>VXAK01011081.1:0-34517 GCA_013399435.1 Arenaria interpres
TGTTTTGTTTTTTGTTTTTTAAGCGCTTGAATGTGGTGAAAGGGAATAAAAAAGGTCTCGGACGGTGGCTGTCTGCGTGTGGGGTGGCGTTAAGGGGCAGCCGTGTGTGCGGTGGGGGGAAACTCCAGGCACCCAGAGCTTAATTGCTTTCTGCTTGATGAATATGCAAAGCTCCTTCCATTCATCCTAGTTTGGACCCCATAATGCTTCATGCACACCGTGGGGAGGGGCTATTTTCTTTGCTAAAGTGCAACAAGTATACGGTGTAAAACATTTCATCCTTCCTTCTAGATAGGGTTTGTTTCTCCTTGCGGAAAATCCAGAGTTTAGGGAAGAAGAGTGGAAGTTACTTCCAGGCAGGTTCTCCAGCCTCCGGTTGTGTTTGTCACGCCAACAGGTTTTCAACTCGACATTGGCCCCCAGGCTGGTGGGGTCTCGGCGCTTCTCATCCCCGAGGAGGGACAGTTGGGAGAGGATGCACCCAGGGCACTCGGCAAACTCCTGATCAAACTGTTCAGTCCGTGTGAATTGTCCTCAGATGCCAGTAGGAATCACGGACATTAAACTTGCAAGGTAGAAACTAGGTGTAAGAACATAAAAGCAGTTCAGAACCCCATCTGAGACGACGTCGGTTGATTTTTAACTTCTGCGGCGTTAGTTGTGGTGCCTCTCAGCCCTGCAGGGCTGAGATGGTTCCTTCACGCTGCACCTGCAATGGGTCATCCCGCCTCTGGATGAGACAGAGCGGCTTGGAGCCAGCTCGGTTTTAATCGTGCACGGCAATTAATACTTCGCGCAGTCTGGACTGAGTGATGGCATTTTTTTTTCCCTGCTGTGCAGAAGACATGTTTATTTAATCTGCCACAGAAAAGAGTGGAAATTAGGATGAGCTTCAGAAAAGAGCTGGAAGCAATTAGTCTTGTTATTTTACTGTGCCTTAATTACCGTAACATTCAAATTGACAAAGAAAACATGGATGCTACAGGAGCGGTTTGCTGCTAGGTTTGAAAGGGAGGGCGACTGCATTAGAATGGACATGATGTGCTATAATTAACCTGTTTATTATTACTGAGTTAAACATTTAATAATCAATTCACTTAGGATGCAGTGGAGCACATGCTGTGGTGAGAACTCACAGCAATACACAGAACGAAACTGTCCTCGGAGGCAAGCAGAGCTCGCTGTGGGTCAGGGCTGGTTTGAGCCTATGTGAGCCCAGATAAGCCCTCTGCAGCTCTATGTTCTCTGGTGACCCTGAAATAAGAAGATAGAACGGGGAAAATTATATCAACAGGAAGAGCATAAAATAAGAATGACCACACGGGGTCAGCTCAAAGGTCCCTCTCACCCAAAATGTGTCTCCAGCGCTGTGGGGTTTTTTTCAGCTGGTATACATCTCCTTTTGCTGGCGATTTCAATGGAGAGGGGAGGTGACAAGTTTAACACAAATAAACAGAAATCTAGGGAAGAGTAAGAGCACAACAAGCCAAGGCGATAGCTGTCTCCTCTCCCATCCTGCAACTATTTGCTCCGTAGGAACTAGCTCCTGAAATCAAATAGAGAAGGGGCAAGTGAGAGCTGACCCAGGCGCAGAAGTGTCCCCATCTCTCTTCAGACATTCTGGTGAAGCGGTAGTAGTGATAGTCCTAAAAGAGAGAATCTGTGCCCATCGGCTCAGTGAGCGGTTTGTATGCAGTTATATCTGGGCTTTGCAAGGGGATGGCGACTTGGGGAAGCAGAGCAGGGGGTCCAGATGTTTCATTTGCAGCTGTTCTACGCATAGGTTACTGACACTGGGAGATGCAGTCATCCTCCTGCAAAGGACTGTGCCCAGAGCTCTTTGGAGCACCTCTCAAATCAGCTAGTTGGTGAGGTTTTACTGAACATGCTCTTAGATTTTTTGCATAACTCGTTTTTCGTAGGTTTTTTTGTGTCGCTTACTATTTTTTACTGTCTCTAGTTTAAGAGCCACATTCTGCAGCCATTTGCACTTTATGTCAACGGGAAGCCTGTGCTCAGGGGTGCTGGCAGAAGCCGGCTCCAATGTTTTATAAAATAACATCTCAGTCCTTTCAGCAGCTTGTCATTTTCCTGTTTTGTTTAATTCCTGTAACTGTCTTCATACGAAACCCTGAAGCTGCAATGTACATTTTAGTTTTCTGTTACAATGCTTGTTTTTGTAGCGGGAAATGTAATCCTGCAAATGCCTGTGTTTAAGGGGATGCAAATCAGCTTGCTCGCACAATGCCTTGGGAACGTTTCTTTCATGCAAAACCCAGCTAAATAAATAAGGAGGGGAGGGAGAGGGAAAAGGGATTGTTTGCTTCTATAAACAACGAGAATTAATTATGTTCAGTAAATGACAGATGGGTTGAGATCAAAATCTGAATCTTTCTCAATGTGGGTGAAATCTACTCTTCTATCTCTGAGTTGCATCAAACCCCGTTGCGTGGCCTGTCCGGTGCCACGGGGCAATGACAAGATGCTGTGGGTGCAATGACAAGAGCTGTGACTTGTGGCTGTCCCAGCAGAGAGCTCCAGGGCCAGCACGCCTGGCACCACTGCCTGCCGTGGCAGGATGCAGAATACCTCTGCTAGAAATCCAAAGGGTCTCTGGACCCACATCTGCTCCACCAGGGCAACACCACCCACCCTGTCACAGGGCACAAGGAAGGTTATTCCTTCCTGGTGCTCTCCCCACCCTGAGCCGCAGTAGGAAAAGGGGCCAAACTCAGTCCTGGTTTAGTACAACCGACTGTAGAAAAGGGTGACACGCGTTTGAAAGCTCCGAGTGAGCAGAAAAACTCCATGATATAAAGGCATTTCTCCGATGGCGACGTCCCAGTACTTGGCACCTGACAGCTGGGTGTATGCCTCTATACATCTTAAATTATACACTCCTGGGAAGGTATCTTTGCTTCCCCACCCCAGCCTTGAACAGAGTGGGCTCTAAGTACAGGAGGGAACAACCAAGGGCACACACAGCTCATGTCACTGTGCACTTGCACAGTCAGGAAGATTATGAAAATCGGAGAATAGGTGAAATCAAGCAATTATTCCCCACTCCTAGCATTTGCGGACAGCAGCTCCCCTTGTTTGTCCCCAAGTAAGAGTAATTTGCAAGGATTCTCCAAAGAAAATCACTGCTCACCAGCTCCTGTTCCCAATTCTCCTAAAGAACAACTGGGTGATCTGAGAAAAGTCACTTGGCTGCATTCTCCCTCCTTCCACCCTGCTGTTACCGGGGGGTTTGGCAGTCAATTATTTCACATTTGCAAACCCATTTTCAAACCTTTTTTGAAAGCAGGCGATAGAAGTGCAAATTCTTATTATTGCTCTTGAAAAGCTTTTTGCAAAGATGCTTGTTAATGAGCCTGCTTAATGAGCTTTCTTAAACGTATATTTATGTCCTATATACAGCTGTATATAGATAGAGCCATGCCTAAAATATATACGGATTGCATACACACACACGCATAGGAAAATGAAGGCTGATTAACACACATCTTTTTCAGTTATTACTGTGCAAGTATTTATTCCTTTTTCCTTGGAAATTGGAGAGATAAAAGATCCATTCTGGAATAAAATAATTTTGTACATATGTGCGAGATGGTTTTGTTTATGAGCCTGAAGTGTGTGAGTGTGTGTATGTGAGACAGATGGTGTGTCTGTTTGTGAAAGATACGATGTGTGGATGAATGTGTGTAAAAATACAGGTTTCTTAAGAGCTTTTTTTTTTTAAAAAAAAAAAAAAAAGAAGACAAAATAACAAATGCCTGCTTGGTACATTATTTCCCCGTGTCATGCTCTTTGTCAATATGACAGAGGAGTATTCCTGCAGAAGGCGAAGCTGCCCCAGAAAGTGAAGGGTGCTGCCCCTAGGGTTTCGAGCTGGGCATCGTGAATTCTCTTCAAGTTTTCAAAGTCCTGGGAAGTTTTGATAAGCAAATACTTTCTGGGCTCTGCTTCTCTATTGGCTGTTTCTTCACCGCCAGATTTTGACACAAATAATCTGATTGAAAAATCAGGGAGGGGAACAGGGGCAGAAAAAACAGAGAGAGAAAAAAGGAGAAGTATCTATTTCAGCAGACTGCAACTAAGTGAAAAAGTGGAAGAGGACTCCAGAGAGAAGACGACGTCTCGCTCGTCTGGGGAGATTTCAAGGCGAACCCAGTAAAGCAAAGTCCCCCAAACAGGTGATTGATTTATTCTTTTAAACACTTTTAATTTCATTGTTTTTCTCATTTCTCTGATGTTTTTCTAAGCTTTTTCTTCTACTTTGCGTGTGTTTGCAAATATGTAACGTATTCCACTGTGTAAGTCACTTGTCCTGAGGATTTCTTTATGATAATGCTTCACTTAATTCAAATGAGTCAAACCTTTTAAAGTTATAGACCATATACTTCACTCTCACATGTGAAAATGGTAATAGTAGATCAAAATATAAAAGATGTGACTATGGTCTCAGACACCTGCGTCCCAGCAAGCTCCGTGCAGCAGGAGCAGTTTCCAGATGCAGACTTTTTTACTTAAGCATTGAGGAGAGGGTGTGCTATATTTTTTCTTTTAATTGTTCTTTTACAGGGCGAGACCTTTAAATTCAGAAAACAGCATACCTCTGCTGACATCAATTAATCTATGCCAATTTTGCTAGATGACAGTTCACTTTCTCCTGTTCAAAGTTTTTGCTTCAAATCTATTTTTTATTTTATTATTTTTCCATCCTTTCTAAGTATACGCTGATTAGTGTAAAAATTTTTAGCATATGGAATTAGCTATTTATAGATCCTTCTCATCTACCACCAGATTGATTCAATACATTAAGCAAAAAAACCAAATCACTTGCAAGTTCACACAGTAAGTGCATGTATATATTAAGGGGATATAGAATTTGTTAGATTGCGCTATGTAAGTCTATTTATCCATGGAAGCCTAAGGCAAAGTTTGCTGAAGCCAGTGGCATTCTCTACATCACTAGGAGCTAAATGAGGTTTCTAAAGAAGAGACTCTGCAAGTATAAACGTTTTTTCTAGATACTATGGATGTACAAGCATTTCCATTCCACTTCTTGGACAAGGTTTCCACCATAATTTGCTATCTCTGCTATAATGTCCATTTGGCCACTCTTATCACAAGGATGAAAAATGTTCTGCGCATTTTTCCACTAAAAAAAATGCATTCAATTTACCTGCCCCAAGTACATTTGCTTTTGCAAGGGTGGAATAGTGAAAACGTGAATAATTTTGTTGTAAAAGACTGAAATTCTTTTTGAATATGATTCTATATTTAAAGAGTCAGGAATCTGCAAAATCTTTTATTTTATTTGGGCTCTTAGAAATTTGAGATACAGGTTGTGTTCCATTTTGTGCTTTTTTCTTAAAAAAATGTAGTCTTCCAAAAGACAAACTGTTCTTTATTTTTGGAAGCTTCACTTTTGTCAGAAAGCAATATTAAGATTTAAATATAAATTAAGCAACATGAAGGAAATAAGCCTCTTTTAGCCTAAAACTTTGTACACTCATCAACTTCTATGAAGACATGTATGAATTGTAAGTTAAAATTAAATATTTCTGCTGAGTATAGTGGGGAAAAAGGGTTTAATCTCTTCAGTTAACCTTGTAAATTTGAAAATAGGATTACTTGAATTTAGAGGAAAATGAAAGTCAGCTTTAGAATGGAACTTACGCTGTAAATTGGGTTCCTGATTCAGCTTGGCACAATCCTTCGGTCACCTGTCCCAAATACGATGTTCTGTGCTCTGAATTGTCTCTGAAAGAACCAGAGATATCAGCTCCATAATGTAATTCATCAAAGAAATAGTTTTGTTCTAAATTGTATCAAAGGACCCAATCCTGTATTTTTGGGTACTGCCGTGCAGTGAAGTGGGAGTTAGGGCTTCACAAGGGACATAGGATCAAGTGAAATTAGGATCCTGAGTTCAGAAACCACCCCCTAAAAAAAAATTAAAAATGAAAAATCACCCTTTAAATTTGGTTCTTGCACAATCTCCAGTGTTCCAGTATTACGTTATGGTTTTACATGTGATACTCTGCAAAATCACCAGAGAGCATCACTGAGGATGATGGAACTTTGAGTTTGATCAGAGGACGGGAACCCATGAATGCTGGGTCCGCTTTCAGATCGGACAGGGGAATTTATAGCCGGTAAAAGAAGCCCTTCCAAGGTGCCTGCAGTTAGGTACCAAAAAGAGTGAAGCAGGCTTTTTCCCCTGGGGTCCTTTTGGCTGTCTTTTCCTCAGGGCAGATTACTACAACATTATTGTGCAGCTACATGAGCGGCAAACAAATAAGAATATGAGTTCTAGCCAACTACTGATTTTATATTCTGATATTTATATTCTGATTTTATATTTATATATATCCAAAAAATGCCATGACACTTGCATTTGCAGCAGGCACTCCTGCCCAAGCAATTAACTCCCTTAAGCACTCACCACTCCAGGCAGAAACCACTGCCACAGGGGCTGGCAAAAACAGACTCCATAAAAATAAATTTTAATTTTTAGGAAAAGGTTGAAGCTAAATTCTGCCCGGAGCTTCGATGACTTTAAGACATAGCGGGGTCTCTTGTCCATAGCACTAATTTCCCTGCAAAATTTAGTTAGCCATTAATAGTAGCTGATCACTCGCTACTGATAATCTTGAGTTTCAAGGAGAGATAGTATTTCTTCCTCTCACAATCTGTGCTTCCAGTTTTCCTCTAACCTGGTTGTGTGAATCACAAAGACAGCCCAATGCAGTTGTTAATTAACTATGCTTTGGGCTCCCAGTTCCTGTTTTCTCTGTAAAATGGGGTGGGGGAAGGTAACTTCCTTTTGTAACGTTCAGTAGTGCATTAGAGATCGTTGGGCTCTGTAGAGGCTCTTATCAGCAGGCAAGATACTTGACCAAATTTGAGTTTTACATAGGCTGAGGGAAACACATCCAGAAAAATCCTGTTGATTCATGTGCATCTGCTTTCACCTGCCATCAGAAAAGAGGGGCCGTACTCAGTGCCTTCATGTGCTTAGCATGTGGGTACTACCATAAAACACCACAAGATTGTTTATGCCACCCATCTCCAGTCCTCTATTGATCTGGCAGAGCTGGTGGGTGAATGCCATGGGGTCCTCCAGCCGGTGGGCAGAGGGACTCTTCCAGCAGGCACTGCTGGGTGCGGGCTTTCACCCTGCATTCAGTTACCCGCTGCCAGAGCCTCTTCCTCCACTGCGTAGGAAGCACGGGGAAATTAACTGGTTAATTCAGGCAGAGAAATCAGATGTCTAAAGCTTGCTGGTATGAATACCCTCCATTGTGGACACAGTCCTGCCCCACCAGATGGGAAAATCCCTTTGACATGAGTGGAAATTCCATGTGTAAAGGGCTTGTGCCAGGGGCACTTTAACCTGGGGCACTTCTATACTGCAGAGTGCAGCTCTACACAGATACTTCATCTGGGACTGACCAGGAGCAGTGGGACCCTCTGAGCTTAGCACCTCTGCTGGGACACGAGGTGCACAGGGTGAGCGGGGGGACACTACTAGAAGGATTCTGGCCATCACAGAACACTCCCGTGTTTGTGCCAAGCTGGAGGTATTTCTGTGCCCGCAGCCTTTCTCCAGACAGAGATACACTTTATGGTACTTAGAAAGAACCTCATGAGAGAGTTACAGAACAGTAAATACAGCAATGTACTTCAGCATCCCGTCCCTCAAGGGCATACTTACAGTTCATTCTCAGTACAGTTTTGTCCTCTTTCTAAAATTAAATTAACAAATCTACTCTTGGCCTCTGTTTTCTCTTACTCATCTCAAGTTACATGCAAGTTTCTTGGAAAAAGATGAAGAAAAACAGGTGAGTCATTTCAGAAGAAGAGAAATGGCTAAAGACACCAAGCGTTATCCCTGAAGTCATGGAAGAAACAGTGGGAATCCTGGACCAGATTAAGAAAAACAGCTCTAACTGCATTTACAAAGGCAGCTGGGCTGGTGGGCACCTGAGTGTCACCAACAACAGTGGGTGGGCAATCTATCTGTCTGTAGCACACCCTGTTGTGTGAATCCCACCATACACGTACCTACAGCCACAGGCACCGCTGTAAATGTGGCCCTGGGACCTTTAAAGAAAGCACCAGTGGGCTGTGTAATTGTATTTAGCACGTAAGGGTGCTGCAGGCACTTCTGAACCCTAAGGAGCAGACCTTTTCCATCCCGGGCTGTTTGAGATTCCAGGAGCCCACGCTGCTCTGTCCTGACTTACACAGAGACTTCAGGTCATTCCTACTTTACAGGAGCAAACTTTAATCTTTTTTAGTAAATAAAGAGGCTACACTTCAACTGCTCTCAGGAAAAAAACCTAACTTAATAATACGTTTTCCCCATCAACAGAGAACCAGGACTTACTGCTGACTTTTCATATGAAATATAGCAAGATTTGTTTTTAGTGCTGCTATCCTGAACAATTACAAGGGAAAATGCAAATACATATGCAAATAAGGCACCAGCTGATATTGCTGTAGACAGCACAGAGCCTGTTGTCACACTGCCTACATGAGGACAGTTACTAGCCATGGGGAGTGGGCACAGGGCGGGCTGGGTTCTGGGCTGTAAAGATAACACATGCATTGCAAGAGAATTTTGTGTGATTAAATTTCAGCATTTTATGTTTGTTCCTAACCCGTCATTTCAACGGATATTTGAGCCAGATCCAAAAGGTAACCTCTCTCAGCCAGCACTTCTGCTCTGCCTCTGCTTGACTGTTGTTTGTCAGCCAGAATACAAAGTACCCAAGCCATGGCCAACAAGAAGGAAACCCACCACACATCATGGCTGCAGGGATTTTCCACTGCGTCTCTCCTATTATTGCTGTTGTTTCTATAAATATTATTTGTGTACCAATTTCACAGAGTCATGGTTTGGGACTGTGCTCTTCTGGGTGTGATACAAGCACTAAGACAGACCCTTTCTCCAAGGGGTGATCTCCAACCTTTGGTCCCCACTGCCCCACTCAGGGAGGGTAAGGTCAGAGATGCACTGTGTCCTGTAGCCAGAGCAAAGTGCTACAAGAGACAGATTCTGGGTTCTGATGTATCTTTGCCAGAGAAACAGCTTTGGTCTGTAACACAGCGCTCAATTTAAGCATGTCTCTATTTCTCCACCTACAATACGAAGACAGTAGTAATCCTTTGCCTCAACCTTTGGGTAGATTATGAAGTGTAATTTTTACCAGTAACACTGTAATTTGCAATCTCATCTTCAAAATGCATTCCCATCTCTACATTCAGTGGCAGACAATCTGGCAATAAGGTATTTTGCTTAGCCCTCTCCACACTGCCTGCTCTCCACCTGGGTGGAGGAACCTTTGAGGTGAACTCTCTGTCTCCACAGTAGAAGGGTTTTAATTCTTATCACTGCTGCATACAGATATGATATGCTGGGGGAAAAAATGTGGAATTACCCCCAAAACCAGAGATTTACCTGCTATTATTCTGTGTTTCTGCCCAGACAGTGAATGGAAAATGCCACGTTCCTTTTTGGTGAAGAGCAAAAAGGCTCACACCTATCATCAACACCGCTTTGTGGAAGATGACCTGCCTATACTCACATGGGATCCAGTAACCTCTCCCTTGACTGGTGAGTCACTCCATCCACTGGGCTTGTAAGAATACACCAAGGCACATCAATAATTAAGTAGGCAAGCTAAGGGAGTAGGATGAGTGAGCTAAGAGCAACTAAGGGCCTCCACACAGGGATGTCAGTCTAAGGACAAACCAATGCTCTACTGCGTGCCCTGTATCTCTAGGAAAAATCTACATTGTCTCACTGAAACTGAATTTAGATACTTCTTTTGTATCCTGCTGGGTTGCTGGGGAGATTTGAGATATAAGATTGCTGTGTGGAGTTGGTCACTTTCGGGAAAGATGGCCAACTTCAGGCAACTAAAGTCAGGAAAAAAAAGCTTGCACTTGATTGTCAGTCTTCTACAAACTCATGGCCCTGCCACCTCGGTCTCCAGCTTGCTGTGTTCACTGCCCACTTTCTCTCTGGACCTATATCTTCTCTACCTCAGTGTGTTACCTCTTCCTCCTGATGATTTGCAAGGAAGGTTACAGCTAGAGAGAGAAGATACTAGTGATACCCTGACACTGTGAAAGGAGTCGTACATGCTCACAGATGAAGGGCCAGCTGCTATATGCTATATTAATGCAAACCAACACTGCTTCTCTCTATGCCTGCTGTCCTCCCTCCGTTCCTGTTCTTGCTCTCCCACAGCCATTCATGCAGTGGCAGGGCCAGGGCAATTATCTTCTACCTTCAGGCACCATTCAAATTTTCTTTATTCAAATCTAGGATCAACTTAGCCTTTGTTCTAGCCCTGGCTATCAAATTAGAGTCCAGCCCTATGATAAGTTTGATAAAAAAGAAAGGAGGTGACATTTTCATTTCAATTCCTGCTGTCTTCTTTTGGCCATTTTTCATGTCTCTCTGGCACATAAGAAGGTTTGGACAAATGAATTCTGTTCTTCAGCACCCTAGACCCATCTCCAGCAGAAAGGAGGCATATATATTGCACCTCTGTCCATTTTAGATTCTTACTATAAACTCTACTCATAACAAGTGCTGATTGGTCTCTTTAAGGGCTGGGAGAAGCATGGACAAACGGGAGAGTGGGCAGGAGGAGACAAGGCTTTGTGATCACCTTTGCAACTGCGTAAGCAGTTACCTCCCCTCTCTGCTTCCCTACTTGGCTGTCCATAAATTGAGGTTAACAATACTCAACTCTCTTAGGAGAGGGGTGGGGAGGTTAATAAGTTAGTGATTGTTAGTTACCCACACAAATGAAAATGGTTTTAAATAGGGAAATTATTCTTACAGACAAATGGCCTTCTAGGATTAATTTTCTCTAACTATGTATGGTATCAAGTGTCCTGTCATTTCTTCCTGCCCCCCTCTACCTTGTCTGTCTCATCCTGCTTGGAATTTCCCTTTGTCAGCAATGGGCAGACCTTGATTGCCGTGCTGACTGTACCAGTCTGCACTTATTCAGGGAATTGAGCATGGGCTCACGTATCCAAGCATGAGTTCATACATAAATACAAACCCCATCTCAATAGGCTCTTCTCTTAACAGCCAGAATAAGCTAACTGTGACTGTACTGTGTGATTACAGCCATAGGAGACAAGACACCGGAGGACATCAAGAAACAGGACCTAGAATGCGTAGTTCCAAAACAAGAAAAGGACACATCTGAACTGAAAGAAGAAAGTGTCCCTGTCCAGTACCTGAGCAGGATGCTGCCAGGCCCGTCAGCTCAAGGTCTGCTATCCAAGACCACAATTGCAAAAGAGGTCAGGGCTGGGTTGGCTTATGGAGGCCCTATGACTGGGTTCAGATTTTCAGTAAATGGCAGCTCTTATTTTGACATCAATGGTCAAACTTGTCCTAGGCAGAGCTCATCAAGAGCATTCTGTATTTTCTTTTACAATTCTGGTCTAGATCAGCATCTCCCTGAAGGATGATGCTGTGATTCCCAGTGAGTGACCTTCCAGATCTCAAGGACTAATGCAAATCCATGCTCTATGGGTCAATGGGGGTGGCCACATGTTCAAACACCACATGAAACAGGGCTAGCAGGGGGGTTAATATTCCCCTAGCATCCCCTCTCCCCTAAAATTTCCTCAGACTGAAATCAAAGTCATAATAGAAACTTTGTATGGGGATCAAACAAGGAGGAGTTAACAACTGCAACTCCCAAGGTTGGGCAGGATATTTAATGGGGGAATGGTACCTGGGAAACTTTTTTACTGGTGCCAAGATGCAGACCATGGCAGGACACTTACTTCTCCCTCTCCTTTGCACACTCAGAGATGGCCATCCCAGGTCTGCAGATCAAAGACTGCACTAACACGACAAGCACGCCTACCTTCTACAAAACTGGCTTTTCTTGGGATGCTTTCCATTTGCCATACAACTACCGACAGATGTCTTCCACCATGCAGTCAGCCCTCTTGGAGCACCCAGTTAGCCTGTATGGAAGCCACCTCCTGCCAAGCAGTGAGCCCCCTCTGGATTACAGCATGCATTACTCCTCAGACATGGAGACCTACCACTGTGTGAAGTGCAACAAGGTGTGTGTCAGACAAGAACCGCAGAGACGGGGAGGGCCTGGAGTGATTTTCATTGCATATCTCAGTGTTTCACTGGGTTACACCAAAGTGCAATGCATGCAGCTCAAAATGGGTACCTACTTGTTCTCCTGACTAGGGAACAAGGGTGCTAGGAATGAGGCAGTTCATGTGACCCATGAAAGAGAGGAATCCAATAAAGAGAAAGGAAAAAACCAGAGATGGAGACACAGCTGCCTCAGGCCAAAAAAATCACCAGCATTTTGTTTTGCAGGTGTTCTCCACTCCCCATGGACTGGAGGTCCATGTCCGAAGGTCTCACAGCGGGACCCGGCCCTTTGCTTGTGAAGTATGTGGAAAAACCTTTGGCCATGCTGTCAGCCTAGAGCAGCACACCAATATTCACTCCCAGGTGGGTAGTATGCTCCCAGAAAACCAGCTCTCCAGAGCTCATGAGTGCTTGGACCTTAGCCGGTGCTTACTCCATAAGGGAAGTGACATTTCCTAGGTTACAAACATGATGGCTTTCCTGTTGTGCCCAGTGACTACAATAGGAGCTCAGAAGATCATAGACTTTGGTTTCAAATCTCAGACTGCCCTTGAGAATTCCTTGGATGAGAGGGGAGGATCATTGCTACTGGTTCTTCTGTGCCTCGCCTCCTCCTAAAGGGTGCAGGAGCTTAGATCACAAGACGTAATCCATTTCCATAAGTAATCCTCCCCACATTCTTTGTACTGCACCGATCATATCAGTCTGTGAGCTGAGATTTGCTTATCAAATCTAGTATTCTCAACACTCTTCACACTCTTCAAGCTCTGTCACATGTCTTGCAGCCATAGACATCTCATTATTTTCTTTCCCTAACAGGAAAGAAGTTTTGAGTGCAAGATGTGTGGGAAGACATTCAAACGTTCCTCCACGCTCTCCACTCATCTCCTGATCCATTCAGACACACGGCCCTATCCCTGCCAATACTGTGGCAAGCGCTTCCACCAGAAGTCGGATATGAAGAAACACACTTACATCCACACCGGTGAGAAACAAAATATTCCCAATAATACAAATTAGAGTCCATCACGTTGATACACATACGTAGTCCCCAGCCACAGAGATACTGGACCGGGGATAAGACAGCAGAAAGTCTAAGCTGAGATGCATGAGAACTGAGATGCATGTTCTCCCCTGTGTGACAAGGAGATGGTTATTGACCAGCCTCCAGCCCGTGTCGTGGTTGTACCCAGCCCTGGATGCAGACAGGGCATGGATCACAAGTTGGAGAGGGCTGCCTCTGGTTCTTCTTACCCTCAGAATGCAGACGTGTTGGGTTGGACAGCTGGGTTGGCAGCACACCGATGCCCAAGCACAGCCAGTCAGGTCTGAGTCTGCTAAAGGGCATTTCTACCTCCCTTCTCTCATCTGTTAAAGTGTTTCTTACTATTTTATCTGCCCTGCAGGGGAGAAGCCCCACAAATGCCAGGTCTGCGGCAAAGCCTTCAGCCAGAGCTCCAACCTCATCACCCACAGCCGCAAGCACACCGGCTTCAAGCCCTTCAGCTGTGAGCTCTGTGCCAAGGGCTTCCAGCGCAAGGTGGATCTACGGAGGCACCGAGAGACCCAACACAGTCTGAAGTGAGGGATGGCTCCAGGTCTTTGCTGGAGCTCCTGCTGCCAGTGTATGCTCCAGGGAAGAGCATCCCCAGCATCTCCATCCAGCACGGAGTTGCCCACCTCATAAAGCTCATATAGTGTCCTATGTTGCCCTGGAGACTGGCAAAGCTATGTCAGTGGCTCTGGTGTTCTGACACCCCAGGGCCTTGCACATCCCAGCAGGTGACAAAGAAACCTGTGGGAGCTCTCACTTCTCAATTACAACATGGACCAGCCCAGATCTGACATCAACAAATGCAGATCCAGAGGAATTCCTCTAAGGTCACTATTACTCTGGATTTACACCATGTGCAGAATCCAGTTCATCCGACTGACCAGCAGTGAGGTGGGAACCCCTGGGCTAGTGGCAGCAGCAATCTGTGCCAAGCTAGTGCCATAACCACGTTCTGCTTTGATGGTTAGGAAGATAAGGCTAGGGCATGCAAATAAATTGCATTCAGTGAGCTGTGTTCAACCTAGACAGCCCTTCTGCAGAGACTTGCCCAGGTCATAAATTCTGGCAACAGACACCTAAAGTCATTTTCTTTCAGCAGAGCATTTACCGTGATCAAATGACAAGTTAACTGCGTTGTATTTTTAGCTTGCAGTGGGAGGAAAAATACTGAAAAACCAGCTCCTATCCCTAGCTGCTAACAGGGGTCTCTACATGGCATTCCTCATATGCACCATGATGCAGAGATCCCTGGGTTAGTGGCAACAAAGCAAGCCCCAGAAGAGCCACACCACTAGGTATAAGGTAATAAACCCCATGCCTCTGTACCAAGTGAGAGAGACTGGCTCCTTCTGGAATCCAGGCTGGTATGTCCCACAGTATTTCACTGCATGCTGGACATACCGACTTCGAGCTGTCCTGGGCAATCCTGTGTCACTGCATGGTCAGGAATGGCCCTTGGATATCAATGTCAAGGGCTGGAGTTCTGCTTTCCAGCCACTCTCTTAAAGGAGGAAGCGACCCAGCCTGTACACACTGGCGTAGCATGCAAGTACCTTACAAATATTATACAAACAGAGCAGTGGTATTTCCTCCTGCCAGGTCTAGGGCTTGAAGCAAAGCACTGGAACAAGTAAGAGCCAGTTCCCCTCCAAGCTCTGCTACGTTTTTGCTAGATAACCTTTGGCAAGTCACTGCACTGGGCTTTTATTTCTCCACCCCTCCTGCTGATGTGGAGTCATTGACTCGGGTTTGTAGAGTCCCTGGAGTTCTTGAGAGGAAGGACAAAGTACTATTACAGCATTAAAAAAAAAAGACAAGTACTTTCAGTTAAGTGGGGCATTGTAGCAGCACACAGCCCACCCCTGAACATGTGGCCTTGGACAACGACACCGGTGGGAAGCAGCCTGGAGAACAGGCTGTGGCACTACCCAAACGCTTGCGAAGGAAGGCTGCCATCATGGGCAAAGAAGAAACGGTCCAAGTGGAAAATTCATTTATTGCCAGGAGAGAAGAGCTCTGTCCTGCCCTCAGTTACACTGCTGTAAATCCAAGGTTATTCTCCAAAGACCTAAAATGTACTTGTCCCTGTTTTACGCTGTGCCTAAGCTGTCAGTCACTAATATGCACTCTGGAAGCTCAAAACAGAGTCTGTACTCCTGGCTTCACTTGTACACTGTAAATATGTATTTATACTTATTCTAATGTATATTTTTATTGCACTATACCAGACAGTGAGAACATGCACAGGCCTGCTGGGATTTATCCGATAAATCTGTTCCCTCTCAGTAACTGGGCTAACACAGTGTATTTCATGTTAAAAACATCCATTTGAGGAAAGGCTCATACTTGGCTCTGGAGATGCAGGGGAAAGGGAGAAGGGAGTAAGAACAGCGTAGCCCCATAAAGTTAGCTCCTACCCTGGGGGTCCCAACACAAACAAGTGGAAAACAAAATGGGAATTCACATGCAGAATAGGGCTCCCATCAGGAACAGGGGTCCCAAACTTCGAAGTGAAAGGAGGAAAATTCTGGGACTGTTGGCTACAGAACAGCCATGAACAACACTCAAAGCCTGGAATGAGGGGACACTCATCTTCAGAGACAGGTTGGTGCAGAGCCCCACACAGGAGCAAAAGGGCTGTGCCGCAACAACCACACCAGATAGACGGTGTTACCAAAGCCCTGTTAAAATTCTGCTGTCCTTTCCTGGGTCAGGCCAGAACCTGGTAAGGGCAGGGACTGCAGGGGAGGGGTATAACCTGTGATGGAACTGGGTTTAGGGAACCGGTCCCCAGGTCCTGACTGTGACACCAGGTACAAACACGAACACTCTCACACATATACAAGCCTTACTCAAAGTAAAGTAATTTCGGCTTATTAAAACTGCTGCCAAAAATGCAAATGGTGATTGTTACTCCCCTTGTCCTCCACAAATCTGTGAACAGAAATATTTAAAGAACATGTCAGCATCTGAACTGCTTGGGACTGAATACCCTCCAGCCTCAAAACACACGGGCACACCAGCACAGAGCTCCCCGTCTGTGTCCTGGGGACAGCAGGTGTGTCTGACTCATCTGAACCTCCCCAATTTTGGTCATTCTGGAGGGAAGTGCTGGCACACACTGATCGGCACCATGGCAAGTCTGCCTGGAAAACCACTCATAAAAACAAATCAGACAGCTGGTTCTTCTGAGCCTGCTGAACAAGGGCTGCTGTATCCATTAGATTTCCATTCCTATCTTTGATTTCCATGGTACAGAGGAGGTATAACCTTCAACGGGTGGCAGGGGTCTTCTGTCCTAAGGCTGGGCTTCTTCAGCTTGCTTCTCCTTCCCAAGAAAGCACAGATCATCCCAGTCCTGTCTTTTGTTTCCCCAGGACTCAAGGGCAGGCACCTGCTTTCACCATTATTTCAATATCTGAAGGGACCCTACAGGAAAGCCGGAGAGGGACTCTTTGTCAGGAAGTGTAGTGATAGGACAAGGGGTAATGGTTTTAAACTGGAAGAGGGGAGATTTAGAGTAGATACTAGAAAGAAATTCTTTACAGTGAGGGTGGTGAGACACTGGAACAGGTTGCCCAGGGAGGTCGTGGATGCCCCATCCTTGGAAGTGTTCAAGGCCGGGCTGGATAGGGCTTTGGGCAACCTGGTCTGGTGGGAAGTGTCCCTGCCCATGGCAGGGGGGTTGGAAATAAATGATCTTTAAGGTCCCTTCCAACCCAAACCATTCTATGATTCTATGATTATTGGGTTACTGGGCGCAGAGACTACTGAAGAGCAGTTACACTGGAAGAGACTGTGTCAGCCTTACCCTTACATTTGTGAGGAGCCTGGTGAGCACATCCCCAGGAGAAGCAGGGACTGCTTTAGATGGATGGGCAGCGAGTAGAGAAACACACTGGGGTGGCCCTAGGCAGCGTGCTGCTGCAGAGCCACGCTCAGGAAGAACACATCCATGGCCAAAGCAGCACAGAGGGGCCAGGCTGACCCACTCCCACAGGCACTGGGAGCATATCTTCAGAAACACAGGCCATAGATGGAGGCCAGCTGGCAAAGGCACCAGAAAGACACTAGGGCCAGAGTTAGGAGGTGACCTGAGAAGGGAGGAAGAGGAGAGGGGAATTAACTTGCAGAGTTTTCCACTAATGCATTACTTCAGGGGAAGAAACCGTAACAAGGTGCCACTTTCAGACCCCCAGGTAACACTGCCTGAGCACTGTCCTTCCTT
The DNA here is from genome assembly GCA_013399435.1 of Arenaria interpres. NCBI lineage: Eukaryota > Metazoa > Chordata > Aves > Charadriiformes > Scolopacidae > Arenaria > Arenaria interpres. The sequence goes on from VXAK01011081.1 coordinate 17,455, forward strand.
CAGCACTGCAGATGTCAGCAGCCCAAAAGAAAAACAAGGCAAAGCCCTACAGCCCCTTGTTCACTGCAATCCCTGACCAGGGAGAGCCATCTCCCAAGGAAGAGGATGGAGGGACCCAGCATGGCTCTGGTTAGGAGTAGACAGCAGCACGATGCAGGGTTCCCTGGGCTCTCATCTGCGGCACCTGAAACTCTGGGAATGCAGATGAAGGAGCTGGGAAGGAAGCACAACTGGCATTGCCCAAACCTCACCACACCAGGCTGAGGGAGAGCCTTCCACTCCCAACACAGCCCCAGCCATGGGCAGGCCTTCTGCACGGAGGGGGCAAAGGGCTTCCCTCATCCTTGGAGCCACTGAATCCACACAACAGGTACCCAAGGATGCTCAGCACCCGTCAGGATCAGACCTTGGCTGCCACCAACTCCAAACATGCAAATCCTCCCCGGTTCTGACCGCTCTGAAAACAACCCCTTTCCCATCATCTCCCCTTGCATCAAAAGAACATTCTGGTCAGTCAATCAAGGAAACAGATAACAAAAAGCAAAATCTCAACCAATCTTTGTGGCTGAAGAAAGAGCTGATTGTTTTTGCCTCTCCCCAAGCCCGCCCTGTATCCTGCACTTCCCCAGTCCTCTTCACACCTTCTTCCCTTTATTGCCAGGGAAAGAAAATCCTGGTCTTTGGGCTGTTTTGTTTAGCAAATGAGGGACATGCAAAGCAATAACCCTGGGCATCTGTCAGGAGAGAGGTGCCTCTGTGTCTTCCAGACAGCCTTCAGGTGCTGCAACCAGCACCCCAGATCAAGGGTGGATTTAAGTTTGGACACGGGATGCAACTTTCTCTTCCTAATGAAGACAGAGCCACGGGACACCTGCAGGAAGCAGACGTATGTTCCCAGCTAGCACAGCATTACACTGGAGCTTATCCTCAGGTTGTCTTCTCCACAGAGTGGAGAAGGCAAACACCTGAAGTTTTCACGTTGTGGTGGCAATGGTTAGGGAAGGCCTAAAAGTTGGGTATGGGTTGTACTTGGGGGAAAAAAACTGCTGAGTCCAGTTGCTTCCCGCCTTAGACTTCACAAGAAAACGTTTTCAGTGAACAAAAGATAAGAGCAGAGTTGCTTGTCCTCACAGCAGGTCATTCCCCCAGGGGCCACACAGTTGTAGGTGGTGGGGACACCCCAGCAGGTTAGTTCTAACCCATCAGCACAGAACAAGGGGAAAGCTGAAGCCTCTAGAGAATCTCCCAGAAAGAGCCGCATAAACATGTTTCCTTGTGAACATTCCTGCCTGCCTAACTTGGGAACAGATAGAGAGCTTGACCTGCAAAGCTGCTACAGAATAAAAGAAGTACACCACAAGCAATTTTTTATCACTTATTCCACTCACAAAGCAGAGATGTTTTCCCACTTTTGCCCTGGAATAGCATGTGCACACAGAGGAGACAACCCAGAACAGCCACACCAAAATTATTCAAGGATAGTTAAATCAGTCGGTTGCCTCTGTGCTGGATGAGACCTAAGAAAATGCAGATCCCTGCAGAGCTCCTGACCCACCACCTTTCAGCTAACAGTCACCATGGACACACACTCTTCTTAAGGCTGCAACCCTGAACTGAGACTTGAGATCTGCCCTACGTTTCCTGCATGACCTCGGGCAAGATATGAGCACTGGATTTCTGAAGTTGTTCGGCGCACTACGAAGCTCACAGAAAGCTTCACCCCTTCTGCGAGAGGAGGATAATAATTCCCTCTCTCCCCTTCATTTCACTTGTTTATTTCAACAGTAAGATAGTCAGGAACGGGACTGCCCCTCCTTATCTTCTCCATACAGCACCACGCACAATGGAGTCTTGATCTCAGCTGGAACGCCTAAGTGCTACTGCGATACTAATAACGAGTGATAGAAACTTAATTCAGCAAAGCAACCTAATTCTCTAACTGGCTTAGACCGAAATCCTCCAAGCGCGCACAGCAAGACCCCTACGTTTAAATCACTAAACTGCCGAGTGAGCGAAGAAACAGGGTGAATAGAAACACAGAGAGGATACACCAGATATGAGCAGCATTTCCACTGGTGAATTCCAGGGAGAGAGACAGAGCTGGATATGGATGCTACGAACATCCCACTTGACACCCTTGTTGTAAAGGTATTGCTTCGATACAAGCATTTTGCAATCTGGTCCTTGGGCTGATTTTGACCTGTTGGCCCAAGGGTGATCTGCGATCACCATACCAGGCGGCAAGGCGGGTAGAGAGCACAGAGTCCCCAGGAATGGGGAAATCTGAGGCTGGGGAGGAGCTGAGCGCGCACTGGGCTCAGCTTTGGTCTGATAAGTTTATCAAGCACTGCCGGCTGCTAACTGTCAGCCGGCGAAGCGAGCCTGTTAGGGAGGAGGAACAGCTCCCAGGGCAAGATAGGACAGCCCATGCCTTATCGGAGTGCCTGAGCCAAAGAGGGAACTGGAGAGTGAGCACTTTCCAACCACTTCATCTGAACGACAGACAGATTGGCAGGAAAGGCCTGTCAGCCCTTCGCTCTGCCACCCAGGCATCAACAGGGAGCCCCCATCCATGCAAACCACCCTGGGTAAGTGCGGCATGAGAGATGCAAATGTGAACACAGGGGCCTGAGGGAAGGCACGGGGCAGGTTTTCTTCGGAACATTGCCCAGCAGGGAGTCAGATTTACAGCAAGCAATTCAGACGCTCACGGAGTGAGCTGCTCCTGCTCAGCGCCCAGAGCAGCAGCTCTCCCCAGTGCTGCCTTCCCCAGGTTTGGGAGGGGAATCAAGCTTTTCAAAATAACACTAGCCACTAAGTTTTGGTGTACGGATAATTGCTTTGTTTTCCCTACACTGTTTCTGAAAAATAGTAAAAAACCCCTAAGTGAATAGAAGAGGAAAAACCTGACCTTCTCATCTGAGCTGCACAAGTATGGGCCAGCAAATACCCCTTTGCACCTACTACTGGGGCAGCAATAACCACAGCAATACAGCTGAAGATCACAGCAGACCCTCACCTTTGCGTGAGCTCCCTGGACAAGTGCAGCCTGTGCAAGCTCCCCATCTGTGTACCTCAGCCACAAGGTGGGCAATACAAGACTCCTGCATAGCACACCCTCTGCTTGGTTTCCCTGCCGAGGATGTGCCACGCAGGACAGAACCGGTGTAGGATCAGCAGCTTCAACATATTGTGTTTCTTCAGTCTGTCAAACCGTGCTGTAGGAAGGTCACTGCTCATTTAGACCCTATGGACAGCTGCCATCCTGCATCCCGCACACCTTTGGGTCTTTGGCTGGGTTCAAGCTGCATATATCAGGGGATTTTACTGAGAGCTGACCCCAGTGCAAGCCCTGACCCTGTGCTGGGAGGACGTATTCACACTTGGCTGCCTGGGCACAAGTGCTGTCCCAAGTCCTCCAAGGGATATGAGGCAGGAAACCTCCTGCAGCAGCAAAGTCAGCCGGGTTAGCTCCAATGTGAGCTAGCCACTCAAAGGCTTCCTTTCTGGTCAGTAACATATCTAGGGAGTTATTCAGCTCCTGCTAAAGCACATATCTAAAATATGATAGAAGTCATGCCTTCAACACACCTACTTCTCTCACTGAGGAGAAAGGGAGACATCTCTAGTATCTGTAGACATCTAGAGTTACATGAGATGAGTCACACCCCTGTGGTTTCTGCACCACTCTCAGGCCAAGTTTCTCACAGCTGTTTCTGCTCCAACCCATAATCTACTCCTCTCCAGACCATGAGCAACCTCTAAGCCGTTTAATTCCTCTGTGCATCAAGGGTTCCTAAGCAAGTTCCAAGTACAACAGCCACATTTAGCACTGGCAACACAACTCTAAAGTTCAGGGCTTCCTCACGAAGAATGAGTTTAAAAACCCTACCCCATTGATTCTGCCTTCCTCTTGAATAATTTTAAGGCAATGGGACTTTATCTTACATCCCAGGCCCTTCTATATTAGAAGCTTTGGTGGGATTTTTGGCAGTGGTCAAATCCGCTGGTTTCTTCTCTTTATAAAATAGAAGTTATCTCTTGTCTCAGTTGGGGAAGGGGAAGTCAGAGATGATGGAGCATTCCTGTTCTTGAAAGGGCCCCATCCTGAGAGTGTGGACATGGTGAACCAGTGTGTCAGTCAGACATCCCTGCCCCAGCTCCTTATTTAGACCCAGCTCGTAGTAGCTTGACTGTAAATCAATCAGGCTCAGTGGACACCATGTAGAAAAGACAGTCAGGAACCACAGCTACATTTTCTGACATTGGAGCATCATGGAGAATGCTCAATATAAGACTCAAAGAAGGACTGTATTCCTGGCTTTGTCATTGCCAGCTGAACCCACCAGTCATTATCCCTCTCTCTGGCTCAGCTTCCCCGTTTGCAAGGCAAGGATAACACGGACATGTTCTGAGATCTACAGTTAAGAGTGAGGTAGAGTTGCTGCACATGCACAGTCCCCTTACAGCAGAACAGCACCTATCGTTGTAAAAAATCCCATAGAAAATGCATAAAGCTTCAAAGCAAAGTCTCTGCATTGTGACCTGCCAACTTGATATGCATTTTTCACTTTAAAAATATTTGCCTAAATTTGAGTAGGACAACTAGAAATGGAACTTAGGTCACCTGGACTTTCAGTCTTGTTTCTTAACCAACTTTCTATCTTACTTCATTGAAGTATAACTTAAGTAGAACATCCCAAGTTAAAACTGTTCTTAGGAAAAGTTTCATGTACTATTAGTGAGATTTTTATTTCCGAGTAGTGGAAGATACTAATAAAAATATGCACAAAACTAATTTTACATTAAGGGTAGAGCTGATAGAGAAGGAGAAGGTCTTTGGTTTCAGAGTGAATGCATGTGGGACAGCTTAGGTTTGCCACCTTAACTGGAATTTAAGGAAACTATTAGCTACAAAGTCAGAGAGCCTTATCTGTGTGCCTGCTGCATAGTGTCACAGCAGTGGTGTTGGAGGACTCAGAAATACCAATGACACTTTGCATTTAAATAGCACATTCTGCCTGAAGATTTCAAAATGTTCTACAAAGATGGAAACATCTTATCCCTGTTTAACTGCAAGGAAACCAAGAGCCAGGGAGAGAAAAAGTAATTCAAGGTCATACAGAGAGTGAGTGAAAGACCTAAGAAATGTAACAAGGCATTTTAGCTCCCAGCTCTTATTTCAATCATTAGGCAGTGGGCAAAATTCAGACCCGTTGTGATGAAAACAGCTGCATAAGTCGTACCAGTGGAATTTGGCGCATCCTCTCCAAATAAACATGAATGCCTTGGAGCCCTGGCACATCTTTGCTCACACTACACCTTCCTACTGCACATCTGGAAACAGCCACTTCATACCCTCACCTATTTCAACCCAAATCTCTCTCTTCTTAACTGTGTGTTCCCACTGAAAGGGACACAATGTACAACAGTTGGCAGGATTTAGCCCCTAGTCTGAATGTTCTCTCACAGCATCATTATAAATTTTGCAGGAGATACAACACGAACCTTGTGGTTGTCAGGATCAATAATTTATATTTTTGGTGCACCACCTCCTCGGCCCCATTTCCTCAATCCCAAAGTCCCCAGCAATCTTAGCTCAGAAGGGAATGTGACTCAGGCCTTCAACTGAAGGGCTGTCATCTGCAAACCCTGAAGGCTGGATGTGGCCAGGGTTTTATCACTGGCCACCAGCTGCCTCTAGGGCTCTTGCCTCCTCCCCAATGATTCAGCAAATCTTCTTCGAGGAGAAAAACAAGCACACAAGTGAACAAATCACAATGTCAGATTACAAAGATGAGCGGGGAAAAACTGCGGCTCAAAGGAGGGAGATAAGAGCTGGTGAAATCGCATGATCCAAGGACTCAAAGGCCTGGCAAAAGCTTAATTTTGGAGGAGGGGCAATAATAATGTAAAAAAATAAGGCTGTAATTTAGAGTCTTTACTCCTAACAGTAAAAGAGAACACAACATGGAAGGAAATGAAGCTTATTCTGCCCTCCAGTATCTGGGTATTGCACAGGACTGATAGGGGATAGGACTATTTGAGTCCATTCTAGTTTATACTGGAACAAAGTTCCACCAAGCAAACTACTTCTAGAAGGAGTTTCTGCTCTCCATAACCAATATTTTCAACTGTTTGGAAGTCCATTATCAGGCACCTTGAACATCACTGTTCCTGAAGAAGGCTCTGTGTCATTTGATATCTAAGGCATAGCAGAGGGCAGTTAGAGATAATGTTTTAACCTGTATGGTTTTGGCCACTGTATCATATTTATATATTATAGACCTTTTTCATAAATATTCTGTTTCCTGCTGTAACTACTCCTGAGGTGAAACACAGTATGAGCTTAGCAGCTCATGGTACGCAGCCAATAGAATAGAGAGTAAAGAAGAAACTTCAGCCAGACCTTAACTAGGAGATGTAGTATTTCCACTAATGGCATTGAGCCCAGACACCCCAGTTAAAGCCCAGTCTTGCAAGAACACCATGAAATCCTGGTGAAAATAAGAGTGTTTGCAATTCATTGAGAGTTCATGCCATGTTTGTGGAGTCTCTGAGCCCAGTAGGTCTCCGATATCCGTGTGACAGATATAGCCTTCCACTAGATTAAAAGCAACACAAAAAATAGGCACAAAAGGAAGAGGAGCCCGGGAACCGTGTACTGTGGATGGATAAAGCGAAACTGACTTTGGTCTCATACCGCTTTTACACTCTTCCTGATTTACCTCGTTAACCAGCACAGAGAACAACATTTCGACACTAAAGAACAGCTAAGCAGGACTCACCTTACTATAGGTTTGTATATTCTCTGTGAATATTTACACATTCACCCCACCAACAACTTAGAGCTCACAAAACCTACTTGCCCCTTTTTCGAGGGAGCGGGGTTCTGGTGTATGTACTTACAGTGCCCACTGCTCTTCCCTAGGAAACACGAAGGAAGCAACCACAGCACAAGCCAGAAAAACCTCCTCTCAAGCTCACTTAATCCAAGCTAAACCATGTGTGAGTAATTCCAGGGCTGCCTCCTTTTAAAGCCTTCCCCTGTGCGGAGCTGCCACCTGCTCTCACAGGTTTGGGGGTTTCTCTCATCTAACAATAATCAGGTGTGCTCTTAGGGCTTGAGTGGCAGAGCCAAGGGAATGACAGTTTTTAAGAAGAAAATGTGGTACTACTGCACCCTACAGGCTGAAAGCAGCGAATATATAATTCTTTTTTTTTTTTTTAATCACAATTTCTAAGTCAGGCTCATGGCTTTGGGGAGGGAGGCTGGCTCCTGGCTCTCAGGTTTATGGGGCTGGGGGCTCTGCTTCCCCCCATCCCCAAACTCTCACAGAATGAACACACACGTTGCCCACCCTGTGGGACAAGCAGGGGGAACAACAGCGGCTGTAATACCAACACAGCAACACGCAGACTCCCAAAAACACCAAACCCCCTGACTGAGGGACTCCATGGTGGGGGGGGGCTGTCTATGGGGCTCAGCGGTGGTGGGGCTGTCCAGCAAACCCCGGTGGTTGTGTGCAGGGCACCCACAGGAAAGGGGGAGCTCAGGTACCGGGGAGAAGTTGTTTGGTGGGATGGAGATGGGATGGAGACCTTCACCTGTTCAAGCTGCTGCCCTGTTCGGTTTTATCCCTCCAAATTTGGCACAACAGAGGCAGGCAGCTTGAGAAAGTGCCAGGCAGCAGAAACCTCAGCAAAGGTCTACTTGAGGACTTCCCAGGTGAAGGGACATGATGACCTGATAAATTTGAGTGCTCCCCACCCCTGCCCCCAAATGCTATGTGCAGCGTGGGGTGCAGTGAGCCCCGCTCTCTGCCTGCTTCCCGTGGGCTGGAGTGTGCAGGAGTCAATGCCATATGTTCCTGTGACCGTGCTCACTGGACCTGTTCCCTCCTGGCCCACAGCTGGTTTTGCCAGAAAAACAGTCTGTGAGATCTCCCACAAGAAACATCTTTCATTTTCTCACTGTAGTCCTTCATCAGCACTTAAAAAGAGAACAAATTATCTAAACTGCATTTCCATCTTGCGTTGTCCCTGGACCTCGCTGAGCTGCAGTAACTACAGTAGAGCAAATGCAGAGGGTGAAGCCTTCGGTGCTGGAAATGCATTTCAACACAGTGAAAAAACCCAAGGGTTTTCTTTCAGATAGTACAGGGGACCTCTGTCATTGTGCAACTGGATGTAGCTTTGCAGCTTTATTTTTTAAACTTAAGTTTTCTTTCCTCAGTGGTGTCACAAGAGTCTTTTGTGGTTCTAGCATGTGATTCCAAAATCCATAGGGAGGTGCTGCCAAAGATAAACCAACCCATTGCTCGCATGGCTGAGTCCCTTCCGAAATCTGGGGCACAGCCTTCCATTCCCATGAAGGCCCCAAATCCGTGTGTGCCACAGGCAGAAAGCAAACCCGATCCTTTCCCTCTCTCTTAGGGAGGGATACAACAACCCCCAGGTGTCTGGTGAGAATCTGATCGGCCTCAGCAGGGCCCGTCGCCCGCACAACGCTATCTTTGTGAACTTTGATGATGAAGAAATCCCAACTAAACCCCTGGATGCTGCCGTACAGACCTGGAAGAAAGTGTGCACCAACCCTGTGGATAAAAAGGTGGAGGAAGAGCTGAGGAAGGTACGTGCCTTAATCCTGAGCTGGGCTGAGCACTACACTGTGGCATGTAGACGTCACGGAGAATTGTTGTGGTTGTAACTACTCTTGGCTTCTCTGAAGGTTTTATGTTTGTGTTTCCTGTTTAACCTTGTTAACGAGTGAGATACGGGCCTGTGTAATTACGCCAGGGACCTGAATGCAGGCCTTTGGGTTCTACTCCAGTTGGATATCAGCTGTCCTTTGCCCTTAGCAAAACACACATTTGCTTTTTCTGTTCTCTCATCTATCAAATAAGAAGGGCATATCCTGCCAGAGATACAGGAATTTTTGGTGTCCTGAACAGCTGCAGCTCCCCTTGAAATGATGGATGGGATAAACATTTGTCAAGGCATGACGATGTCATGGCAGGAAAGTGAGTAAGTGGCATGTATCTGAAATGCCACTGAGGGCTGTGAAATTTTCTTCCTTAGAGTTGTCCGTGTTCTGAAAACTAATTTTGCAATGTGCCTTCTGCAGTGCTCTCCAGCCCTTTTGGAGAGCAGACTGGCTGCTGGGTGGACATCGTCTCCTTTTCTGACAATAATGATGGGCAAATCCAAAGCCTGACCGATATAACAAGTCTCAGTGGACGCCGCTGAGACCACTGTATTCAGTTCCACGATTGTTTCTGTATTATTTTAGCTCTTTGAAGTCCATCCTGTCTGGTCTCAGAATGCAGTAAAAGTCAGAATCAGTGTCCATCCGGACAAGCTGAAACTTCTTCTGCTGCATTTGTCCTATTACATGGTGGGCCTGTACATCTGCCCTTGTGTAGATGTCTGGGGCTGCTTGAGGCAGAACAAGGGAACATCACCTGGGTGTTCCTGGCTCTTTACATCTTGTGTGGGGTGCTAGGTCTCAGACTTTGGGACAGAGGATTCCCCTGCTATGATTTTGCAGAGGGTAAGGTAAGGGAAAGGACTGTCTGAGGTCATCTAGTAAGTCCATGACAGAGCTGGCACCCAGTCATTAATGTCAGATCACATCTCTGCTTATTAGTCTGCCATTGTTGGCTGTATTGTTACCACTCCATCACAGAGATTAAGGATCTGCTGGCATTTTCTAAATCTTGTGTATTCCCAGTGTGTTACAAGTGCAAGGTTTCTCATTAGTGGCCGACTACATGCTCTAATGCATGGTCTAATATGATTTCAGCCTCCTACACTTCTGTTAAGCTTCTCAAGGCTTCAGCATTTTTTTATGTTCTCTAGAGTTTTGTTAGACTGAGATATTTCCTTAAGTTTGGCCTCCAGCCCACAAAGGCAGCATCTGCAGGGCTCTCACAGGGTGATTCCAGTCTACCTCAGCCACGGTTTGGCCTCAGCCTACTGAAGGACAAGTGTGTAGAGGCTCCCCTGGTTTACTTTAGAGCCAGGTCTGGGTCATGGCATTGACACACAGCTGCACCCATAGCTATATATATGTGAGTCTCCATCTGGGGATTGTCTCCTGAGGTGTTCGGTCACCATGGCTCGCTGGGAGGTCCTGTGCTTTGCCTTGTGCTGCTACCTTGGGGTAGCACGGGCTGCAACCGTAAGTACAAAAGCCCTTCTTATGGATTTGCAAGACACGTTGCCTGTTCCTGCCTAAATAAGTAAACTCCTGCTACATCTGGTCTGAAGCCCACGAAAGAGGGCCTGTAGACCATGACAGCCAAGGCAGGGTGTTTTCCTGCCCTAAACATGGCAAAGCCTCTCACCAACATTTTTTCCAAAAGTTCCTGCACAGTTCTGTGTCAGGTCTGGCCTGGTTTACATCTTGAGACTGAAGGTCTTCACCTTATGCCATTTGTCTTTGGGAGAGCAGGGGAATTGCTGCTGCTTGTCTGCCCCAAAGGGCAGCCTGCAGGACATCTGCATGGGCACATCTCCAGTGGCAGCTCCATGTGGGCTTTCCACAAGGGTGAAAGGAATGGCTGGGGAAGGCGGGCTGTGAGTGGGTCCATCTGGGGCACTGGGCAGGGCAAAGTGTGCGTGCTAGCAACAGGGGAAGAACTGTGCAATGGATTTTCTCTTCTCCATTGTACCACATGTAGCTGGGTGTGGTGTACACCGAGGGCGGTTTTGTGGAAGGCGAGAGTAAAAAACTGGGACTCTTTGGGAATTACGTTGACATCTTCAGAGGGATCCCCTTTGCTGCCCCTCCAAAGACTCTGGAAGACCCCCAACCTCATCCTGGCTGGGATGGTAAGATCCAACTTCTGAATGCTTTTGGTTTGGGGTTTTATTTTCACTTCTTTCTCTCTTTTCCATTCTTGACAAGCCAAAGATATTGCCTGCTTTCATCTACTAAGTAGCGCCAAGAAAAAGTTCTTAGTCTCATGGTGGGTATGGGAGTCTGCATCTATGTGTTCCCAAGCAAACACAAGAAGTAACAAAACCGAAGCATGGCACCTGCATCTCCCCTCCCCGTGCCTCAGCTGTCCAGAGCTAGTTCTCATGTGAAAGGGTCCCTCTGTCACTCCTTCAGACGGGTCACATTGGCCGGGGAAGCTTTGCTGCTTCTGCATCGGACTCATGGAAGAGAGAATGGGTGGACAGACAGTTTGCAACCAAAGGATGGAGTTGATACCTCTAACTAGGACCTGCTGTCTTCTCTCTCTCCTCTCAGGAACACTGCAGGCAAAAAAATTCAAAAACCGCTGCATGCAGATGACACTCACACAAAATGATGTCCGCGGGAGCGAGGACTGTCTCTATCTGAACATCTGGATCCCTCAAGGAAAGAGACAGGGTATGTGCTTGGCAAAGACCTGAGGAGGAGGTCCTCAGTTGCCTTTTGTGGACAAATTGCTCTGGAGCATCTCTCGGCAACTATGTTCCCATAGTGGGCAACTGCAGGAGCACTGATTTTCAGAGGGAAGGGTAGGTGCCATGTCAACCAACATTCCTCAGCTGCAGCCTGTTGGGAGTTTCAGCCTCTTCTACTGAGTGTGGACTTTCTTGGCCATAGCCTATTGCAAAGCACTGTGTCTGTTCATGCCCATGTGGAGTGATGCTCAGCAAGTGGGTATGGGGATGGATGGGTAGTGCCTTCTAGCTATGTTGTGGCTTACACTGCTTGTTTTCCTCATCTCCCAGTCTCCACCAACTTGCCAGTGATGGTCTGGATCTACGGCGGCGCCTTCCTTGTAGGAGGGAGCCAGGGAGCCAATTTCCTCAATAACTACCTCTATGATGGTGAGGAGATTGCCGTGCGGGGCAACGTGATCGTAGTGACCCTCAACTATCGTCTGGGGCCCCTCGGCTTCCTGAGCACTGGAGATGAAAACTTGCCAGGTACTGTAGCTGCTCCCTTTTCAGGGGACCCCGTAATGGGTCCCCAGTTTATCAGCTTTGCTGTGCCCTCGCTCAATGGTGGGTGCTCTCTGTTGCCCAGGGAACTACGGGCTGAAGGACCAGCACATGGCTATTGCCTGGGTGAAGAGGAATATCAAGGCCTTTGGGGGTGACCCAGAAAACATCACCATCTTTGGCGAATCAGCTGGTGGCGCCAGTGTCTCCCTGCAGGTGTGTTGTCCTTGTTGGACCCCACCAGAGCCACTTCTCTCCTATGTAAATGGAAGAGATGGTCCCCTGGGCACTCCATCGCTTTCCTCTGCACATACCACCCAATTAACATCCTCTCCTGCCTGGGGACAGCAATGCTCAGCTTCTTTGCTTCAAAGCCACTCCTCCTTCTTCAGTTTAATCAGTCTCACCACTGCAGGCATGTGTCCTTGCTTTTGGGACCTCTGGTGAAATAGCACTTACTTGCCGTGTCCCTCTACTCTGCTCCTTTTCTCATCGTACCACCTTTTAACTTTAACCGCTGAGACTGTCAAATAGCAGGAGAGCTGGCGGCTTCCCTGGCCCTGCTGCAGAAGCTGTGAGGCGATCGGCCAGGTCTGGCAGGCAAGGGGTTCTTCAGGAGTTTGTACCCAAAACCCTCTTGTTTCTATTTTGCCCCACAGACGTTGACCCCAAAGAACAAGGGCCTGTTCAAGAGAGCCATCAGCCAGAGCGGCGTCGGTCTCTGCAGCTGGGCCATCCAGAGGGACCCACTCGCCTGGGCTAAAAAGGTAACGTGCAAGTATTGCTTAAGGGAATGGAAAACAAAAAAAGGGATTCCCTACAGAAGGGCATAACTAGCAAGGGGTTCAGCAGGAGCCATGCTGCCAAACACAGAGCTTTGGAAACACGCTGCTTTGAGATAAAACCAGCCTCTGCCTCTGTGGGGCTGGTAATGAAGCCTGGCTTCAGAGGGTAATGCTGGGAGGCTTCTCTCTCTCCTCCTGCAGCTTGGACAAAAGATAGGCTGCCCCACTGATGACACCACTGCCTTGGCCAACTGCCTGCGCACCTCTGACCCCAAAGCTCTGACGCTGGCCTACCACCTGCAGCTGACCAATCTGCCCGGTAAGTTCCCTGGCCCACACTGTGGTCCCCTACACACCTAGGGCTCGCCGTGCCTTCGATGGAACTGTGGGGTGATGGCCAGGAATATTGAAGCCGTGCTTGTGCCCTTCAGAAGGGGGACAATAATGACAGATCTTGCAGTTGCCCTTCCGCAGGCCGGTGCACATTGAATGCTGTTCATCGTGCAATGGCAGTGGTGGCAGAGGAATTAGCCAAGAGCCATGCTTTGGCTCCAAAACAGCTGTTTGGGCTTTCTCTTCTGTGAAAGCAGCAAGAGCAATTCCAGAACACAGCTTACAAACAAAAAGAATTGACCACAACCCTGCTATTTTCATTTGAGTCACTGGGTGGAGTGTAGGACTCTCACAGCAGGTAGGGAATGCTTCTGCTTTTGCTGCCTGTGAGAATTTCTTTCCCAAGAAGACTCTCCTCTGCTTGCTCTGCTCATGCTCCTAGTAAATAGCCCCAGCGTTTAGCCTTGCTCAGGACAGAGAGTGGCCAACAACTGCTGTGCAGCTGCACTGGCCTGAGCTGGCTGTCCTGGCAATGCGTAAGCGCAGCCAGATGACGTGGGCAGGGGAAGTTCTGCTCTGTCCTGCCTTTGGCGGGGCTTTTTGGGAATGGTCTGGGGAAAGGAGAGGAATTGCTGATGTTACCTGCTGGTACTCGGCTGGCAGATCTCTAGTTCCTCTCCCCCACCTACAGGCATGAGGTTTACAGAATGTGATCCTGTGGTCATGCTGAGGTCACCACCCAAGCTCTCATTCACCTCAGCTGATTCCTTTCACAGTTCCTCAAGCCATGGGATATGCCAGGCCACACATCTGTCTTTTCTCATCTCCTAATGGACTCTGGTTTTGTCTCCTGCTGCAGCTCCACTGGTTCACACACTGGCCCTCTCCCCTGTCGTTGATGGAGACTTCCTCCCAGACATGCCAGAGAACCTCTTTGCCAATGCTGCTGACATTGACTACATTGCTGGGGTCAATGACATGGATGGACACTTCTTTGCTGGCATTGATTTACCTGCTATCAACCGCCCATTTGTGAAAATCACTGAGTAAGTGAAGGATGCTCTTCAACATCCTTTAACAGGAGGAACCTTATCTTTAATGTAGCCTCCAAACTCCAAGGACTTTGTCCCAAGTGGACAGGGCACTACCTTCAAAACAGGATGTCACTCGAAGCCAGGGTGCCTAGGGCATATGTTGGCAAGTCCAGAGCCTTCAAGAGAAAGGCCCAGCTAGTGGGGAAGCCTCCCCATATATATTTAAGGTGCTCCTGAACTCAGCACCAGTGATAGGCTTGGCAGCCCTGATGCTCTCTGTCCAGAGCAGGTACACACCAGACATGCTGGGTGCCCATCCCGTAAGACTCCTCTTCGTGGACAAAAGGAGCTTGTGGTCAATTTGGCCACAAGCTATTCCACTGATAAAGCTGAGAAGCACACGCCCTCCATCTAAAGTAGGAATGAAATCACTGGATTTTACACCACAAACCACTGCTGACCACAGGGTTGGATGTAAACATCAACAGGAGCTGAGCTCCATTTCCATGAGGCCAGCCTCACTTGAAGCTGGTCTCTAATTAGGTGATATAACTTGTCTTTTCAGGGAGGAGGTCTATAACTTGGTCAAAGGACTTACTGTGGACAGAGGCGAGCGTGGAGCCAATGCGACATACAATATCTACACGCAAACGTGGGGCGACAGCCCGAGCCAGGAGCTCATAAAGAAGACAGTGGTGGGCCTGGTTACTGACTACATCTTCCTGGTTCCCACACAGTGGGCACTGAATCTGCACCTGCAGAATGCCCGGTGAGGAGCTCAGCCCTGGCAGGAGCCCAAAACCCAGCTGGGGGCCGAAATGCTGCTTGTCCAGTACAAGGGGCTGAGGAGCGGGTTAAGAGGGATGAACATGAAGGAGGCAAGCTTTTTGGTACTGAGTACACACACATGGCTCACAAAAACACTGTTTCTCTAATGCTGCAGTAGGAATTTGTTTAAAAATTCCATTAAAATAAGTGTTTGCTTCCTAAAAACTTCAGACTTCATCTTAGCAATGTTTGATGCCACGAGACATGGCAGTTGGGCGATACGAGGGTTTGGGTGAGAATCAGAAATGGAAGTTAAAAATTGCCAGACAGAAGGATGTTTTCTGGTGAGATCACCCATTAGATGTCTGTGAGCATCTGCCAAGCCGTATCTCTGCCGGTATTTGGAGCATGGTTATGAATCTGCACCCCTTTCTCTGCTCTCCACTCGCAGCTGCTTAGCAAGTCTATTTTATTTCCCCAGGAATGCCAAGACATACAGCTACCTGTTCTCCCAGCCATCCCGAATGCCCGTCTACCCAAGCTGGGTAGGGGCAGACCACGCTGATGACCTGCAGTACGTGTTTGGGAAACCCTTTGCCACTCCCCTGGGCTATCTGCCCAAGCACAGGACTGTCTCAAGTGCCATGATTGCTTACTGGACCAACTTTGCCAGGACAGGGTGAGTGATTCCAGTTCCATATTTTGGGCTTGCTGTAGCACTTCAACCTGCTGCTTTTGCCTATTAACTTCTCAGCAGCAATTTCCAAAAGCGGGGTGTCCTCTGTCTGTACTTCTGCTGTGAGCCTGGCTCTGTGCCTCCCTGTGGTGGAGTTTGCTCTGGGTCCTGCTCATCCAGGGAACACCTGAGGACAGCAGAAGCATTTCCAGAACTTATGAACTCTGCTTAAAGTTAATTATGATGTTTGTTTCCCAGTCCTGGTGTTCAGACAGGAGTCAAGCCGCTGTCTGCAGCTAAAGGATGATGCTAGTGGGGACCAAGGGAGGAGACTGCAGGTCAGCAAGTCACTCCTAGCAGGCAGAATTGCTATTGCTTGTTCCAACATTAGACTCTCTCTTTGCACTCACTTAAAGCCTCACCACATAAAGCAGATGAGGCCCCTGCCAAACTGCTCGAACCTTGCTGCATCCATAAGCTACCGTGATAAAACTGAACTTCTATTTCTCACTTTTCCTCAGTGATCCCAACCAAGGGAATTCAAAGGTACCCGTTAACTGGCCACCCTACACCAATGAGGCCAGTTACTACCTGGAAATCAACAACAAGTTGAGCGAGAACTCCGTGAAGCAGAATCTGAAAAACCAATACGTGACCTTCTGGAACACGGTCTATCGGAGTCTGCCACAGGTTGCCAACATCTCCGTGGCTGATGACCTGCCATGGAGCTATGAAAAAAACACCTTTTAAAGATTGGCCCAATTCATTAAAGGCTTGTTTGTCACTGAGCGATTCCAGCTTCTCCATGTCTTTGCCGTGACAGGATTTTGTCCCTAACATTAAGGTTGGGCAACAGGTGACATCTGGTCCCTGAGCAAAGTGTGTTCCCCTGGCCCGTAGCACAGCCATGTCCCAGGGAAGCTGATGACACGGGGAGCCATGGCTTGGCACACTCTGCCAGTCCTTTGGCTCAGGGTTTGTTTTTCCTCCTTGCCTGCGTGACCCCCAGCAGGACAGACCCAATCCTGACCTGTCCTCTAGACATCTCTGCGCTACCAACACATGATCATAGAATGGTTTGGGTTGGAAGGGACCTTAAATATCATTAGTTTTAACCCCCTGCCCTGGGCAGGGACACCTCCCACCAGACCAGGTTGCTCAAAGCCCCGTCCAACCTGGCCTTCAACACCTCCAGGGATGGGGCAGCCACAGCTTCTCTGGGCAAACTGGACCAGTGTCTCACCACCCTCAGAGTAAAGAATTTCTCCTTAGTATCTGATCTAAATCTCCCTCTTGTAGTTTAAAACCATTACCCCATGTCCTATCACTCCACTCCCTGATCAAGAGTCCCTCCACAGCTTTCCTGAAGCCCCTTTAGGGACTGGAAGGGGCTCTTAGATCTCCCCAGAGCCTTCTCTTCTCCAGGCTGAACCCCCCCAACTCTCTCAGCCCCCGCTCCCAGCAGAGGGGCTCCAGCCCTCCCAGCATCTCCGGGGCCTCCTCTGGCCCCGCTCCGACAGCTCC
>VXAK01011081.1:44112-69430 GCA_013399435.1 Arenaria interpres
CTAAAAGCCTTTATCTTAATTCAAGCACAAAACAAACCTCAACTCAGCAGAGTAAGGTAAAGGCCCTCCTCCAGAGACAGGTCCACTCCTCTTTCTCCGGGAACGTTGCAGGCATTTTGGGGAAAGAGGACAGGACGACCCCTGCCTCGGGGCAGAGACGTTTTGAGCGTCAGTATTTTATTGCAAAGACTAATTACATTGCTGTGTACAAGTCACACCGGGCAGTGTGCTCCTTCATTGAAGTGGTACAAAATACATATGGTACAGCCAGTCCCTCGGGTGACGCTGGGCTGCTGGGGGACACCCGTGGGAGGGGAAGAGAGGGGAAGGGGGGGGACACAGCGTGGCCCCGGGGTGGGCGAGAGCTGGCAGGCACGAAGCAGAGGGAAGACCCCGGGGGCGCCGATGCCCGAGGGCAGGAGCCAGGCTCCGGGCAGAGATGGGGGGCAGGAGGCTGCCCCTGCGTCAGGGAGCCAGGGGCTCCCATCATGTGCAGCGACGGGCGATGCCACCCGAAGGGACGCGGGGGCTGGGAGAGCTCAGTGCCGGCCACGCTCGCACCCAAGCAGCCTCTCCCCACCCAGAGCCAGGGGCTCGCAGCCCAGCTCCTGCCAGCAGCCCCCCCAAGGGTGGCCCTGCAGCGTTGGATCCCCCAGGCCCCTCTCCCAGAGCCGGGGAAGGCGTTGCGCCCACCCGGCAGCACCCACGGACGGGAAAGAGAAAAGATGTGCTGGGAGAAAGCGCTTAAAAAAAAATATATATATATGAAAAAGAAAAAAAAAAAAAGAGATGGAGCCAGGAGCAAAATAAGGTCCCCCTTCGGTTAGTGTTTCCTACAATGATTAAAACAAGCATCTCTGCCCCTGCTCGAGGAATTTAGTGGTAGAGAAAGAAGGGAGGGGGTGCCCGTGGGGTCTGCGCCCCACCAGCACAGCAGAGCAACGCTGCCGACGTCCCTCCCAGGAGGTTTAAATAGCAGGGTGGGGAGCAGAGAGGGACTGGGCTGCAGGGCAGGGGGAGGCTGGATTAGTAAAATGTACAAGTTCGTCTCTTCTATTTACAACCAATAAATATTGCCAAAAAAAAAAAAAAAAATCAGTAAACTTTTTTGTTTTATACAAAAAAATGTCTCATTGCTGCTTCTCCCATGGTCAGTGTTTGAAAAAGTCCGGTTAAAGCCCAAGGTGAGTGGCACTTTCTGCAGGTCAGGCGGTGGCAGCCAGGGCACCCGGAGCACCCCGAGCTCTCCGGCTCCTCGCCCGCCTGTGCAGACCCAAGGTCTCTATTTACACAAGTTCGGACAGAAATTCACTCTCCTCCTCCTCTTCCTCCTCCTCGTTAGGCTGGCAGCGCTGGGGGCACAACGCAAAGCTTCCCCCCGCCGGCAGAAGAGACACTGGCGTTTGATCTTTGGTGCAAGTTTGAACGTGGGCCATCCAAGTCCAGCTGGAGGAACGCGCTGGATCGGGGAGAGGAGCGAGACCACACAGGCTTCCAGTTGTCAAGAGCACGAGGTGCCCAATCCATCGCGGCAGGGACACAGCCCAGCTCCACCAGGCTCTGAGCACCAGCGCGGGGCTACATCTGCATCCTTTCCAACTCATCTCCCAGCCCGGCGCATCGCGGCTTCTCCCAAGCGAAGGACAGGCAGAGATGCGCGGTGGTGGCGATGCCAGTTATCCTGGGGAGGGAGGACGTGGAGGTAAAACAATGCCAGGAAAACCGGGAAGGAGAGGACCCCGCCACGTGGGAGGCTTTGCAGCCCCAGGGTGATGGCTCGTGCTCTGCTCCTTGCAAACGGCCCCTCTGCGAGTCGCCGCTCCCCGGCTCACTCGGACACAAGGCACCTACGGCAGAGGCGGGCTCCAGCTCTGGGCTGGCCGGCGGCTGGGCTAGTGTCGCACCGTGGAAGGTTAAAAAAAAAAAAAAAAAAAAAAAGAAAAAGAAAAGAAAGGAGAAAAATAAAATGGAGAGGATCCCCCCTCGCTGCCTTCCTGTGTAGAAAAAAAGACCTGATTGAAACGGGAGCTTGTGCAGAGGGAGGCGGAGGCTGACACCGGTTGCCGCAGCGCCCCGGCTCTCGGTGCGGGAGGGAGATGCACGGCCATCCCCCGTGGGCGAGGGTCACTCCTCTCGCCGCGCCGGGCGGCACGAAGACCGGCCGCAGCCGAGCTCGGAGCAGCCTGCCCCCAAGGCCCCGTCGGTGATGGGTGGCAGTGGGGCTGAGGCTAGAAGATGCCTTTGGCGATCTTCAGGCCTTTCTGCTTCATCCTGGGCAGGGTGGAGCTGGAGCCGTGCTTGATCTTCACCCCCTTGGAGAAGCCCCGCTTCTTCAGCACAAAGTCGTAGTTGGCGGCAGAGTTCATGGCGTAGAAGACGTTGGCGTTGTCGGGGATCTTCAGCTCTGGAAGTAACCAAGGAAGGAGGTCAGTCACCCTTTTCCCTGAAAGGGGCTCAGAGTGGGGCTGAGAGTTGCCCCTGGGTGCTGGGACCCTTCTGCTGTCACCTCCCAGCCCAGCTCTGACCCGCTGCTGCCCAGACTGCGTAGCTGGCCAGGGACACAGCCCCCAGGACAGCCCCCCGCACCCCAGCACACACCTCTCTCCTCTGAGATGATCTGAACAAGCTCGTAGTCTTCAGGCCGGTCCCCGTCCAAGTTGTGTTTGGCCATGGCCTTGCGAATAACGACCGGGGTCTTATCCTGGCTCGTCACCTGTGAGCGCAGAGCGTTATCAGCCCAGGGGGTGCAAAACCCTGCTAAGCTTCCCCCCACTGCCTCCTCCCAAAATGGGCCATGCCCACATCCCAGCGGGACGAGCCACCCCTCCCCGGTGTCACCGCGGGTGCCCTGTACTAACCAGGATGCTCTTGTACATGTTGCCGTTGTCCACGGCCAGGCTGACACGGATGATGCAGCAGTCGTCGACCTGCTGGTTGTAGAGGGGCAGCGAGAGGGAGGAGTAGCTGGAGATGCCGGAGACCGAGCGCTTGTGGGTGCGGGAGGCAGTCACTGGCGTGGAGGAGACGGAAGAAGACGAGGCACTGCTGGAGCCTGAGCCGATGCCCGACGTGTCCAGGGAGGAGAGGGAGGTGGATTCCCAGAACTGGAGGGCAGGGAGGAGAGGGGATGCGGAGGACACAGTGGTTTTAGCTTCTCCATCGGCCACAGACGGGGCGTACCAGCGCTGGGGGAGGGAGGCCAGAGGGATCTCACTGACCTGTGACAATGGGGGACCGACACGACTACAGCCACCGGAGGCACGAGAGCCCCGCCACGCTGCCGCAGCAGCGAAGGGCAGGGGCCTCCCTAGCCCTGGTGGGTCAGAAACAGCCCCCAGGACCCCCACCCACTCCCACCAGCCCCACTGCCAGGGCCGCAACTGCCTCTGGAGGCCTGGACCCCGTGAGCTGCCCCATACCTTCTTCTCCTGGCAGTCGGGGGACTCGGGGATGAAGCTGATGTTGATCTCCTCCACGTCGGAGCTGCTGGAGCCGGCGGAGGTGACACTCACGGAGTCGGTGGCGTCCCCGCTGCACAGGTACTGCCCGCACTTGAGCTGGTCGAAGGATTTCGAGTGGGAGCTGCCGCTGGCACAGGGCTCGGTGCTCGGTGGCTGCCGGCTGCGAGGGGAGACACGGGGCAGGTGAGAGCTGAGCAGAGCAAGGACAGTGGCCACCCCAGCCTGCTCCCCGCAATCCTCAGCCACAGTTTCCCCACGCTGGCCCCCACCTCCCGCCGGGGAGGAGCAGACTTACTCGCTCCATCGCTTGATGATGCCCGTGTTTTTCTTCGCCTTCAGCGTGTTGCTGGCTGACTCCGACAGCGGCTCGATCTCACACGACAGCCCATAGCTGGGAGGGGAGAGATGAGGGTTTGAGGTCCCTGTGCGGCCGCAGTGAGCACCATGCCCGGCAGGGCGAGGAGGCAGGGCAGGGAGTGGAGCTCAGGGGAGATGCTCAGCAGCTGGAGATGAGCGGTGGGACCTCCTGGTGCACCGGTGGCAGCGCAGCTCCAGACCCCGCTCACACTCACCTCTCGGCCTCACTGAGCCGCTCCAGGCTGTGGAACCAGTCCACGAACTGGTCCTCCTGCGTGAAGCTGTAGTTGTTGCAGGCCGACTGAAGCAGCTTGATCTGGGCGATGACTTCGAACTCCTGCAGTGAACAGAAGCCATGAGACCAGTTCTGTTTGCCAGCCCCAGCCCCACACACAGAGACAGATACAAAGTTGCACCAGGGGAAGTTTAGGATGGATATTAGGAAAATTTTCTTCACCAAAAGGGTTATAAAACACTGGAACACGCTGCCCAGGAAAGTGGTTGAGTCACCATCCCTGGAGGTATTTAAAAGACCACATTTAAAAGATGTGGTGCTTCAGGACATGGTTTAGTGGTGGTTTTGGCAGTGTTAGGTTGATGGTTGAACTCGATGATCTTAAAGATCGCTTCCAACCCAGACAATTCTGTGATTCTATGAAGGCCCAGAATCCTCTTCCCCCAAAATGAAGAACACGACAACAACAAAAGGAAGGAGATCAACCCCAAAGTGACCGGCAGAGCCTGGGCTTGCACCACGTCAGCCTCCTCCCTCCACCCCGCTGTGCTGCTGCCAGGGCAGAGCTCTCACCTTCCTCCTTTTCTCAAAGTTGATCAGGCCTCCCTGGAAAAGAAGAAGCCGGATGTCAGTGTGGGACAGGCAGAAAAATATTGCTGGGGTACCTCCCTGTCCCCGTCTCACTGCCGCTGCAGTGCGGGTGTCCCTGATGAGGGGCAGCACCAGAGCACCCCAATTCCGTGGGCTGGCAGAGACGGATGCACAGGGTGCAGTGTCCAGTCCGGGACGCATGGGGGACCAGCCCTCCATTTATCAGCCCGGGCTCTGGTGCGGAGGAAGGAGAGGATAGAGATGGAGGTACATACGTCCAGGAAATCCTTCATGGCGGTGTCAAGCATCACCAGGTCCGTGAGGAAGGTGCCAAGGTAGGGGATGGTGCCCTGCATCACACCCTGTGGGGACAGCAAGGGACAGTGGGGTCAGCAGAGAGCTGGGACCAGCCTGGGCAGCCCCCGGGGAGGGGGCATGGGGGTGGCTGTGCCAGACTCACCATCTCCCGCTGCTGCTGCTGCCGCTTCTGAGCCCTCTTGGGGTTGATCTCCAAGGTGGCGAATTTGGACGTGCCCTCCTGGATGTGGGGGAGAGGTGGGGATCAGCACGGCTGGGAAACTGCACTAATAAATGAGCTAAAATTCACCCCTGCTTTTATCAGTACAACTTTTCTTGTAGAGGGGAAGAGGAGGAAATCACAGCTGAGCTTTTTCACGGCTCACAGGGAGGAGAGGCTTAGTGAATGGGAACTGCTGCTCCCATTTCCAGCTCTGTATAAATGGCTCCTCAATGGGATGTTTTGTTCCCTTTTACATTTTGTGTCCTCTCAGCCCTCAAACCGGAGCTAGGCTGGGAAGGCGTAGAGAGGCTCCACGGGGAAGAAGGACGATTTTGCTGCAGCCTTTCACAAACCCTAAACCCTGACCTGAAATCACGAGGACTTTGCACTGGGCTGTTAAAATGCAGCTGCCTCTGGGGAGAAGCCGTCACCCGGTGCAGTGGATTCTATCCCCCTGCTTATCTCTGCTTGCTGAATTGCTCTGCAAGCTTCAGGCAATGACGACATTTGGGTGGAGAAGCAGAAAGCCCAGCCTGGTCCGAAACCCCTGCCTGCTCCCCAGCTCAGCAGGCCCTGCCTGCACCCACGCCGGCAACCCCGGCGGCGCTGCCAGGGCTGGAGCCTGGTGGCTGGAACATGGTAGAAACTTCTGCCAGCATGAGCCCGAGCTCCCTACCAGAGAAACGGCGACATGGGTGCTGCTTCCCCATACCTTAATGAGAAGCTCCCGGCTCAGCGAGTGGTTGTTCTCATCGGAGAAGATCTCGGAGAGCTCGTGGAAAGTGCGGAAGCTCTCCCTGCTCGGGGAGAAACACGGGGGGAAGTCAGCAACAGTGCCACCATAGGATCCCCTCCTCAGGCTCCCTTCTGCCCACCCAAAGGACACCCGCAATGCTCACAGCTCTAGCAGGGCCTTGCTTTTGGGGACTATTCTAGGGTGTTTTGCATGGAAAGGAGGAGGAGGTGATGGTGATTTTCTTTCCTCACCCTCCTTAGGTCCCTGGGTTTTGGGCACACTCCAAGAGGCAATGCTGGAGCTGAGTTGATCCCATTTACACATTCAAGGACCACAGCACAACCTCCCCCTTGAAAGCTCCCTCCGGCCACAGGAGCCTAGCAGGCGCTGCTTACCGTAGAACCTCATCCCAGGTCTTCTTCAGCCGGTGAACAGCATTGCATTGCAGAGCTGAGAGGATGGCTCGGAGGGAAGAGAAGTTCTTCAGGATGCGGCACTCCTGGGGGCAGACAAGGAGAAGACAAGACTCAGCGTTAAAGAAAGCCCAGGGATCTGCTGGGACTCACACAACACAACCCCTCAGCCCTTGGGCTGGGGTGGGAGGTGAGCGGGACGGCGAGCTGTCCTACCCGAGCCACTTCGATCCACCGCTCCACCACTTTAGCCCTCTGCTGCGGCTTCAGGGACCGGTCACCGAGACACGTGGCGATGACACAGTTGGCCACGCTGTTGAACTGCGAGACCGTGGCACGGATGGTGGGCGCCAGGTGCTCTTTGCCCTTCTTGTCTCTCTGGGACCAGATGCAGCCCAGGCAGTGGTAAGGCACCACTTTCTTAAACAGCTCCTGGAAGATAAAGGGATGGAGATGGGTCTCTTTGGGGTCCCTGGGGAGGGAACAGGCTGGGAGGAAAAGGTGGACGGGAAGAGACAGGCCTGTGCCCAGAGCAGCAGACAGCCAGAGCACCATTGACCCAGCTGCCGAATGAATACTCACAGCATCCATCAGCGTGAACTGTTCTGCCACCATCTCTGGGGAGAAGGAGAGGAAATCCGGCTTCCCGTCCCCAACGCCGTTCTCCTCCACCAGCTGGAAGGTGCAGCCACCATGGTCCACAGCTGCGAGAGAGAGGGCAAAGCTGAGCACCACAGCACTGCCACCAGCTGGG
Source organism: Arenaria interpres (assembly GCA_013399435.1). Taxonomy (NCBI): domain Eukaryota; kingdom Metazoa; phylum Chordata; class Aves; order Charadriiformes; family Scolopacidae; genus Arenaria; species Arenaria interpres. The sequence continues at coordinate 51,180 of VXAK01011081.1, forward strand.
CCCACGCCAACCAGTGCCAGCCCCCTGCCCACACCACATCCCACCTCCCGGGCTCTTAATTCCCATCTGGCTTCACGCCTCAAGAAACGCGGCTCAGATAAAAGGATAGTCATTTTAAACCTGGACACAAGTGTCTGCAGAGGATTAAAAGCAGATTAGCTAATCCATTTAGAGATCCCACTTCTGGTGTGGTTGGATTAGCTTCCCAGCATACCTCCATGTAAACGCAGGCAGGGACTATGGAGGTCAGCCACGTGGCCAGACCCAAGGTTTTGGAGACCCTCGATGCCAACCAGTAGCACTCCCTGCACCTGCAGCCCTAAACGTCCCCCCCCAAGTGTGGAAAAGACCCCCACCTTCCGTCTCTGACTCGCTCTGCTCTTGCTGCTGGAACTGGGCCAGCAGGATGCGGGCTCGGCGCTCCAGGTCCGAGCCGGGGATGTTGTGGCGCACGTAGGAGATGAGCTGCTTGAGGCAGGCGAAGTCCGGGGGCTTGCGGAAGTCCTCTGAGTACTGGTCCAGCCAGGCGCCCAGGATGGAGGAGATGGTGCTGTGGGGAACACGGGCAAACCTGCGTGAGAACTAGGTGCCAGGAGAAACCCATGTGCACCTCCAAGCACCCCTGGGACAGCACATGCCTTTGTACGAGAACCAAAGATCTATCACCAGAGTCACCCATCTTGCTCCCCCCCAATGTGGCCAGACTTACTTCTTCAGCTCTGTCCTCTCGTCCACAGCGTGCCTGGCATGGTCCCCATTCGCCTGCACATGGAGTTTGCCGTACCTGGTGGGACACAGCGAGGAGACAGTGAGCATGCTGGACTCTCCTGTGTCTCAGAGCTCCCTCCACATCATTCCAGCTCTGCCAGGAGGTCAGGATGAACCTCTCATGCACTGTCCTGCTCCCCCAGCCTGCCACGGCCCCTGTGTTATGGGAAGAGGGAAGTAGCCAGCACTGGCCACTTCACAGCAGGGCACCAGCTGGAAGGGCTCCAGCTCATTGAAAAGTTCTCTCCTCCCTGCCCTGCCCCAAAACCTTCATGTTGATAGAGTTGGGAGAAGCCCATCAGCCCTCCAAGATGTTGGGGCTCTCCTCATCAAGGGGGACTCAGACACCGGCCACCCCCAGCTGTGTTTCGGGGCTCAGGGCAGCCTCACCTGTTAAGCAGCAGGTCCAGCACTTGCTTGGTGGTGGCAAAGGCCCGGTAAGTGCACAGGAAGATGGTGACGTAGGTGGAGTCATTGCCCTTGAAGGCTGAGACCAGGTACTCCACCAGCTTCTCCAAGGTCCCAGCTTTTATCGTCCGCACCTTACATGTCTCATAGAGGTTTAAGGCCGACTCGTTCTCAAACTGCCAGGACAAGAGCAGAAGTCAGTGAGCTGGATGAAGACAGACACGTTCAAGTGCAATGCAGTCCCACCAGATTTGGAAGCTCCTTTTGGGTCTAGGCTGGGATCACGGAGACCCCCTTCAGTGCCCGGGGCTCTCATGATAGGTTAGGGGAAAGGGAAGCTGACTCTCCTCAGACACCAAATACCAGCAACTCAGCTGAGAAGACTTGAGCATTTGGGAAATCCTAGGAAAGGCCTCAAGGTTGCAAAAAATCTAGAAGCAAATCAGGGCTGCCCTATTTTGCAAAATGGGGCTTCAGATCATTTCCCTCATGCCCTTTCCTGTGGGGCAGAGGCCAGTGAGCACTCCCAAATATGATTCCCAGATAGGGCCTGGAGGGAGCCCCCAGGACAGAAGTGTATGGGCAAGTGAGAGGAGAGTACATGGGCTGGTATTGACCCTGCCAAGCCATGGTATCGGGTCACCATGTCTCTGGCAGGGAAACATCTGAGAACACCGTGCTGCAGCAGGATGGTGGAACGCCCAGCTTACCCCCAGCCATCGCTGCCCTTTGTTGGCCGTGTGATGGAGCTGCACTTTCCGGAGCGATATGCTGTAGATCACACCATCCTCCAGCTCTTCTCCGATCTCCTGTGTGGAGCTCTGCACGGGAGAACAAGATACACCATGAGATAAGGAGGGTGAAACGTGGCAGAGATGCTCTTGCGGCTCATACGAGGCATCACAGCAAGCCAAAGGCAACAGCCGGCAGGCAGCGAGAGTCTCCCTTGCCTGCTCAGAAATGCAAACCAGGCGACACCAGTCCTTCCTGGCCACCTTAACCCTGGGCCCACCTGAGCCCGCACTCAGGCAGAGCCAAGACTTCGGGAAGCCGCTCTCAGTCTGCTCCCTGTCCCCTGCCTCTGCGTCTCAGCCCTTCTGCAAACTGAGCCTGCACCAGCCGGACAGAGAGGGGACCCGAGGGGCGCGGGTGACAGCACACCCCTGTACCCCCCCGCCAAGCCTTTGCCTTTCCCCTAAGGTGACATTGCCACTCGGCGTGACCATAATCTCAGTAATCTGCCCCTGTGGGAACTGAGCACCTCTACACATCTTTGGTAATAAATAACAACTATGAAAATGAGCCTCCCACGAGCTTTGGCAGTGCTGGGCACTTAAAGCTGGGGGGAAACCTTGGGGAGTGGTGCTGGGGTGGGCTTGGGCACAGTGGGGACAGGTCCCTGCAACCCTGGGGACAACCACCTCTGGGCCACAGCCCAAGCTGTGAGGCTCACATTTCTGCTCTGAGGAGATGGACACCATCTAAAATTTGGTGAGGAAAGAGGGGATGCTTCTTGGGATAGGTCCCCAGGCACATGTCTGCCCCAGCTCCACGTGCCAGCGTGGGGCTCGGCAGCAGCTCCAGCCCCACAAGGATAATTCAGTTCCCTCCTCCTCCTCCTCCTCTCTCACCACGCTCTGCTGAGTCAGCGCCTCTCTTAAGAGGATTTATTCAGATCCCTTTAAACACCGCGGGGATCTCCCCCACCCTCCATCCCCCACGCCAAATGGAGGGATGCAGTGTAACATGCGGTAAAACCCACTGCTCAGCAGATGGGGAAAATGCCCCAAAGCAATAAAGCCGGTTATCAGGGGGAGGTGACGACGCACTGGGGTGCGGGGGCTCGGGGACACAATCCCCCCCATGCGTAACATGCTGCTAGCCAGGGGCCAGAGCCAGCCTGAGGCTCTACCTGCGATCTGCCTCTCGGGAGCACAAAAACCCCTGAGCAATGGCACCAAGGTAAGGCTTGCAGGGGAAGAGGTTGCCGTGGGGTGACCCAGGATGGAGCCCCAGGAGCACAGCTGCTCCCTGCAAAAAGTCCTCCTCCCACATCGCGCCCCGAGAACATGGGAATGGCCGTACACAGGGCCCCCCCCGGCTTCAGATGACGCTGAGCATCTCGAGAGACACTGAGCAGGCAGCGCCGAACAAGACCCTGAGCTGATGTGCACATAACAGGCCCTAACCATCCTTTATCATCACCATCACAGCAGCGGTCACTGCGCCGTTACCCTACCCTGCTCAAGACAAGCGATATCAGCAAGGAATTAAGGCAGGGAACCACGACCACCTCGAAGAGTAAGGGGAAGACTTCAAAAAGCCTCTCATTCGTGGTTGTAATGAATGAGGACAGAGAATCCCCCTGGGCAGGGCTACTGGACTTCTTCCTCGCTTTCTCTTGAGCCCAAGTCAGCCAGGTTGTCTGTCTTCCACCTATAGGTACCGTTGCCAACAAAAAGAAAGAAAAGCTACGGGAACTCTTCCCAATTTGTGCTCAGAGACCACCAGACCCTGGTGCCCACAGCTATGTGCTGTCCTCCAGAAGTGACAGCAGTAGGTACCTCTTGAGCACACAAGCCCAAGGGGTGGTGATAGAGAAGGGGGATCACTACCAATGGTGCCTCACAGCAGCTCTCCCGGGCTCACCCCAGTCCTTACTCCCCAACCTGCAGATCAGCCCTACCCTGCCTATCTTCCAGTTACACTGACTTTGGGCTGGAGGAAAGCTCTGGGTCCAGCAGGACCAGATCCCTGTGCTGGGATCTCAGAACAGAGATTTGGGCTGGGCAGTTGTAAACCCCAGACACAAATTTCAAGAGAAATCAGATGTTTGTGGAGACGCAATTAAGTTAATAAAGAAATCATACAGGAGGACAAAGTGTCCCAGGATCAACCCATGAATCATTGGCAGCTGCTGTGCAACTACAGTGGAAAGTATTGCCATAGCTCTGCAGGGGGTTTCACTCTGTATTTCGTGTCACGTGCAGCAGATACACCCAATTTTGATGTGCGTAGACGCAAATTTTGTTTCCTTCCCATATTCAAGACTGTCAGATTCATTCATTTTTTGTTTTGCTGACTTGTGCGATATCCCCCAAAGTTCCCCCTTTGCAAACCGCACACGAAGTAGGCAGCTTCCCAGCGGTCTTCAGCCAGGCTCATGCCAAGAGCCAGGCGAGCTGCTACACTGGTACATTTTAAAATTTGGCTATTTATATTCTGCGTGAGCTTCCTCTTTCCTACCGCTGCTTCTCCAAGATGCTGATTGTGCATTCCGCACATGTTGGTTGAAAACCAACCAAGCAAAAAGCAGCAGCAGGATGGAGCCAGTGAAGTCCCACTCCAACACCTGCCCCAAACGCACGTTTCTGCCTCTGCAGATGAGGAGACACGGGGCGGGAGCAGGGCTGGGAGAGACACAGATCCTTGACCTGTGGCTTCTGCACGTGCTGGCCACCAAGAACGCTGCAATCCTAAGTCCTAAGGCACTCACACCAGCATTTCCAGCAAGTCAACCAAAGATGAACGTCTTCAAAATGGTCCCTAAAGAGCCGTGACAGACAAGTGCAGGAAAATATTACTGCTACTGCTCCCTGTTGCCTCTGCAACATCTGCTAGAGTTTTCTGCCCCTCATAGCAGAAGGGAACGTGAGTCAGGCTCCAGCCAGCACAACCACAGCCCAGCACCTATGCGCAAACCCTCTTTCATCAGTGGTTCAACCTAGGCAGCTGAGCACCGCACCAGAGATACAGATGAGCATCCCTTCCGCTTACTGCATCGCGTTGGTGGAAGAGATGTGTCCAACAGGCCCAGACAGCGCTTTAAAAGGCTGCAACAAGATTCGGCAAAGCTTTTCTGTGAAAGCACTAATTTGGAGCATGTTGATGGTTACAGCATTTGCACCTTCCACCAAACTCATACAGAAGGGACTCTGCACCCCAGAAAGTGAGATCCAACTCATTTCAAGACAGGCACCAAAGAAGGGAAGACACAGAAAATGAACACTTGACCATGATTTCTCCAGCTGGGTGTGCAATCCTGCTCCTCCGCAGACGGCAGGAAAAGGCCTCTCGACAGAGGGGCACGAGGAAAAACCATATGTTTAACTCAGGGGTATGAGACGCCCAACTCTGCAGAGTCGGAGGCTTTTGCGAAAGCAGCCGTAAGTGAACTCTGGAGGAGTTCATCCCCTGAAACATGAAACTGGAGGTCTGCACCAGATGGCTTGCCTGGTTTTAGAGACCGCCTCTTCCAACGCGGATCGCCCCGGGCTGCGTGAGCAACAGCGAGCTCCCCACGGAGAGTTCAAAGCACTGGTGACTACACCGGGGAGGAATTCCTGCTCCGTGCAATAAACTCTTCTACTCTCTGCTGAATGTTCTAGTACACGGCGTGGTGCCGAACCCCACGTCTTCGCATGGAGGCTTAACGAGCTCCAAGACGTGGCCAAGGGTTTGGGAGGCTGGAGGAAGGGCTGCGGTGTGAGGGACCCTCGCAGGAGCCAGGCAGAGAGCAGCGGGGAATCTGCCTTCATCTCTTCTCGCTGGATGAAGGGAGGGGAAAAAACGTGAAAAGCCAAACAGCAAAGCAAAATATTGGCTGGGGATCTGCATTTTAGAAAGTGTTCGAGATCAGTCGCAAAGGTGGTTTTGGTAAGACAGGAGCAAAGTACAGGATTAAGTGTGAGCGTGACAGCATCCCTACATGCTACACATGCACAATTACCCAACAATTACCAGATCTTAAGAGCTCTGGTCCCACGTGCCCAGGGTTAGAGCACTGGCCTCCAAAGACACAAAATAATGAACTGTTATTGGAAAAAGGTATTAATTTCAGCACACGTGGAAGAGGCAAAACAGCTTAAAGTGCTTTTACCGATGCTCCCTGGACAACAGCTGGTTTAAAGATCAAGATGTTCGTGGTGCTCTGTTCCCTTTCAGCTGGGCTACACAAAATGCCTCTTCTACAGACAGGTATGGCACAGCACCCAGAGTGTTTTTGCACCAAGATTTCAAAGGGCTGCTGCTACCAGCTGTGAGAGAGAAGCAGACGCTAACCCTGCCCATGGGAAGCCAGGAACCCGCGTCTGTTGGGAATTAACAGTCTCGCTAACGAGACAAGAAAAGGCAGAGCTGAGCCTCAGAGACATCACCAGGAGTTTCTCATTGAAGCTCCGCGTTTGCACAAGTTCGAAAGGACTCGATGGAAGCTGGAAAAGCCAGAAACAGAAAGTGGGGTTTGGTCTTTACAGTCCCTTCTCAGAATAATCCCTTCTCGTGGGTAACGGGAAACCGGCCTGCCCAGAAACGAAAGGAACCGGCTCCACCAAGGACTGCGTCCTCCACGGTTGACACAAGCCCCAAATTAACTTTCGTTTCACTCCCAGGAGTAAATCCTGAACCCACGCAACGAACAGCAGCAAATTTGGGGCCTCTTATGACAACCGAAGCGTAAGGCTTTATGTAAAAGGAAACAGGAAAAAAGCCACCCCCATCTAGTGAAAGGAAAACAACTGCAGTTCCGTGAACCAAAGATAAAGACCGCAAAAGCAGAAGTACCCTCTGTCCTACACATCCAAAATAAGCGCACGCAGCACAACACCCTTCCTCACGGGGACTTCCACGCAAAAAGCCCCGCGGTAGATGTTCCCCCACGGTCGGGATCGTCCCATGGGTCGGGATCATCCGCTCCACACACTCATCGGCAGTTTCCTTCCCCCAGCTGCGCTCAGGAAGGCAACAGAGATTACCCAAAGCCATTGAGGAAGCTGCTGAATATCCCCTGTGTTCAGGGAAATGAAAGGTTCCCCGTGCTGGTATCTGCCTACCCCAGTGACCCACGGCATGTGCTTTGGATTAGCAGCACCATGGAGGGCAGGAGCACTCTTGCTCCCCAACACCATCCCAGCAATGGCTGTGGTGCCACTGGGGTAGAATGGTTCTCTCCAGCCAACGCTGGCCATGGACAAGCTGATGTCCTGCTGTCTCCTCCTCCCCAGGTGTGTTCCCGTTGCTGCTGACGGCGCTCGAGTCCCCCCCATGGCAGCTCGGCTGTGCCCTGCCCTGGGCACTGCTCCCCATGCAGAGATGTCAGGCAGATAGACACGGTTCCTTTGGCTTTTCAGCACTCTCTGCCTTCCTTCCTGCCTGCTCAGAGCGCCCCAAACCAGGACCGATTCCAACAGCCCATTAAAACATAGCGACAAAGGGGGAAACAGGAAAAGAACAGAAAAAGGGCCAGAAGCTAAACTTAAACCCGCTATGAAAAGGGGGTGTTTTTGCCAGGACACCAAGACAGCGGCGACAGCTGAGAGCCTGTTCTCACCCCATCGGCTGCTGGGCTCTGCAGCCGGGCTTTCCTGACACCCCAAGCTCTGCTTTTGCTCTCCTTCAGGTGTTTCAGCACAGAAAGCTGCACCCAGAGCCCATGGGGAACAGCCCCGGGGCTGTGCATCACCCAGCAGGATGGGGCAGATGGAGGGAGGGGGCACATCACCCCATATCTGCCTCTTGGGGGCATTTGACACCTCCTCCCTTGGGGTCTGGGGCTGCCCGAGGCTGACGGCGGGTCCGATCCTGTGTTCATAACCCAGAGGGGTTAGAGACAATATTAAAAGGCAGCCTCCTCCACCCTCACAGCTTAGGAGCAAGAGAAAGCAGCGGCTGGTGGATCGGTTACAAAGGCATCTTGTGACTCGCACGCAGTGAGTCAGTGGCTGGAGCGAGGATTAGGAGCTCAGAGCTCAGGTCCAGAAATGAGACAGAGCAGATACACAGGATTCCTCCCCCATTTGCTTTTGTTTTGCTTTTAAAGAAAACTATGAGCCTTCCCACACATAGAGACTTTTTCACTCTTTTTATGGTCTGGAAATCAAGAGTCAAAGATCCGCAAAGATGCTTCGTGTCCACTCCATCCCTCCCGGCCTCCAAGGGGCAGGATCAGGCTCCCTGATGCAGGGGGTGATGCAGGTGCTGGGGGATCAGCCCTGCTGGGGCAGCAAGGGAAAAACAAACTTTATCTGCAACTGGCGATACCAGAGATGACTGTTTAACTCCAAACCCCATGTTTCCTATACCCAGGAGTAGAGAAGACCACCAACCCTTCTATGTGCATCCTATGGGAGAATACCACCAGAGCAGGACTTCCCTCATTGTTTCCTACCAGGGGATGTGCCGGGCTGGGCTCCCTTCGCAGGCTGCTGAAGGTTAGAAGAAAACTGAGTGCAGCAGGTTTTGCTTCCTCTCTAAAGTTGATGGAAAAAAAGATCCCGCCGACACAGCAGTTCTAGCTCTTGCTCCACAAAGTCCTGAGCTTTGTGTTCGTGAGCGCTCCGGCGTGCGTTTCGGCAGCATCCATGCTCAGCGCCAACGCCTACGCAGCGTCAGGCTTGCACAGGAGGGACGCAGCTGGCCCTCGCTTACAGAGCAATGGCTCCGCCACAAACCCGCCGAGAGCCCGGAGGGTAATGACTGGAAGTGAAACCAGAACGGCATGACTGGTGAAAACTGGTATATAAAAAATTAATACATATTGCTCTGCTAAGGGTAAATAAAAATAGAGCGGTTCAGAGTAAGTCACTTTAGCTCAGAACAAAGGTCTGTATTTCACCAAGATGGAACAGAAAAATCCGCAAAAAACGTAACAAGTTCAAGAATTGATTATTTTGTGTGTGTGTGTGTGTGTACAGTTACACCTGTAACATGCAACATGACAGCTCTGTAGTGCCTTGTTCTAATGTAAAGAAAAGGAGGAGTTGTGTCCCAAAGAGGTACAGCTCAAGCCCTCCTGATCTAATATCACTTTACTGATTCACTGCTGAAACAGGGCCCTTTTGCACCAGGTGTGTTATTTCTGTGGCCACCAGAACTGCTGTATGTGTTTGGGAAGGGATGGCGATGAGGTTGGCATTCAGAACTGATATACCTTGAAACCGACAGGTATTGCTCGCTCCCAAACTGTCAGTTACATCTTAACCCATGTAAACCAGAACACACAGACTTGCCCGTTGTTGCAACTCCAGGGCAATGCTTGTCCCCTGCACGGACCAGCATCTGCAAGCTACCGAGTTCATCTGTCCCAAAAGTTCAGTTTTTACATTCTCGGAGACATAAAACCTTGAATAAATATTCTCCTGCTCTGAGCTTGCAGCCCATGTGCCAATCTAGACAGCCAAAAAATTATTTTTAAGAAGTATCCACTGTTCTATACCCAGTTGCTTTTGTCAAACCTCCCTCTCAGCACGTACCTGACCCACACGTATGAAGCTCACACCTGGGCACACACCTGTGGCACCAGCAAGGCACGTGGGACGTGCAAAAACAGCAACACAATGGCCACGACTCCAGCAACGTCCCAGACACAGAACATCAGCCCGGATCCAGGAGGCAGCTCTCAGCCCCTCGTGCTGTGCTGACCCATCCCATGCCGGCGTTCCCAGGGATTTTCACCACACACCATTCCTGAGCAGCCTGGAGAAGCTGTAGATGCAGTAACTCACCCGCTGTAGCTTACAGAGGGGAAAAAAGAGAGCAGATCCCTATCCTTCTGTCATTTTGAAGGTGCACAGATTGGGGTGGACAGGTTGGAGGCTGTCCAGAAACCACGGCCCTGTCTGGCTGCAGTCTGCCTTACGGTAACTGCCCCGTCACCCTTCGTTTCAATTTGAACAAAGGTAATTTCGACTTAGCTCAGACATATCCTTAGCTTAGATAAACTGAACCAGAATAAGCTCTCGTGAAACAGATGTGTCCACCCATGTGTTTACACTGCCTTACGTCAACTTACATTCCCTCTGTTTAAAAGCTGGTGCGATTGAAGCGTGGGCAAAGCTGACAAGCCCAGACCTCTGGGGTGTCCCCCTCTCCAAAATCCCGTCACCCCATCCTGCACAGAGAAGGATGCTGGGGGGGTGTCCGGGTGCCCCCAGCCCAGCCTGACCCCGGAGCAGAGGCTCGGGCTCTCTCCCAGCCCGGTTCAATGGCCCCACTGTGCTCCGGGGCCGGAGAGGGGCTCGCGGTGCCGGTGGCAGAGGAACGGCTCTCGCCGGATGGCTGGCTCTTTGTGTGCGTGTCTGCGTCAGGGTGACCCAGTAAACAGCTGAAGCAGAGAAAATGCAGGAACAATCCAGCGCGGGGAGGCAGCGAGGGGCTGCTGGTGAAAGGACGGGAGGAATAAATGCGAGCCTTTGTTCTGCGGCCGTGCCCCTCGCGCCCGACTCCCACCCCGGCCGGGATGACGTAGGAGACCTCCATTTGCTGCCGGCGTCTTCCCGGGCTGCCCCGCGCCCAGCTCCGGGCTCGTCCCAACCTCCTCCTGACACCCGCCACCCCAGCCTGTCCCACAGCATCCCAACCTGCCCCACCGCGTCCCAGCTGCGGCTCTCCGGGCATCCCCTTGGCTGCAGGGAAGGGTTGGGAGAGATTCTCCTCTTGCAGGGTCCCCACTACCTGTTCCCCTCCCCAGGGTGCCTGGGGGAAGCCGGGAGGGGGAAGAGCAAGCACTTTTGCTTTGTAATCAAGCAAATCTCACCTTCAGAGCGTTACCCAAATAGGTGTCAACGAGGCAGTAGGTGCTACATAAGCAGGTACAGGGGCAGGAGTCAACAAGCCAACACCTGGGGGGCCTGCAAGGAGGATGCTCGCTCAACTAACTCTGATTTCCACAGCTGAAGCAACTGAGAGCTTCAGTTTAATTGGCACCTTTGGGGAGAAAACAACTGAAAAAAAAATATTAAAAAAAAAAAATCCAGCTGTCGTCAAGTGCCCGAACACGCACACCGGGAACCCAAGCAGTGAGATTTGGACCCGGTCCCTGCCCCGAGAGCTGGGTGTGCCAGATCCTGCACATCCAGAGGGTGGAGAGCAGCTGCGGTACGAGGAACGCGGGTCCGGGCAGGGCGCGGGCAGCCGGGGTGGTGGGATGAGTTCCCTCCCCAGACCCTCAGCCCTGCACTTGTAGGTGCGGATCCCACCGTGGACCGTGTCTGAGCATCGGCGAGAGCGGGACCCGCAGCCAGACCCCGAGGGGTGGCAGGGAGAGAGCAAGCAGCTTCAACGCAGGGTTGTTCCACCTTCCCACCTACCCTGATTCAGCACAGACTTTTGGGATCGTGTTTTCTCCGGCCCTTTTCCAGCAACGGCTGATGACGAAGATGTGCCAGCATCTGCAGCGGCGCACCTGCGTTTGCTCGGGGACACGGGGCATTGGGATTTCAACCCATCACTGGGTCACCACAGACATTTGCAGGCAGGCATTCCCTCACCCCAGCAGAGCTCTTTCACAGCAGGTAAACCACCAGCCAAGGACGCCTGTTGCCCCTGGCCACGGCACTTTGGCGAGCCAGTACAGGCACGCTCCCACCCCGACTCGTCTGCTCCTGCCACCCTGCCCCGTTCATCCCCCAGGATCACCAGCCACAGGTGAGCATCCCTGCAGCTCGCCCTCCCACTTAACATGATTTTGGGGCCCAAACCCAAAAAGCTGATGTGTACAACAACCATGGGGGCAGCATCAGTGCAAAGGGGGCAGAGGTGCCCACCCTTCCTTCCCTGGCTCCGCTCCTTTGACATTGCCTGGACTAAGACATGGCAAGCCTCAAACAGCCCCATCCTCCCAGAGCTGAGTTTTGCTGAGGAACACACTGAAATCCATGGGAATGAGGACTGGGAGAGATGGAGTTTGTGGGATACCCCCCCCTCCCCAAAAAGCACCTCAGGGAATAAGTGTTTGTTATGACACTGGTGTGAGCCATAGCTACGCTCTGAGTCACCCCCAGCGTGCTGCGAGGGAGGGACCAGCCCTGCTCCTCTTAATGCCAGTTCTCACTGTCGCAACTGGGACTGAATCTAGTAAACCACGGTGTCTAGAAACCCAGTGATGACAGTGACAGTCACCAGCAACGGGCACCGTCACCGCATTGCTCAGCAGGGGGATCCGGCCCAGGGGTGCCGACCAGCAGAGCTGCAGCTGGGGCCAAACATCCATTGAAAAGAAAAAACAACAAAAAAAGAGAATCAAAAGCAAACAAAATAGCAACACTTGGAGAAAAGCTGGGCTGCTTTAAGGTGATAAACCACATCGAGCATTAGCCTTGCTCTGAAAAGTCTACAGTGATGGTTGGGGTTGACGCATGGGAGGAATGGGGGTGACACCCCCAGTTAACACCCCACGCATCCTCCAGTGCCTCACTGGCTCTGCTGCTGCTCTGACGCACGGGGCCAGACCTCGCCAGCTGCAGGCCACCAGCTGAGCCTTTCAGGCAAGCGTCTTTCAACAAAATCCCTGAGGTTTTGCCCTAAGCTGGAAGGTGAGAGCCCAAACCCCCCAGCCACGCGAAGGTGTGCATCCTTGTTCACTTCCCACGGCTGAGTTTTGGCCCTGCCAGTCTCGGGCAATGCGCTTCGCTTTGCCCAGCGTGGCTAAACCATAGCTTCCTGAAGTTAGTTGCAACTCTTAAGAAGCCAACCCAAACCAAACACATCATTTCACAAGCGAGAACGCCGGCCGGAGCGGGGAGCCTCGCGCAGGCTCTCGGCTTGTGAGTCTCCATGGAGACCCGACCACTGCAAAGAGCAGGGAAAGGTTGCGTGGTTTTACTCCATCACATGAAAAGAAGTTCTGGTAAGAGGGGTAGCAAAGCTCTTTGAAAAGCAGGTTTCCACACAGGCCCTCAGCTCAGCTGCTGTTTGTTAAAGTGTGGTTAGCAGAAAGAAAAGCCGCTCTAAAAATAATGCCTCAGCATTCCAGATGAAGTTGCCTCCAATGAGTTTCCTCTCCAATCTGCTCCGTTTGCAAGTTAAAGCAACTTTTTCCTTCCCTGTCAGCTCCGTGGACTTGGCTGGTGCCTGGCAGCTGGAGCCACCTCTGTCCTGCCTCTGCTGACCCCTGGGGCTCACCAGGCAGCCGTGGCCACTGACCACGCTCCGTGGGCACCCGGCAGGGAAGATGCCCTTCCCCATCCCGGTGTGTTTCTGACGGCAGGGCTCATCGAAATACCAACTGTGCAATGAAAACAAACCCGCTGTCGTCAAGCTGTGCGAGTGAAACGGGCCACGCATGTGCCTCCGCATGTGCTTAATCTCCACTGACATTTAGCTGTCACATAACTCCTGACCCTCAGGTATGTGCAAGAGAAACTCTCGGCTGTTATCTAATGTAAAAGCGCTGCCCTGTAGGAACCTGCACCAAACCAGCCCCAGGAGCATAACCAAAGACTCTGGAGTTTATTTGCATAACATCATGAAAACAAACCAAACAAAATCAGCTGGAGAGGGACAGGGTTTTAGGTGCTGCGGAGTCATCACTTCACTGTAAGCAAAAGAGGCCGGTGTTTGCTCGGTGCAGCCCACGCGCCGGCACGGCCCGTGCAGAGATTTAGAAAAGGACTTTCCCGTCGCGTCCGGGAGGTTCCCAGGTGTTAGATGAACAAAAGGCCCATCCACAAAAGCCCTTCTGCAAACACCAGATTTTCTGTGAGCAAAGCCACCCCGTGCCAGCCACGGTGTTGGCTGAGGGCAGGCTCCCCACGCAGCATCCCGGCACCTCTGTCCCTGCTCCCGTCCCCTCCCCTGTCCCCATCCAGAAGGACAGCCTGCGAGGCTGAGTCCCCGGGGAGCGGCTGGGATTACTCCCTGCCGGAGCTCAGCACACCCTTTCCCTAACGACTCAGGAGCAAAGTCCAAAGGCATCTTTATCAGAGCCAGGCGGGCTGGGGCTGCTGCAGGTGAGTCCCCACATGGGGACAGAAACGGGACAAACCAACAACTGAAGAAGCCAAACAGCTCAATTCTTCCCCTGCTGCCGGTTTTCCCAGGCAGGCTCGCTCCAGCCAGAGGCTGCCATACAGTTTCTGTGCGATGCTTAACCCCTTTTCCCTGGGCACCAACTCGCTCCCCCAAAGAGCCCTCATGCCAGCCTCATCCTTCAGCCCACGGACGCTCCTCGCTGCAGAATGAAGGTCCCACAGACCCCCCCACCTCCCTGCAGCGAACGACACACAGTTTGGACAGGCCAAGGATAATGCTGTTGGGTCTAACCCAGCACCACGCACAGGACAAACAACCTATGGAGGGTACTGTTACCTGAAATAAAAGCTCTCAAAACCAGAAGTAGTTTAGAGAGGANCTCTGACCCACCATGAGCTGTGTTGGAGCCCCCCGGGCCCCCCCGCCAGCAGCCCGGCCAGCTTTGTATCCAAATCCCGCTCCTTAGCAACGGCATTTTTTTCCTCCCCTCTTGCTGGGTCTGTGGGAGATGAGGAAATACTTGAGAATTGAAACAGCCCTGCTGCAAGTAGATATTTAAATAAAAGGAACACAGCCGCTTGAAAGCCAGTCAGCTCTGGAGATAACGGTGTTAGAGAAGTCCGAGCAGGGGATGCCCAGCCTTTAAATGTGGTCTAGGGTGACCTAAATAAGCTCTCTGCTCCTTCAATTACACGTGCCTCGGGCGACAGCGCGGCTGGCAATTAGAGAGAGGGAAAGCGTGATGGAGGAGCCGCTAGTGGTGAAGCCCCTCCTATGGCCGGCCCAACTCAAGTGGTCCTAAAAACAGACTGTGTTCTAGTCCCAGTTGTGGGGTGGTCACAGGCAACCCCCCAGCTCCGAAAGAGTGGTGCAGGTGGAGCGAGACCCATCCCCGTAGGCACAGCCTGCCTGATGCTCTTTCTGCTCATCGCACCCCAAAACCCAGGCACAGGGAAGTGTGGAAATCCTCCGAGATGGCATTTGGTTGCTCCTGCCCCACAATCCCACACCAACAGCTAGAAGATAGACCGGGAAGCCCTGGGAGCAAAGCCGGGGTGTGGGGGTGGCCAGGGGGGCCTTGACCATGTGGATAAACGTTGACCTGTGGATAAACAAAGGCTTCAGTTTCCAGGGCTGCCAGTCTAGTACTAAATCCACTAAAACCTCAGTGAGATCCCAATACTGGAGGGTTTCCCACCCCTATGGAAACATGGCACGGCAGCCTCCGAGTAATGCGATCCTTATACAAATACATTTAGAAAACTCTCTCCAGCTTCTCTCTAACCATATCAAATAATAATTAAAAAATCCCCCCCACACCTCTGCTATTCCCATCCTGCAGCAGCGACCAACAATCATCATCTCAGCCTGCTCCCAGCCTCACCCCCGGCTCCAAACCCTTCTGGAAGGGAGCCAGAAGGTAGGTCCCCATCCAAGAAATACCAACAGATGATGTTCATCTGGCAAATTGCAAGGGGCATATCAGGTTGTGCCTGGGGGAGGAGAACAGGCTGAGAGAAAAGGATCTTCTTCCAAAGGCACCATAGGAAGCTAAACCAAAATGGCTTTTAAGAGATATCTTTGCCCCTCCCTCGCCTCCTTCCCGGCTGTAAAGAACAAGCACTGACCTCCAAGGCATCTGGGCTGAGCAATTCAAGTTTTCTGAGGATGCGTTTAGCAACTGAAAATCTCCTAATTGTTCAGAAAACAAAGAGAGCCAAAATAGCAAGGACACAGGCTTTTTTTTATATGTGCCAGCCCAGCCACTTATCTAGAGGTTCAGTAATGCCAGCCTCATGAAAGTTTCAGTCTGTGTCATCTGCAGGGGTGTTCACGGCCCGTTTGTCCAGCAAAGACCAGGGGGAGGACCACCAAACTCACTTTGCAGCTGCCACTGGACAGGAAGGATCTACACTCGCTACTGATTTGGGATGGATCAGAACTGGAAAGGTCAAAGCAAAAGGTCTGCAAAGCTGCTCCATCGGTCCGTCACTTGAGACGGTCAGCTTGGATTTTCCATTTCCCGTGGTTAAAATCACGGCGAGAACACTTGGCAACACGTGGCTGTGAGACCTCGAGTAGGACCTCAAAGCGATGCCTGGGAGATCAATACGGTTGCTGTGGGATACAGGCAAAGGTCTGCCCCGCTGACATCCCCAGGGGCTCAGCCGAGGAGCGGAAAACAAGATCCACGTTCCCTGCAACCTGCCCAGCAGCTTTCCAGGGATCCTCTATTCCCTGTAGGACCAGACTATCCGCCCCATAAGCTGGCACAGCTCCATTGAAACCAGCTCTGTCCCAGGGATGGGCAGCAGCGCCGCGGGGCTATTAACGGGGCTTAGCAAAACACTGATGGTCTGTGGGGAGGGGGTTCTTATTCAAATAATCTCCCTTCTCCTACTCTGCATCTTGCAGAGTAACTCTACCCAAGGATTATGACCACGCCAGGTTGCTGCCAGGACAGTTGTCACAACACTGACACTCTTTCTTTTTCCTTTCCCCAGTTGTGTGCTCCAACACCGGCAAGAAAAACCCGTCCATCGGGGCTTAAAGAACGGGGAGCCCCTCGCACAGGAACACACCAGAGCTTCGGGGCTCCCTGAGCATCTCAAAGCTGCTCAGGAGGCAGCGGGTCCCCGTACCCAGCTCTGGGATGCACCTTCTCTTGGAAACGGATGGTACAGAGAAAGGAGGAATTTGCACGTTGATGAGGGCTGGGAGGAAAGGCCAAGCGGTCGGATGCCGGGACTGTGCTCTGACCATTACGCAGCACGGACCCATGTTGAACCCAGAGCAGAAATTTGGGGAAAGATGACTTCAGAGGAGGTCTGGTGGGTGGTCATGTCTCTCTGCCAGGGGCTTGCTCGGTGCCAGCAGGGGTCATGCAAAGCCACCCTTAGCACCCCACTTTCCCTTTGCAGCCCACATCACCCGAGATGCTGCCAAACCCTCTCCCGAGCTCCGGAGCCTCCTCCGGCCGGGGTGCACGGGGGCTCACACGTGCCAAGCCTCTCCCCGGGGGTGAGGAGAGCAGCACGCCGCGTCGCCCCCTCTTTTCCTCCCCACTCCTCTTGCTCTCCATGCCAAAAGCGCGGCCCCTCGGCCTCCCGGAGCGCGGCGGCCGGAGAGGCTGGACTTCCTGCCAGGCATAACACGAACCAGATGATGTACTCCAAACAATGTCAGTACGCCCACCCCCAGGAGAGAGAAGCAGGGAGGGGAAAAGGCAGGGGGGAAATAAGCTGGATGGAGTTTTCATGAACTCTCGGCAGAGCTGATGAGCCCCTGCCACCAGGCCAGACGTGAACTGGTACAGCCGGAGCCTGAGATAATCCCTTCCCATCCCTGGCTGGCCAAGACTTTCCATGGCAGGTTATGGGGTGGACCGTTTAGCGCTGGGAGAAGGAGCCATCACCCCCCGAAAAACTGGCCGCCCTCCCCGGATATCTGCACAGTAACTCAAAAGGGTTTAGTGGTGATTCCCCCTCCTCTCCACTGCCCCCCTCCTTCGGGAAGCATCCAGAGCGGAGAATCACATCTGCAGCTGGCTCTAAATCCCAGCAAAGCCAGACTGGCTGACCCTCGCTGATATTAACCCCTGCACCACCAGCCTGCAGGGCTCGAACCCTGTGAAAGCACCACCTCTGAATGCCAAAACCTTCCTCCAGCTGGGCTTCTCCCAACACACCATTTGCTCAGAATCAATGACATTCCTGGCACGCCAAAGACAATCATCCATTACTAAGAAAAAAAGCACAGCTCTGACTCAGATTATTTCGGGTGCCACGCCACTGCCATCAACAAACCGCTCAGGCTGAGACCTCCAGGGGACCAGTCCGACTCTGAACCGCCCGAGGTCGAATCCAAAGAAGCACAAACATTTTGCATCTTCCAGCAAAGTCCTCCCAATGCTCGTAACCTTCCCAGGGGACGCTTTTGTGGTTTGGACAAGCCCGAAGCCTTTACAAGCAACTCAGATCTGAGCAGACTCCTGCCTCCAGCAGCCAGAGCCTCAAATAAAAGATTAAAAGCCCCCAGTTTTAGGAATCTGCCCCCTTCCCCCGTTGTCTTGAGGGAGAGAGTCTCCTTGGTTTCTGCCAGCAGAGAGCCTGGCAGCCAGCCGGCCAGTCCATGGCACAGGGACACACCGAAAAGACTGAGCAGGGGCGCCCATTTCTTAAATAAAACCAAACAGCGCTGCGTGGAGCAGACTCCTCACGGCCACCCCCTTGCTGAATTCCAGGCCTGCTTTAGCCAGGCTGCCAGCGAGGCAGAGAACCAAGAATTAGAGGGGTGATGCCCAAACTCATCGCAGCAGCCATGCCCCC
>VXAK01011081.1:69873-105962 GCA_013399435.1 Arenaria interpres
GCCGAGCTGTAAAACACCCCCCCGCCCCGAGCCCACAGAAACGCGGGGCGGGAGCTGCGGGTGTCGGGGACGCGGAGCCGCCGGGAGGAGTGAAGCTCCGGGGGGGGCAGCGGGATGGGGAAAGGGTGGGTGACACTCGCTGGAGCCGCGAGTTTTAACCCGGGGGGGAGGGAGCAAAGCTACACGGGTGACAGTGGCTCTGGAAAAGGAGCCTTGCGTCCCCAGGTGTTCGCACAGTACCTCGGTCTGGGGGGGTCACACGCCCCCACCCAAAGAAAACGTATTAAATTCAAGTGCATGACTATCAACAGCACAAGTTTTTGTCTGAACAGGCAAGTTTTATCTCATGACGTGAGCTCAGCCCCCGCCAACAGCGCTGTGTGGGCTCAGAGCGCTGCCCAGCCCTCTGCTCTCCACTGCTGGACTTCACGGGGAGACGTGGGTCACCGTGGGTCTGACCCCTTCCCAGTGCCAGGACCCCGACACGCAGGCAAAGCTGGGGAGCAGGGACCAGAGCCCACACACTCCCCCACTCAAGGGAAGAGAGATGCAGATCCCACTTTAAAGAGGCCCCGAGCCTCCAAGACGATGCTGAAACCCGTAATTTTTGTTTTCAAAGGCAAAGAGAAATGGGCAAAACTGTCATTGATCGTCCCCCTGCGCTGAGCACAGCGTGCTCTGGCCCTCCCCTGCCCCCTCCCCTCCTCACACACTGCCCATAAACTGTATCGCAGGGTCCAGGCAGTTGCTGCTGACACCACCAAAACCCAGAGTTTTACGCCTCAGCTCCCGGGGCAGCTGAAATAACATCAGCCTCCCAGGGCCTTCAGCCCCGCGGCTTTATTTCCAATGAGAACAGGGAGCTGATGCTCACACGTCCTGCTCTGCCCAGGGCACCAGCAGCTCCTGCCCGGGCAGGAAAGGATTAACAAATGTGCCAGGGATGCGATATGCTTCAACCTTGAAAGTTTACCAAGGCAGGAAGATGAGTGAGGACAATGTGGGCTATTATCCTGCTTATCTAGAGCGGCAGAGGGTCAAGGGAACTTCCCAGGACACCCTGGGAAAGGGGACCCAGCCCTGCACCAGGGCCTCGCGCTGCCCAAGGCAGCCCTGCGCCTTCGGGATGCTCTCTTGGAGGTGATGCGGGTTTTAACACGGCGGAGCCATGGCCCTGATCCCTGCCCAGGTGGCCCCGCGGTGCCGGTCAGGGCACTGGAGCTGTCTCTGCTGCAGAAAGGATGCGATGATGCTCTGCACAGAGGTGTCCTTAGACTCACCGGCGCGCCAGGCAGAAACCGCGTGACAGCGCAAGATGGGCTGCGACACGAGATGGGCTGTGACACGAGATGGGCTGCATCCATCATCTCACCCAGTAGACACAGACACAGGAGGCAGCGCCCCAGTCTCTAACAGAAATCAGTGCTACCTCTCTGGGCTGCAGGGACCTCGGGAGGGAGACCGTGCTCTTCTTCGGTATTTATCTCTTAGGGCAGTGAAGTTATGGCCCACCACTGGAACTGCTCCGCACTGGCCGAGTACACGTAATAAAGAAAAGCGCTACTCATTTTCAGCTGGCAAAACCCTTCAAAACCCTCCAGCTTTGTCTGACCTCTACGGAAAGATGCAGCTCTGTTTGATGGGCAATTTTCACCGGTCCCTCGGTTGACCACTAAAGATGGTTTCAGGGGAGAAACACTTCTGATAATGGATAATAAATAATATAAGGCAGGAAGGCAACTGCGAGGGTTTAAAAATAGCCAGCCAGTTTCCTTTCTCCTCTCCTGGGAACTTTCTGGGTCTGAAAAGCAAAACACTCAAAGCGGGGTCAGGAGCCCAAGTTCAGGATGTTTGCTCAGTGCAGCTAACCCCAAACACTCAGCCGTCAGGGGCCAGGCTCTTGAAAATCGCGAGATTCAAAACAAATAACTTCTTATTTGCCTCTAAGCACAGAGCCAAAAGGCAACATGCAGATCATACCCTCAGGTTTCTCCCCTATACCCTTGAAGGACTAAAAATTGTTGGAAAAATGGAATCATCTTATATAAACGTGACTCCAGGAGCAAGGGATTTAAGAAAACGATCAACGATTGAGTGACTCATTAAAAAAAATAATAATATCATTAATTTACACTTGGCAAAGTCAGCAAAAGCTTTTCACAACACACTGAGCATTCTGCATTGACGTCAGCTATAAATGTCCCATCGACTTCAGCCGGCGCAGGAACCGGGTGCTGTGGGAAATCCCTTCCTTCGTTTATTTCTGCCACTCTGCGACCAGCACTTGGCTGGATAAATACAAACCCACACAGCCCCTACAGATCACAGATCCATGGTCTGCCGCAGCCCCCAGCCCGCAGACCTCCCCCCACGGTAAATAACGCAGAGCAGGTAGCACAGAGGGGCTTTTGCAAATTCTAAACCAGATCCCTGATTTAGTCCCTTCGGGTCAGCAGCCGGGGAACCTAGACTTTAGTTTGTTCCTTAATAACAGGGCTCAGCACAGACCCCAAGTTGTCTCTCCCTGGCACGTACAAGCTCGTACATGTGGCCTTTGAGCATCCCCCTCAGCTCCAGCCCTCCCAGCAACTGCCCTCCTTCGCTTTCATCTCGCTGCTCCACTTCCGAGAAGGCCTTTCCAGCATTATTTCCTACAGGACAAAACTCACAGTGACCCAGTTCCCGTGCTCTATATTGCCGGGGATTTTTCTTTTGCCATCAGGCCAGGGGCTGAGCGAGCCAGGCAGCCCACCCCAAAGCATCGCCCAGAAATGCTTTCACAGGGGTTGCCGCCTCCCGCATGGCATGGGGTGTCCTGCAAACACCCCCAGTGCTCCTGCTCCTGGCACACACCGGCACCGCGTCCCAAACCCATATTTTCTTTGAGCCTCGGTGAGCCTCCAGCGGGACAGATGCCAGAGCAGAGAATTGAAAAAAGCTGATCTCAGCCCCGACCCACAGCAGACACCAAGAATCAGCCCCCGCCGCCTCCAGCTGAGCCCCTCCGGAGCATCACACACCACCAGCTTCCACGGTTCCACAAGCGAGTGAACCGGGACCCAAACCAGCAGCCTCCGATGGGAACCGGGCTGGTTTATGGGGGAGTTGCAACATTATCCGGCCTCTGTCCCAAGCTCTGGCACCAACTCACAAGGCGCGTCGGATAAATCCCTGCAGAGCTCTGTGTCAGGACGCTCGCTGTAAAATGGAGGCAATAACACTTCCTTCTATTGTAGGGGCCAGGGAAGCCCTTTTTGTCGCTGTTCGTAAGGCACTTCAGAGGAAAAGTGCTAAAAGCATTACCAACTAAAAGTCAGGCTGTTCGTTATACTTGCATTAAGTCCTAGGTCAAAACTTCTTGGGCATTCAGATTTTAATTTGAAAGGCTATTCCCACTGCCCAGGCTCAACTGGAAGATTATTTTATAAGAAATAATAATAAACTAGTTTCTTCTACTTCAAGATGAGGCAAAAGCCCTCTTGAGTTTGTGCAAGAATGGAAAATGATGTCACCGCTCTGTTCGGTACAATCCGTATACAGCTGTTAGATCAGAGCAGTTGCTCCCAAAATTTGGGGACCAACAGATCACAGCCAGCCCTCAGTCCCTCGCAGACCCAATTTCTCACTTGCAAACACAACCAATGCCCCTATTTAACCAGATTTTAGGGGTGAGCCACCCACCACTTCCCACTGCTTACAGTGAGCCTGGATTTTAGGAAATCCTCCGCCGAGTATTTTGGATCCAGGGCAGTTGGATCTCTCACTCGCTCTGCCTCCAGGTTTTGGGTGTTTCTCGGAGCCGTTTCCGGGCGGTCAGGCACCATGAACTCTTTGTGCCGGCAGGGAGGAAGGCTGACTCAGGCTCTCCCGCACTCTGTGCCCCTTCTGCCGCTGGCACCTGTTTTCCAGCTGCGACCCCCCCTCCTTGCTCCCCATGGCCCCCCATGGGCAGCTACCGATTAAGCGCCGGGTTAATTCAGGAACGCAGCTCTCCTCCAGCCTCTCCAAAGCTCGCCAAACGGCTAACACAGCAAGGCAAGCTCCTAATTATTGTCGGTTCCCAGCAAAGGAAGCACACCAAATCCCCAGGCAATTAGGATCTAAAAGTCTCCATCCAGCTATTCTGTGTTTCATTTCCTGCAGCCCCTGCGCACAGCTGGGCTACGGCATCTCCTGCCGAGACTGCAGGCTCCTGAAGCTCACGACGGCGATGCAATTATGCCACAAGCCTTGAAGTCTCAAGAGCCTGCAGCAGGAATATTTCTCCACCATCCTACTTCTTGAGCCATCCACTTGGCTGTAGTATCTGAGCATCTTCCATCGGGGCAGCAAGCGACAACACAAACCTCTGGTTTTTGAGCTTGCTGACCTCTAAAAAACTCAGCAGAACAAGGCCAACGTGGGGAGCATGGGGGAATCAAGCCACTTTCTAAGAAACGACAGACCACAGCACGCTTTGTGGGGGCATCTCTGGGGAGAGGTGCCTCGACTCCTTTGCAGCAAAGTGCTGCACAGCCATTTACAGTGAAAACAATCAGAAAAATAACAGGCAAAATGTAACTAGTAATATTACACTATGTCCAAGAAGCCAAAACCAACAGTGTGAGTCCATTGTGTGAGAAGCACCAGGAGACCCTACAGCACTTTGCAGGGCACTGGTGGCAGGGGGACACAGCAGAACAAGCACAAAAGCTTGCCCAGAGCTGGCTGTTTGGAGAGGATGGTAAAACACCCAGTGAGTTTTGCTACGGACCATCCCCACATCAAGGGGGAGATGCAGCTGCAGCTCCGGGTCGCAGCGTTTCCCTCCTCCACGTGCTTCTCCGCTGCGTCCGCGGCGCTCCCCCGAGTGCAGAGTTCAGCAGGCATTAAGCTGCTGAAGCCTGACGCGCCGCAGACACGCCAGAGCTCCTCTGGTAAAGACTATTATTTCTTGAGCTGTTTGTCTTTAAAGGCAGCTTTTATCTCCCTATCACCTTTCTGCCAGAATGTTTCAGTCAGCTCTTTTAACAAATACCACCTAAGGTGCTTGTAACCAAAAGAAAAACAGGAAAAACATTTTTCTGTGTTGCTCAGCGATCAGCGTACGACAAGCTCAGGTCTCCCCGGCGCCCAGAGTTACTGTGATTTCCATCCCTGCTCCTACGGGTCCCTCTGCATAACAGTTGGGAAAAGAAAAACCACTGGTGGAAAAGAGGAGAAAGGTTATGAAGCCACAAAAATTGGCAGGGAAAGATGGGAATGGGTGTAGCCCCTGAAGATAGGGGAAACTCCTTTCTGAAATCAAAACAATCCTTCTTATCTACCAAAAAAATAATTAAATGACACAGTGAGAGTTCATTATATATTGGAAACACGTATCTGATCGCTGATGGCGGGAGAGGTCCAGTGGTGGCAGTCTCATTGGCAAAGCAGCCTGAGTCCCCCCAACAAGTTCCCCAGCAGTTGGAGTCACTTTCCCCACAGCCAGCACAGCACCCCGAGCCCCTCGCTTCTCTATGGGGCACCCCGAGCCCCTCGCTTCCCCGGGGGGCACCCCGAGTGCTGCCAGCCCCTGTGCTGCTGTGCTCAGACACAGAGCGGCCAGGGGCTATGCAGACACACAAAGCAAAGTTAATCTGCCTCCCAGCTACATCGCTTCCCAAAAGAAGCAATGGAATTCACTGGGATATCATGGAATTCACTGGGCATAACTTATTCCCCTCACTACAGCCTTCGGTGAGGGAGGTTATGTGCTGGATTTTCTGTGCACATGAGAGTTCCTCCCTCCAGCATGTTATTACCGTGCTACTGGGGGCCAGACTGGGAGCACCAGCTCAGTTCAAAACACTGCTCTGTTAAATATGAAAATGTGAACTGCATCACCCAGTTGGTGACTGCCTGTGGAACAGGGAGCAGCATCACCCACTGTTACGGCTTTGAGAAGCTCCTGTCTTTGCTTTATGTAAGGCCGAGCAGCCCTGTCCCTCCTCAAGCCCCCTCTCACCCTCACGCAGCTCCTTCCAAATCATCTGGGGAGCAGCAAGTGCTCTCCATGGCCAGGCCCCTGAGCCGGGGTGGAAAAGAAATAGAACAAAGTTCTGGCTCTGGTCACCTTTCAAAAATACATTCAAGGGCAGGCAGTACATTTTTCCACCAACGATAACCAGCCAAAATGACACGTTCAGCTGAATCGCGTAAAAGGAGACTCTCAGAAACAAGAGGCTCTGGCAACCCATCAAAACAGAAATCCCAGCAGATAACCAAGAAACTTTGCTCACAGAGCGCCTGTCATCATCATCATCAGCTCCTGCCCCGGCACGTTCTCCAGCCCTGCTCTCACTCACCGAGGCCGATGGGCTGCAGCCACGAAGCAGCAGGTACACCCACACGGCCTGCGCCAGGCGGGGGGACAGACGGAGAATATGGGTCCCCCTCTGCAGCCAGGGAAGCGGGAGGACAGCTTTATTCTGGCTGTCACCCCGCTGGCTCTCCTCCCGGGCTAGGGAAGGCAGAGAGAGGCTCATCCCCAGCCGGCTGCCTGGAAAAATTATCCTACCAGCACCTATGGGCATCGCTGAGCGCCCGCACTCATGTCATAGCTGGGGACGGGCTCTGTCCCCACGCTGCTTGTTCTCCCCGGGGACAGGGATGCAGGTTTGCATCTGCGTGACTACCACGACCGATGGAAACGTCACCTCAGCAGGCTCAGACTCAGCTCCCTGAACCTGATCAGCACCATACCCTATCGCTGGAAGGACGTGTCTGAACACACGTAGGGGAGGGAATGGTGCCACGGAGCTGCTAAGAAGTCCAAGAGAGAAGTAGTGCCACAGCACCAGCACAGGGAAGGAGCACACAGAGTTGTTATGTTGCACAAGATTAAATTATGTCCAAAGACCAGCTTAAACACGTGAGCCAAACAGCTGCAAGATGCTGGGCTGCAGCGCCAAGGTGATCTGAAGAGCTACAGGTAGCAAAATAAAACATATCTACATGTAGCCTGGGTTGAGCACAGAGAGTTAGCCCAGTGTAAAAATAAGGTGGAACAGACTTAAATGCCAGATCCTGGAAATAAGTGAAGCAACAGTCAGGTGTATCACAGACGTAATATTAATAACACAAGTAAACAACTGAGGTTACCTAAAATAAAAAAATCCAGTTAAACAGGAACAAAGCCTCTTAATGGGGGATATGGAAAAGGATGTCCCAACAATGGTCCTGTATCTCCTTTGGCTGCACAAACGTCAGGGAAAGCATACATCAAAACCCGGAGACGTCCAAAAGCCGCCGTGAAAGCCACAGGAAAGCTGACTTGATTTGAAGTGAGGAGTGAAACCTTGGAGCCAGGCTCCGGTGGAGCAAAGAGCTGATGTGATTGAAAGCGAGCGGCTGAGAGAGGAGCCAGAGGGCCCGGAGCAGCCACGGGGACGAGGGAGAGGAGCTGCAGGAGCATGGCAGGAGAGACGTCCAGCAGCTGAAGCAGCCACCAGCATGCCCGGGTGCTCACTGACACCATCATTTGGGCCAAATTCACGTCGGTCTGGGCTGGGACGCAGTGAGTGGACATGAAAATATTCTGCTTTAACAGCCCCAGTACACACTTACTGGTATCGGCCACGTGAGAGTCAGGAAAAGAGGCTGGCAGGAGCTGGAAAGGGAAAGTTTCATTGCCCAGCCCTGAGCCGGGTATTGCAGAGATGAAACAGTCAGTCACATGGCTGAAAAGTCAATTAAGAATTGTAAAAGTCTTTTAGTATTCCCAGGTATTGTTAGACCCTCAGACAAAGGATGTTTAAAAAAAAAAAAAAAAAAATTATTTTCCCTACGGTAATTACCACTTTAAAAGGTTTCCGCTCCACATTGTTTTAGTGGGGAAGTTATTCCAGCGCCTCTCTCAATGGCCAGAAAAACTCTTTTTGTTGTGGGTTTTTGGCATGGATGAGCAGTGTTCTTCCAAACAATACTGTACGCCGGTGGCCAAGGGCCAGATTTATCTCTGGGTTACAGTGGCACAAATATCAACAAACTCGGCAAGCGCCGCTGAGTCACACCGTGGCGCTGAGTCCGGCCGCGACGCTGATGACCCTCACGACTTTTTACCTTCGGTTCCATGATTTATGCTGTTTTTCCTTCAAGTCTTGGCTCCGGGGATCACATCGAGTGCCGAAGAATTTCAGTTTTCATTAAAATAAAAAGGTCATCCCGTGAGCACTGAAACTACTTGTGTTGTTTCCTACGGTTTTGTGTCTCGAGACAGTCTTTGGTGCCTAAAAATGTATGAACTGAGAATGAAAATGTTTTTGTGGTTAAAGTGTTTGTAAGAAGCATCTCCCATGTGGATTTTCTGGTGTCTAATAATACATGAACTCATGCTACAGATGTTTTGGGGCATTTACAAGATTCTTTTCCTCCTCTCAACCACCTCATTTCATCATATTTGCACAGACTTAATTATTTGCAAGCCCTCAGCCAAATTTGCATGAAGCCAGCCAGCAGGTTCAGAAGTCAGCTGGGGAGAGAGGACACAGGCAGACAGACACCATGACAGCATTAACCTCGTTTTGGTTGGAAATCAGATTTTAAGAATTTTCTGCCCCCCTAATTGCAGCGAAAAAAGGCTAAGAAAACATGGCCCGAGCATTTGGAGGGGGAATCAGGGACCAGATGGGGAGTGAAACAAGCTCCTCCCTCAGGGTCTCATCCTGCCTCAGCAAGACTTTCTGCACCGCGAGGCAGCATCCTGCCCCCGAGGAGCTTCCCCCATCTTCAGCCTTTGTGGCACAGAAAGGACGGGCTGATTAATCCATTCCTGATCGGCCAACATTGATGCAGGTCAATTTGTTTTCAATCTCAGCAGTGAACATTATACACGTATTGATGCTTAATAACCCTGTTGCTATTTGCAATGCGCTGGCAAGGAGCGGTGTCAGTGTTTCCATTACACGTGGGTGCATAACACGGTGGCACCCACGTTCAACGCCAGCTGGGACACGCACTGAGTCACCTTTTTGCAAAAGCCAAACCCCTGGAGAGCTTCCCTTTCCCTCCTTCCTTTCCCTGGACCCTGGTGGAAATTCACTGCCTTTTGCACAGCTCTTTTGCGCAGCAGGAGTGTTTAGCAATCGAGGGTCCCTGGAAATTGAGATTTGCTGTAGATCTCGGATGGAGTCTGGTGTCACAATGCAACAGGTTGGACTGTCAGCAGCAGACGCTCGGAGACAGAGCCCTGCCTTGTGCTGACCCCAAAATAACTGGGGATGGATGGGCAGAGCCATTCCCCCCCCCTACCCAGGGGAAAGGGCTGTGGGTGCACAGGCATCGCGCGCTGTGTGGTGGGAAAAGGTGGAGCTACACCTCATAGCGTGTCCATCTCCTCCCTCCGGCTTCCCCCCATCCCTCCACCAAATGGAAAGGGAAATCCGGGATTTTCAGCTGCTTTTGATTGCTTCTTGCTCCGCACACAGCAGGGTGGGAAGGGATTAGTCTCCATTTCCCGGCTCCAAGCGCTGCCCAGGAGGGACCCCCGGGCAGGGGCTCCCCGACCCACGACTGCGACGCTGCTGGACCCCGCATTGCTGCAACAGCTGCCTCCATCCTGCCTCTCCCCAGCCTCGGCGCATCTCCCCGGAGCCCTCAGAGGTGCCTCCCAGCTGCTCTGGTCGGTCAGTCCCGAGTCTGGCACGACAAACCACATTTCCCCTCCTTCCTCACTTGGTTGCAGTTTCTAATTGGCACTTAGCTTCCAGCATGGGAAGGAGAAGCGCTGGAGACAGTACTATGATGAAAGAAAAAAACCCCAGACTCTCAGAGGAAGGCACATAGGAGCTCGAAGGGAGAAGAAAAGGATGAACGTAATGGGGTTATTTTTAAGGTGGGTTTTTGGGTGCTATTTCCTGGCAGGCAGGAGGGCAAACCCCCTCGTCTCACCAGCGCTGCTGAGGGGTGTTGCTCTGCATTTGCTTCCCTGTCACCAACACCACAGGAAGACACTACTGAGATTGTCACACTGCTCATCCCAAACAGCTCCTCAGCATGGTCGAGTCAAGGACCTGGATCCAGCTGTCCTCCTGAACTCACAGCACCCAGCCCCAAATGAAAAAGGCAGACGGCAGCAGGACAGGATCCAGGATTTCCCACTCCCAGGCTGCCGGAGGGAGCAAAGACCTGAGGTGCCCGACTCCTGAGCGCTGCCACAGCCCCAGCAGGAGCCCGGAGAAGCCAGGAGAAGAGCGAGGGCAGAGGAGGTGCCTGCATGAGTCTGCACACCAGATGACACAAGAAAATCAATACATCAGCCTTTGGATGTAAACAGCCAAAGCATAGCATCCAGACTTCACTTGTTAAAGTTCATAGCATCCAGACTTCATAAGATAGAGGAAGTTTCTTACCATAGAGGCACAGAGGAGGACGAGTGCCCGAGACGCTGCTCACGACCAGCATTTGCATGGAGGTAATGCCTGAAAATCTCAGCCGTGGGCCACAATACCAGGGTGCAAACTGCCGCGCCAGCAATGTGCTCCCCTCTCCAGACACCGAGCGTGATGCCACACACATGACTCTAGCAGACGGGACTTAAAAATACCAAACATCACAAGTTCTGCCCAAACCGAGCCACCAGCCTGCCTGGCCCATACGTTGCAGCACTGTCATATGACAGAGCAAACAGCAGGAGGACCTGGTGAGAGCCATCTCCTCGGGGTGAGACGGAGCCCATCCTTTCAGCAATACTGAAACAAAGCAATCAAAGCACCCCAGGTTCACAATAAACAGAGCCAACATCAAGCTGCACCTCACTGTCCTCCCTTACTTGGGCTGTAGCATTTCACCACCTCACAAGCACACTGCACTGAAAACAAAGATGCTATTTGCACCAAAATGGCACTTGACAGCCAGCACGGTGGCCAAATCGAGTTGTTTCAGGACAGGGCTCCTGGCACGGTAGTTCTTTAGCATTATTTGAAACTCACACGGCTAAATTCAGCCCTATCTGAAACACAGCAGCAGTGCCCACCTGTGCTTGGAAACGCTTAAATAAAATAAAGCTGCTGTCTTACGCACAGGGACATGAAGGCCAAGTGAGGGTCAGGGGATTCACCAAAGCCACGTGTTAGCTTTGGAGATGTGCTGAGAGCCCTGAAGCACGTCAGTGCTGGCCAAGAAGCCGCCATGCAGCGACTGTGTGCCAACCTGAGGATGCTTCAGCAACACCACGGGCCGCAGGACCGGAGCTTATGTCAGCAAGAAGCAGTGTCACCCGTGTCTGCGGCGGCAGCAACCACATCTGAAGGTAGGCAGGGTCCAGCTCAAAGCATTTAATTGCGCGTCAAGCGCACGCGGGGCACACCTCTCCTTCAGTAGTGCCACGCTGGGCTGTCTCAGCTGCAGCACGGCCCCCGGGCTCACTGTTTGCTGCTGAAACAGGCCCAGCTCTGATGGAGTCCCTGGATGGGAGATACCCAGGGCTCCACCCATGCTCTGCTGCCACATCTGTGGCTGTGAATGAGGCAAAGCTTCCACTTCCCCTGTGTTTGCAGCCGACATACTCCAAACCAAGTGGCTGTATCGACAACAGCCTCGTCCCTGGACCAGCCCTGCTGCAGGATGTGGCGTGGGAAGCTGCGCAGAGGAGGGATGGAGCTGCGCTGGGAGGCAGGAGACACCTACACCCACCCACTCATAATCTTTGCTTAAGGAGGACAGGGTTGCCAGGGCCAAAGTCTCTTGCAGAGACCCTGAGAGGGCATCGCAACCCGCCTTTGACTGCCCGTAATGTGCCAAACTGGTTAGTAAACCGGACTTGCCTTATCTGAGCCCAGGCGGGCCCTGAGCAGCCCTCGTGGCACGCTCCTGCAACAGCTGCTTCTGCAGGCGCTGCTCCGAGCCCCGCTGCAAAGTGACAGATGACAGCAAATTGTATTGACGGGCCCTTATTGAATCAAACCGTCAGGAGGCAGCTGCTCCGCTGCCGATCTGCCATCCACCGGGGTGCCCGGCCCCAGGGTGCAGGGATGGAGCCAACTACAACCAGCAGCATGTGGGCACCGGGACCCGACCGTGCATCTGCCTCGGCAGCGCCTGGAGCCATGAAAAACACTCTGCCGAGTTCGAGGGTCCCCACGGTATCATCGGGATGAAAAATGAGAGCAGAGAGTGAGAAAGCTGAAAGCACAGAGAAGAGATCTCATTTCACCTGAGAAAGGGAAACTGCAAGCGGCAGAGTCTGTTCTTCTTGGAGATACACGTCCACAGAGGAAAAGCTGCAAGAGGAGCAAGCTCTTACCTGCCCTCAGATTTCAGCTGGTGCTAAAGGATGGGAAGGAAGAGCAAAGCAACAGAGAAAGTCTCTAGGATGTCACCTTGAACATCAATTCATGTCCTTAGCTAGAGATAGGTGGTAATGCACTAAAACTGGTAGGTTGCCTTGATTCACACCAGTAGAGGATATAGCACACAGCATTTTACCTAATTTTCTTTGCAGTTTCTGCTCCACAGCTAGTGCTAGCAAGCACAGATCCAGCCAGGACACTCGTAAAAATAT
Organism: Arenaria interpres; assembly: GCA_013399435.1. Classification (NCBI taxonomy): domain Eukaryota; kingdom Metazoa; phylum Chordata; class Aves; order Charadriiformes; family Scolopacidae; genus Arenaria; species Arenaria interpres. Next base: position 82,394 of record VXAK01011081.1, read on the forward strand.
ATTGAAAGCAGATCAATCGAACAGTTACTGGAAACATCAGCTTCTTCTGCACTTGCAATACACAGAGAATGAGCGTTGCCTTAATTGCACCAATAACTCCAGTTAGCAAGAGTCGGTTGTGTGATTCCTGCCCCTGCGGCGGTGGAGTGATGGCGAGCACCCAGCGCTGCGGCACACACAGGAGATAGAGTCACAGAATCGTTCGGGTTTACAGGGACCTTTAAGATCATCAAGTCCAACCATCAAAATAACACTGCCAAAAACACCACTAACCCATGTCCCTCAGCACCATGTCTATCCATCTTTTAAATCAACAACTCAACAACTTCCCTGGGCACTTGTTCCAATATTTGATAACCCTTTCACTGAAGAATTTTTTCCTAATATCCACCCTAAACCTCCCCTGGCGCAACCTGAAGCTATTTCCTCTTGTCCTATCCCTTGTTACTCGGGAGAAGAGACCGACCCCTACTTCTCTACAACCTCCCTTCAGAGAGGATAAGGTCTCCCCTCAGCATCCTCTTCTCCAGACTGAACAACCCCAGGTGCCACTGGTGTGACCAAGCCCAACCTGCCGCTATGCATGGGCCAAGCACGGACGCTTGGTGAACACCACCCATCTCAAAATCTGCAACTGGGACTTCCCAGAGGCGATCGTGTTTGGGCTGTAATGACAAAGCCTTGGGCAGGCTGTACCTCAGGGAGCTGTGTCAGGCGCTGCTCGAGGCTCCAGAGGTCTGGGTTTTCATTTCATTTTGGCAACCCTTGCCTGCCTGGCTGCATCAACGCAGCCCTGCTAACTGCTTATTTAAAGTATAACCCTGATATTACTGGTCTGGCACTCCCATGGCTGTATTTCACGTGTTTATTCAGTTGATGAACACAGGCGCAAGGAGAGGTGAAGCCTCCAGACAGTTTAGTACCAGTGAACCAGGAGTAGCAGCAACCGGTGACACTTTTCCCCATCCCTTCCAGCCAGTGTAAATGCTCAGCTTATCACACCAACCATCCGCCCTCTGCAGCCTCACCAAGGGCTGAAAACGGGGACTGCAGCCCCCCCAAAAGCTCCTGGGACAACCACTTGCAAAGACACTGCCTCTGCCATCAGCCAAAGATGCATCCAAAGAGTGCTCATCACCTCACACGCTCACCTTTACAGCTTTTGGGGGTTCAGCTCATGGGGCAGTGATGAGACACCCTCCCCCAGGACTGATAAAACCAGCACAGAGGTACGGAGGAGGCAGAGGGGTTACACACGCTGCCCTGGATGGCAGTGGCACCACCCCACAGCACTGCTGCGGGAGCCACGGACAGCCTTAAAACTGCCCCGTACACGCACCTGAGGTGTTGGGTGGGCTCAGCCCTCCCCAGAAAACCCAAGACTTCACAGCGCGCTCCCGAATTTCTGCCCTTACAGATGAGAATTCAACCTGGTAGGCTTTTCCCATAGTTTCTAGTTTTCTCCAAAGAAACCGAGTGACCATTTGCCCAAGGGAAAAGGAGAGTCTGGCCAAGAGCAGGGATGGAGGGATTTGTTGTTTTTGACTGTAATTGTGGTCAGGAAACGGTCCCGGCGCTCTTTTTCAGCTCCTCCCTCTCGATAACATCTACCATACACAGGCAGTGGAAAAGAAACAGCCTTTGATATAAACATAACAGAGTTTGATTCATTGCGGGGCTGCGTACAGCTGTCGCTTCACCCCAACGCTCGGTGCACGGCTTCAACCTGTGATCGACACAAGCACCAACTCCCGGCCCCGCTTGGCTCCCGGTGAAGCCTTTCCACCCCTGACACCCACAGAGCCGTGCCGCGGGAGCAGAGGGATCCTGCCGGGGCGGGCAGGAGATGGCGAGTGTCTCAGCCCCAGTAGAGCTCAGCTGCTGGCAAGTGTTCACCAGCAGGACAAGAGGATTTCACACCGAGCAACCCACCCTGCTCACCAAAAGCGCCTGCATCCCCCGGGAGGGAGCTGAGCCCCACTAACCCAGCACGGGAAAGCGTCTGCCTCCCAGCCCTGGGGATTCAGCCGTCCAAGCTTGGCGAGGAAGGTGCATTTCCAGCCCCTTTACAGTGCCATAACACAGGACAGCCGTCATTCTCTCTGTGGGACATGACTATCAACTGCCAGACTGAATCCCAAGGCTGGCTCTGGTGCCCATCACCTAAACAGATCCCTTCACCCCTTGGTGCTTGGGAAGTAACACCATTCCCACCCGCTCCTGTGAGGATTAATTAGTTGCCATTTATGCAGGACTCCAAGGCGATACCCGGTGCTGCAGACAGGAACAACAAAGCTGGAAATTAGTAGCTCATTACTGCTGATCTGAAAGTTTTCCTTCGATGTGCCGGAGGACAACATTTCACCCAAGATATCCAGGCTGCAGTCACTTAAAGCTCAACTGAATGAGATCTTGATTAAGGCAGGGAATAAACCTGTGCTACAGCAAACCTGGGAACTAATCGTTTGTTCCCATCTCCAGCTCCTCCGAGCCTGGCTCTAAGGTCAAACTAAGCTTTTATCTTCCCTCCTGTATTCCAGTACGCTGGGAAAAAAAAATAATATTAGAGGAATAAATTAGCATGTGAAATGTAATTTAACTAATTAGCCCACTGGAGTGGAAAATATTTGCTAACCACTTTGAAGTCAAACCTACTGCACTTATTAGGGTGTCACAGAGGAGAAAGGAAGGAGGCGAAGAGGAGGAGATTGCCCGGACAGGCTCCAGAGGATGCAAGCGCCTAAGCAGGACCCCGAGAATTTCACCTGATCATTTCTCTTTTGTTCTCACTCTGTAGAGCTGCATTAAGCGTCCAACTCGGACACAGTTGGGCTGGAGGAGACCACAGGTTGTGCTGCACCCCCCTCTGACTTGCCATTTACTGGACATTGCAACGAAAGGGTATTTTCCAGCGATTTTTGCCATGACACAGGGCTGGGTGAGCTGCATGGCGTTAGCCTGGGATGCCCTGGGACACACAAGTGACCTGTTGGGCAGGAGGGAAGCACTAGGACTGTGCGAGATGGGCCCAGGCAGCAGCACCCACCACCGCGGGACATCAGCTCACTGACCCCTCCCAGCCCTATGGCTCCCACTCGCAGGGAAAGGATATTGCCAATTAAGCTGACAAAACAACGTGCCATAAAGCTCCATCATATTAGGGAACTGCCCGAGATGCCACAAAAAGCCGTTATATCACTTGCAACAGTTCGTTCATTGATTTCCTCATTTCCCAGATATAGAAATTGTTGCTCTTTTATTAGCAAAGCTTTGGAAATCCCTACCCATAACAGCAAGAAAGGCACCCTGGGAAATTTTGCAACTGCTGAATTGTGGCTGAATTATGAAAGGGAAGGATTGACAGCCCCATCGGAAGCTAGCAAGGGAAATGGAAACAAGAGCCTCCTCTGCCCCACATGAACCACCATGTTGGGGGTAGCCTGGGGGGGTGTTCCCTTTGCAGCTGACCACCCAGTGAACATGGGCATAAGCGGCCCATGTCTCTCCATCACCTCCAATGGTCTGCTGCCAGCTGGCGAAACACTCCCCAAAGGAGCCCCGCTCCATCCTGGGGAAGGGCAGTTTTCCTGAAAAACAGGAGTATGAGGTGTTGACCCAGCAGAGCTGCTCTCCTGCGAGAGCAGGCTTGAGTTGAGGGCTCATGTCTTTGGGGGGTGCCCCGATATGGGCTTTGCCTGGATCCCTTGCTCCTTTTCGAGGCCAAAGCCCTGCTTTCCCTGGAAACGCAGCCTGAAAGGGGTTGGTTGTGTGTTCAGTGAAAGGATTTGCAGCACAACGAAAGCCCATTTTTCAAGCCAGGCCTTCCCACAGCTATGGTCCAACTGGTGATGGAGACTGACAGACAAGATCCTACAGAAGAGCTCCACTGAGGTCACTTCCATACTGTGATTTGTATGCACGGGAGATCCAAGCCACAAAGATGGCAGGATTTGTCCCCAGGGGAGGGCAGAGACCTGGCAGCAACCCAGGCATGCCAGGTCTCAGCGGGAGAACACACAACGGTGACCAGATGCTCCTGTGGCCGCATCAAAGCAGGTGCCAGTGGGAATCAGAGGCACAGCAGAGCACAGCTCCGCTCCTGCGGCTTTCGGCTTTGCTCTGCACCTCCTGCCTAGATCTCCTGTCCCGGTGCACCCTCCTCCGCCGCCTGCAACACCTCCATTCCTCTCTGTCACATCCCAGATCCTCCACCTCTCCCTCTGCCACCCTGTCCCTTTGCTGCCACAAGGAGCCTGCACGGCAACTCCCACTCAGGGAGATGTAAAATACTTGTCCAAATCCTCACCCGCAAAAACAAGTAGGGTCCCGATTAGAGGAAGGTTTCTGAGCAATCGGGGAGCAAGGCTGGCTCTGGAGCAGGGCACGGCACACAGGCACGTGGCAGCACATGGCACAGCTCCTCTGGAGATGGTACCAGCCGTGGGGAGAGGAGGGCAGAGAGGGCTCACCACAGGGGCTGCGAGGCGTTTTGGGAAGGGAGTTCACTGATGGGGCACGATGCTCCTTTTGCAAAGGGCTGAGAGGGGCTGAGCAGGTTGCAAACTGCCAACTCAACCACGGAGGAACACCCACCACCCCAGAGCACCTTTGCAAAGGGCAGCGGGGCTCGGGGCAGGGGGCTGATGCAGCCAAGACCCATGGGTGCTGGGAAAACCTCTGACTCCCTTCCTAAGAAGATGATTTGTTTTACCCTTTCCCTTCCCTGTCTCACTTGTGATGGGTCAGGAAGGCAGCACTGGGCTGGAGCCAGCCCAGTGTGGCACAGGGAGGGTTCCCTGGTTGTTAGTGCATTTGCTGGTTGAATCAATTTCTGGACCCCCACCTCTTCACGGAATTCTCAGAGTTGGAAGGGACCTCTAGAGATCATCTGGTCCAACTCCCCTACTCTTCCTACAGCTTCCTTTAGGTGTATCCTTCCTTTAGGAGCATCCAAAGGTCCCCATGTAACATGGCTCCTAAACTTTTGCCAACCTCCTTGTGCCACCTCCAAGAAAAAAAGACAATTCATGAGCCTGAAAGTCCTGAAATAGAGGGGGAAATGCCAACGCGGCTCCCTCCACCGTGCCCGCGCAGACTGGCAGGAGCGATGGTGGGGAGATGAGCAGGTACCTGCATGTGGGTGGGCGTGAGACACCAAACCCTGCCTGGCTGGGGAGAACCTTTCAGCTGTGAAAGAGGAGTTTCCCCATCGCTCCACAGACAGAAACACCGCTCGGGACTTCCCCGCTGGCATTTCCCCGCTGGCCCGCGCTTTGCAGCAGAGGGAGGTGCCAGCTCTGCGGGGGTGCGTGAGCCGCGACGCCCCCACTTTCCAGGAGAGGAAAATGGAGTGAGCATCCTCAACCTGGAAGCGGCAGGACATGAGCACAGAGAGGCAGAGCGGTCCCTAATCCATCTCCTGCTCATGGGCGCTGCCAGCCAACGCTCGACCCTGGGGTTTCATCCTGCTCTGCCCAGCGCAGGAGAGGGCAGGGGATGAAAGGACCATCGGAGCCCTGAGCCGGGACAGGTGATCGCGGCTGGGAAACGCACACGGTGCACACACAGAGCCTTAATTTGATTGGAAATGGGGATGCTGGAGACCTTGCTCCCAGCCTGGCCTCAGGGCAGTTCGAGTTTCCACAGGAAAGCTCTAACCCTTTCCGTCCTGCACAATGGAGCTAACGCCCCAGCGCTGACCCGAGGGCTGGGGACGCCCCGATGTGCCAGATTACTGACCAGTGCCTCGCCGTCACACAGCTCCCGGGACTGGCTATGACCCAGCAGCTGCCAAGGGGTTAGTGGGACTCATTAAAAACCCAACCAACCAAAAAAACCCCCCTCTAATGCAGTGCACGCTCCCCTTAAAAACGATTTTTCTTTTCTGCAATCAAACCAGGAATAAGATTAGCAAACAGAGGTCATTTCCAAGCAACTCAGGCCAGAGCATCACCCCCTGTGCCCGGTGGCAGGCGCTGCCCAGGTGAGCACAGATCTCCAGCTCTGGCTTCCCCCTCTGCGGGGAGGGAAGCCCCCACCTGTGTTGGGCAAACCCTGAGGATCCCCCCCACGCTGCACCACCGGCCGCAGGGAAACCCAGCGCCAGATTGCACTACCGAGCAGGAACGGGCATCGCGTAGCGTAAGCCTTGAGAAATCTGCTGCTTGAGAAATCTGCCGTTGGAAAAAAAATCAAGCTAAATGAGAATAAAGCATCCAGCTGCCCGGTTCACCCCCTTCATCCCGTGCTCCAGCCACCTCCCAGCGCCCGGCTGCCCTCCCTCCTTCCCACGCATGCTGCAGGAGGCTCCCGCGCTTTCGGGGAGCATCTCCCACCCTCGGCACACCCCACCAGCTCTGCAGTGGCCATCACAGGTACCCTCATTAGTGCAGCAATACAGTAGATCCCAGCAAAGCCCTGAGGTGTTTCTAAATATAGGAGGCTCCCTGCCAGTCCCCTGTCCCTGCAGAGACACTTAAGGCTGCTGAGCTGGGGCTGGGGCTTCCCGCCCCTGCTGAGATCCAATACATCACCCTGCAGGAAAGTCCTCCCTCCTTCAAGGAAAGCAAGCTCATTTCTGTACCGTCATTTCACCTTTTTAAACACACACTTAGCATAGAAGACAAGGTAACACTAACCATGACATATTAATTGTTTGCCATCAAGAAAACTCAGATTTAAGGCTCCTGCAGTGACAGTACAAATACTGAATACACACAGCAAGAACATGGGCTTTCCCTGCTCCAAAATCAAAGGAAGTTTTGCCTCAAATTTTAACAGCACCCAGATCACACCCAAACCTCTTTCACAGGCGGGACAGCGACCGCTCATCACCCACCAGCTCTGGAATGCATTGCCCCTATTTCGGGTTCCCCAGCAGCTCTATCTCAGGGTTCCTTCTTACACAGTCAGATTTGGGGTGTATTTCTGCGAGGGGCAGAGTTAAGGTGACCAGGGGAGCCCCCACCAGGAAACCCCTGACCTGAGGACATCAGGAAGCCTCCACCTCCATGCTGCAACCAACAGCAATTTTTGCATCATGGAGCAAACCCTGCAGCTTGTTGCAGCTGCAGCACAGGAGCAGGGCGAGGGGGCAGGATGGGTGCCCACACAGACGGCAGGACCGGGCAGGGCAGCCACCAAGGCATGTGAAGGCAGAGCTGAGCTCCGCAGCCGATCGCTGCCTCCCAGGTTTTCACACCCATCAGCCACCCCAGGGCGGCAGAGCCAGGACACAGACAGCAAACACTCCCTTTCGTACCGGGCGACAACACAGATCTTTTCCCATATAGGAAGGCTTCCCCTCCCTCCCAAACTCCTCCTTTCATTTTGGTGCCCTGGGTTTGGCAAGTGCAAGACATGGTCTGCCTCAAAATACACGGCTTCAGAGAGGAAACAGTCACATCTGGAGGCGGTACCAGCTCTTGGCATCTCTAACTTTGCCAGCAGTTCATCACCCCTGGGTAGTGCCGGGGTGGGGTCACGGCACCTCGCTGCCCCTTGCACACCCACCCCGTCCCTGGAGCTGAAAACGGGCTGGCCGCTCGCTTGCCTTCTACTTACATCATCGTCCTGCACGCTCAGGGGGATATCCAACATGCACATCTGCACAGGCTGCACCAGAGCCTTCTGCACGTTGAACAAAGGTTTCGCCTCCATCTTCCCAGGGATGGAGGGGCTGCTCATTCTTCTCTCTCTCTCCTCCGCCGCTCCTCTCCCAGGAGCGGGTCCAGCCCAGGCAGTGAAACAGATTGGAGATCACTCCCTGCTCAATTTTTGTCAGCACATCTTGCCAACAGCTGCTGCCTCCGCTGCTCTAAGAGCTCTTATTTCCTTCCTTGCAAATCAAAGAGCTGCGAGGAGCTGCACCAAGAGGCTGTGTGTGCGCGTGTGTGAGCAAGTGCGCCTGTGTGTCTGTGTGCGTGTGTGTAGCCGGCGATGCTCCTGAGGTGGGTGAAGCAGCCCTCTGCGAGCATGCCGCGGCACGCTGCCTTCCCCCAGCCTCTCCTTTCTTTCAGGGCAATCTCAGTGCTGGCTCCAGCTGCTGCTTCGCACTGGCGTGAGGTTTCCAGCCTCATCTACATGCATGGCACTCGCAAACCCCGCGCATTGTCTCAGAGACACAACAGGTCCTGCCTGCTGTTGATTTCTGATTATGATCAAACTGTGTCTGCGGCAGCTACAGCATTTCCCTCTGGCTGTTGTGGCAGGCAAACAAGCAGAGCTGGAAGGATGAGAGGGTGTGAGACAGAGAGCGTGAATGATCGGAGCTGGAGCCTCCCCTTTTCTTTCCTTCTCTTCTTCCATCCCTGCTTCCCATTGTCGGAGGCAGTTTCAGCTCAGCGCTTTCCTGTACTCCAAGGACCACAGCGAGGCTTAAATAATTCACATCCAGAGAGTGCTTGGGAACCTTACGGCACTGAAAATGCAGCGTGGCACTAAAAGACAGCGAATATTGGTGACCATTTTGTTTGCAGGTCAATTCCGCACAGAAAGTTTCGCCCAGGTGAGCGTGGCACCAGGTGTCTTTTCCACCAGAGAGAGCCTGCGACTCCGAAACGGAGCTTTGCTAACGGGGGTATGGCACAAAATGGAGTGGTTTTGCCACAAAGAGCATCTTCCTGCAGAATTTGCACCAGTAGGATGAGAGTCTTGGCATGGAGCAACATGTGTGTCACCTGCACACGCATATTGCACAGACGTTACTGCTCTCACAAACAAGAGTAAACCTGGGACCAAGTCTGTGGGCCATCTTCTCACCCTCCTCAGCTGCAGAGATCAGGGTTAATAACCGGGGGAAACACGCAGGGTGTCTCTCCCCAGGAAGGGCAGCAGTAGAGGAGAGAAGCAGTTTGGTGGGTTCATCAAGCTCCGCTCAGCAAGACGAGTCACTGGGGCCAGCTACGTACCCAACAGAAGGGCCATGCGAGATGCCAGGGCCAAGTCAATAAAAGGTCCTCACTGCCCTCAAAAACCAGAAGTTTATGTCCTTACATCTGCCCTTCTGGCCGGGCCCAGCAGGGATGACATCAACAGGGTGAACAGACCCCGCTCCAGGCATTTCTGGGTGGTTTCCCACAGCTGCAGGCAGGAGAGGGTCCCGCTTTGGGGCTGCCCCTTGCTGCACGCAGGGCAAAGGTCCGGGACGGTGCAGCCCTGTCCCTGCTTTCCCAAACCCAGCTGCTGCCCGAGGCCACAAACCCGGCTGACAGCACTCCCAGGTCTGAGAGCAGCGCTGAGGAGCCCTGCTGAGCCGGGCATTCCTGCGGCGTTAGGTAAGCTGGGCTTGGCGAGCCCTGCTCAGCACCCAGCCAGCACCGGCCCCGCGTCCTCCCGGGCTGGGTTGAGTCATTTGCACAGGAGCCAGAGACGTCCGAGACGCTGGGGTTAGACGGGTCTCGCACACACACACACGGACCCTTCGTGCCACACGCAGTCAGAGCTGGGCACTTCCCGGCACACTGGGGCAGAGCGTGGGACTGCAGAGGGGTCCAGCACATCGTTCCCAGGAGAACCATAAGGGTGAGAAAACTAGTGCTTACACGCTGCGGGAACGGGAACTAATGGGCAAGCCCGGAACAAGACCAGGCAGGGATAAACCCACCACAAGTAAGTTTTAACTGGAAATTAGACAGAAGTTTCAACTGCCTGGCTGAGATGAGCAGCAGCACAGGACACAGGCCCTGGGAATGGCCTCACGGGGGAAGAGAGAAAGGAGGTCACAACTACTGCATATAGACAAAGCAATTATCTCCAGGTCCATTTCCCAGCTTTTGACCAAGAGCATTTTGGCAACTGTCTGGCTCTTTTCATGGCAGAGAGGTAGTGCCACAGCCCGGGAAACACCCTGGCATCCCCAATCACTGCCCCTCTACATAAATGACGCCTTAGTGAGTCAGTACAACGTGCACTCCCATGGAGGGCAGTCCCACATTTCAAACTGCCGTCACCAGCAATGAAACTTTGCCCCATCCCGGGCAGCACCCGCAGCTCTGATTCCAGGAAAGGTGATTCAAACCCATGCTTCAGCCCCAGCTCAGGTTACTCACGTCCTCGCAACAACAGACCGGCAGAGCACAGCTTTCCAATAACAACTTTCCAGTAACAAGCCAGGCTTGGCCAGCCAGAATTGCACCAACATCCTGTGAAGGACACAGATTTCACACTCAAGTGCCAAAATCTCCAAGGGCTACCATCCCCAGGAACCCACTTATCATCCTCTTCAGCAGCTAGTCTTTCCCATGGGAACAGGAGAGTCTGCAAAGGTGGTGTGGAGGTTCAGGAGTCCCATCATCTGCTGGATCTGTGGGGCTCCTCTGGACCTCAACAGTAACAGCAAGGGATAGACAGCAGAGGTTGCTACCCCCAAGCACATGCTTCTGGCAGGGGCTCAGTCTGCTCTGCTGGTCCCCAGAGCCCAGCAAACTCCTACCAGGCAGCTGTAAAGATGCCAAAGGGATCAACCCTTCTGGAGAAGTCACAAACCACATGGGCAGACTGTGAAGGAAAGCAAAACTACACGTGCAGAGTCCCAGGAGAGGTGCCAGGTGGAACAGCAGCCAAAGAGGCTGGATGAAAGAACAGCCGCTCTGGAGAACCATCTCAAACCAACAGCAATGGGATGCAGTGGATGGGGGCTGACGGGACATGAGAGCTGCTGTGTATGGAAAGCTTCGGCCAAATGCAACCAGCCAGATGTTTTGGGCATTTGCACAGTCCCAGAGGCAGCGTGAAACTTTCCCCTCCTCACCAGGGGCCAGCTCTTGCACATCCACCCACCAGTCTCCCCAGACACCTGCATAAGTCACTTGAGACCATAACGGTCCTTCAACACAAACTGGCAAAGTGGTTTGGAACAACTTCCCATTAGGAGATTTTCAGAAGAAGTACAAGGCAAAGATTCCCCCAGCATCAAACCAGCCCAGACAGGACGATCCTACGCAGATTTTTGAACGACAGCCTCATCCTACTCCTCCTCCAGTCTGGCTGGCACGAGTGGAAACCCTGCTACGATCCCAGATCCTCTGGCAACAGCAGCCAAGCACCTTAAACGTACTGTCACATCAGTGACAGAGAGCCATCCCCACAAGCACAGCACTAACTCACTGCTGGAGCCCAATGGCAGCGTGTGCCAGCCCAAGGAGCGGGGAAGCCCTGCGAGGGGTGGAGGAGAAGTCTCCCCCTGGTATCACCTTACCCCACTTCTGGCAAACAGGGAAGCCCCAGCACAGCCACTGATTCTTCCCCATTTCATTTTGCACTGGAGCTTTATTGTTTTCTGCAGATCCAGCTGAGCAGATAAAGCCCATCATGAGACCTCACTGCTTAGCAACCATAACTGGAAAAACACTGTTTTCCAGTAAGAGTCTTGGCAGGAACAGAGCAACTGCAGGGCAAATAAATTGCAATCCCTATGCTGGATACATCCTGCTCCAAACTGCTCTACTGCCGCCCAGGGAGAGACCAACTCCTGCACTGGGAAGTGCTTCCCTTCCTTAAGGGGAAGAGCCTCTGCTACCCGGCAAGCACATCATTTTGGACACACCATGATGGACCACAACTGAATCTCCGCACTGGTGGGTGCAGGTTTCGGTGACAAATTCAGGCACAGGAGGATCTCAGCACCCAGCAGAGCTGCTATGGGGTAAACATTCAGAATGCTCCAAGAAGCAGCGACCAACCTCTCTGCCCACGTTGGTCACTCCTTACGCCAACTGACTCACAAGGACAAAGGCCCACCTAAGGAAGGCTGACTCCAGTGCTTGATGCAGTCAAGCATCAAAGACTGCCACAAAATTAAAGAAATTCCACAGAAATAACAATGGCAAGTTTGTTTTTCCAAGGAAATTGCAACTCCATGTGATGTCCCTAAGCCCAAACATCACTGCATCCTGCACATAGACGAGAATGCTGTCCTTGAAGAGAAATGACACAAAACTGGCTGGTTTATTTTCACTGCGTGGGGCTGATAGAAAGGCAAAGAGGAAACAAAGCATGAGGAGTGAAAGGCAAATGGAAAATCCCAACAGCTCTTCCCCTTTGATAGTTATCGGTAATAGAAAGAGGAAATCTGCTTTTGAAAACACAGAAATCCCAACCTGATAGCATCCCTCTGAAGAAATCTGGCATTTACAAAAAGCCTGCGGGTAGATTCAGAGGCAGATACTGGTGCGGACATGAAGGCGGATGCTGAGTGGGACTTCCAGGAGACCACGAGCAGGTAGGATCCCTATTTTTCAGTGAAAATCAAAGGCACCTTCATGTCTTTGGGTCCTTCTGTATATCCCATTTGAAATGTGTCTTTTCCCAAATGAGTGACGAGAACAAACCCCATTTATTTGTATCTGCACCCTTGCTTTCAGGCATTTATTTGAAGAAGTGGTCCTCATTCCCTCAAAGTTTCTCCCGGTAACGGCCACAGCCTGTGCTGCACCTCACACCTCCGGAAAGCCCGTCTGGCATTCAGCATCTTGAGCCGAATAAATTCCTGTGCTCCCCAGAATAGATATGTATGCAAAATTAATTTGCAATCAAGCCCGCGCGAAGCATGAGTCGGCCTTTTAATAGGTGCAGAGCAGCAATTACCAATGCAAAGTGAAAGCCAACAAGCAATAAAGGGGGAGGTGGGGGAAAACCAATTAGTTTTCTTGGGATTCCTCCACACATTTGCCACTTGAGGGATTTCAATTTTCACGCTCCCCTGGGGGCTGAGAGCACACCCCAGGAGCCATCATGTCCCCATGGGGAGGGGATGAGGACGCTTCCCCATGGCCTCCCGCTCCAGTGGTCCCGTGATGCGGCTGTGCTGGTCCCGTCTCCATGGAGACGGTCACTACAGCAACAGAGACCAGAGGTGCAGCTGATGGGGCTCTGAGAGGATGCAAACGAGACCAAGGACCACCTCTCCCCCCTTAGGGAAGGGACCATCAGTTACCCACACGCCTCCTTTCAGCTTCTGAGACTGTTTCCCTGCATCAGAAGGATGAAAGGGCTCTGCGGCTCTGTGATCCAGCTGCCTCGTCCCATGCTGAAAGCGCTTTATCCTGTTGAAATCAGTCCCACGGGGGCTGGTAATATCGAGCTGTCACGGTGGGTACGGCATCGGGAGGGAGCTGAGCTCAAGGCTGTCATGGCAACAGTTTATTGAGTTTCTGTAACCACCCTCCCACCAGAGGTGGGGACAGAGCCCAGGCCGGGGGCACTAATGCAGCAGCCCCAGGTGCTCAGGGCTGGGGAGCCCAGGGTGGGCAGAGCTGCTCTAGGAGGGGTACCCACTGCTCTGGCCACGATGCCACCGGGCAACTGCCCAGGCACCAGGTGGAGGAAGGACCCCATCCCGGGGGCAGACATCCTGGAGCAGCTCCTCACTCCCTCCTGCCCCAAGTGGCACCAGCATCCTGTACCACCACACTGCTGGAGGGCAAGCAGGACAGTCACTGTATAAATCCCTGCAGTTCACGCTGACCCCACCATCCCTTCCTCGTTCATGCCCTAAATTAATCTCAGTTTACTGCTAAACTGAGCCCATTTAACATCCCCTCAGTCTCCCCATCCCACGTGCAGCCACTCTGTGCTGCCAGAGCGACCTGGGCACAGCTCTCAGGCAGGGAAATCCCTGGCACAAGGCCTGCACGCGTTTGGGGTGTATTTTGTTGGGATGACTGTATTCATGTGTGGGTGCCCCAGGCTGGGCATACACAGCCGACTTAGGAGCTGGGGGCTGCAGAGGTACCGGTGTGGGAAGATGCCACAAATTGCCACATGCCCATCACAGTTGTTCCCTGCCAGCTCTGATCATGAGGAAAAGCCCCATCACCTCTCAAAACATCTGCCCATCAGGGGAGCCCACAGCACTCCAGCACAGACAGATTTAAGAGATAACAGGGCCTAGAATAAGCTCCCAAACGTCAGCACACCCTGGCTCCTCTAAGGCCAGGTCTGGACCATGCCCTGGCAGTGTCGCTGGGACCCAGCGGGCACAGTGCAGGGCACAGCAGAGCTCTGCTGTCCTCACGTCAGACCGGCAGCACAACTAGATGCTTCGCACTCCAAACAAAGTCTTTTCTGGAGAAGAGAAAGGTGCTGGGGGAAATGGAGAGCTGAGGGTACCGGCAAGCCGTGGCAATCCCCGCCATCACCAATTATAATTTCTCTGCAAGGGTTTATTCCACCTGCCAACCAGGCAAGAGCAGCAGCTCTCTGCGGTGAGAGACCAGGCTGGCAGCAGGGCCAGGGCACCTCTCCGGTGCCTGTCTGCCTCTCGTGTCTGCCGGCATCCAGGCCTGCGTGCAAAGAGTGGGCACACAGATGTGATGTACGGCACAACAACACACTACCTGAAGCATTCGCCAGAGACACAGCATCCACTAATTCACCCACTTGGCCCAGCCTCCTGCACTGGGCAGGCTTGTTCCCTTCAGCATATTTTCCAGAGCTTAGCTGAAGTTAAACAAACCCAAAGGAGGAGGTTCCTGTGCCCTCACCCCTGGAGACTGCTCTCGTCTAGAGGACGCCGTGCTGCAGGGTCTAAAACTGTCTCAGCTCCTCATACATACTTTAGCCTCCATAACACGTGGCCAAGAGGTTATCTGCAGATCCACACCACTGCTCTGTGTCATTTGGCAGACAACAAACCGCAGGCTGAGAGAGATAAGAGACAAGGCTGTGGCAGCTCAGAGGTTTCCATCCCTCCGCACTAAGTCAAAAGCTCTCCCCATCCTCCCTCTTCACGCTTGCTTTGCAGGCTAGGGCATTTAAAGAAGTTTCCACCATGTGCTGTCCCCTCTCCGCCAGCTTGTGTTAGCCAGGGGAGATGGGGAAACACTTGTTGCACAGACAGATTCCTGAAGCAGGTTGACTCTCCTGGAAATTTCCTTCAAGGGTCCCACTCAGCAGCTCCCCACCCTCCCGTTGTGACAGTGAAGGGTTCGACACTGCTCCCTCGGGCTGCAAGAGGAGCCGATGCCTTTGGACAACCTCTCCCAAGACACATGGCCCCCGCTCAGAGCAGGAGAGGCATTTCAGCCCGGACTCCCCCTCACAGGAGGGTGAGGGGGGCAAGGACACAGCAGGGTAGGGCTGACCAAACCCAAAGGCTGTCAGCTTTGGTGGACACAGTCCAGAGAGCGCAGAGGCCCTTCCCTGACCTCCCTGAGGGCTGTGGCTGGACCTCAGCTTTCCCAGGCTTGGCCCCCGCACAGTGCAGACGTGCAGCCTGTCATGGAGGGGGCTGCACCCCCCCGGCCCCATCCCCTGCCAGCTCTGCAGCCCCTCGGGGGCCGGGAGCCTGCTGCGTTTTGGGGACGGCGAGCTGTGAGCTCACTTTGCCTTGCACAGATTAATGAGCCATCTTACCAGCCTGCTGTCTCCAGATGCTTTCTAACAGCGGCGAGGAGAGCAAATCCCCCTTGGGTGTTGCAGAGCAGTGCCTGCTCTCATCTTTTAGGCCAGGCCACCATTTTTTGGCTGGAAAACAGGAAAACGTCTGGGTTTCCCACACCGGCCCAGCAGACAGAGGAGCTGGGGAACACGGTCCAGCGCTTTGGGACACGCAGCCAGCGCCACGGGGCTGCGTCAGCTTCGTGACCACCCATGTGGTCCCAGGCACTGTGGCAGGAGTGGTCCCGGACCCTCTGCAGCTGGGGAAACATGTGGCCGGCACCAGCGGACCCAGAGCATCCTCTGCATTTGCAAAAGGCCCCACCAGAGTGGCACACAGCACAGGAGGTAGCACGTCCTCCCTCCAGCACCATACCAGCCTTGCCGCACACCCAGCACAGCCATCTAGTGACTGCGCTGTAAATCGGATGAAACTCAGCCCTGGAGGCCCACCATTGATTTCCGTTGCCTAACGACAGGAAAGCTTTATAATCCTATTAACTAAACACCCTTTCAAGCAGTGCTGGGAACGGCGCAAAGGGGAGTTGTATAAGGAGTTAGAGCCACCCGGTGCAGCGCCCGGCTCCAGTAGGTGCTGGGTGAATTCCCCAAAAGCAGGGCTGTGACACCCCCAGCAGCAGGTGGTGTTGGTGGTGGCCCCCACAAAGACACATTGGATCCTACCAAGAAATACCTGCTTCAGCTGCAGATGCTGGCCAGAGCGCAAAGGAGCTAGAAGGCCCTGCACAGGAAAATGGTGCCCCACACATGCGAACTTGCAGGACTGAAATATTGACAGGTATCATTGCATTTCAATCTCTTTCTAATTGTCACCACCCTGGTCATACTTATAAAGGTTTCCCAGCAAAAGATACACCGCTTTGGCCAAAATACATAAACATTTCATGGAAGAATGTGAATTTCACTCCTACTTCCTAAGGAGAAAGGATGTATTTCAGAATACTTCTATTTACAAAACATTTCAAGATTGTATCCCTCTCTCCTAGTTTGAAACAACACCCAGTGTGAAAAACAAATAAATAAATCAAGCTTGTAGAGGAGGTAAAATCCCAATTTCCCACCCAGCCCCAGGTGCCCCAGAGCCACTCTGCACTTCCACACGAGAACGAGAAGCGCCTGCGCTCCCGTGAGCCCCAAGGAAACGCTGCTGAGCCACACGCAGGGACGGACACCGGAGCAGCCATGGGTGCTGCGGCCAGACCGCTCACCAAGTGCCACAGGAAGGGCTCTGCCACTGCACAAGATGCAGATCCCTGGCTGATGCCTCATCCGACTAAAAGCCCTTGGGGTCCAGATCCCCTCCAAGTGACACGGTCGGGATATCTGCAGCAGTTAGCCTGAGGAGGAGGGTCCGTGCTGCAGCAGGAGGGAGATAAATGCCTTTCCACCAGCGGAAATGCACCTTCCCCAGACTGTGGAAGCATTTATTAGTCGTCTCCCCTTCCCTTCAATTAGTTATTCACACAGCACTGCAAACTGCCAGGCCTAATACTTTCCATGACGGGTTATGAATGCAGAGGCACAGGACGAGCTCTTCGTCAGGGGACACGATGCTGCAGGTGTCCCCATCAGTGCCACGCACAGTGATGGAGCAGGAGGCCGGGCACAGCTCCTAAACAAAACCCTTCCTCCTTTTAGTGCTCATCCCACTGAGGGCAAAATAAAACTGCCCCCCATGAGCACTGGGGAAGGAGCGTGTCCCAGGACTGGGACAAGGCTGTGGGGCCACAGGCTCTGGCTTTGCAAACCCACCACACCGAGGCACAGCGCTTGCACCAGCCTCGTTATTTTGGTGCCACCGAGGACAGCACAGCCACCAGAAGCGCCTGCCTGTCACCATGGAAATGCTGAACAGGAGGGTTTGAAGCCTGCTGGGACTTTCAACCTCTGCCAAGCAAAACAGGGCCCTTAAACAACCGCAAGCCCTGAGTGTTTGTATGAGGAGGAGACTTGTGCTCCCCTTGGCCTGCCAGGCACGAAGCAGCTAATGTGGGACTTATCCCGGGGAAAAAGCCACCCAGAGAGAGGACATCCCCTGCTCCTCCAGCCTCTGCACAGCCTCAGTCCCATCGCTCAGCCACTCTTGTGCTGGACCAGTTGCCCTCTCTGGTGTGCACCCACCGGATCTGCCCTGCAGACACCCCACAGCTCAGGCAGCAGTGGTTTTCCACAGTGGTCTGCACAGCCAATGCTTTTGGATTTGCCATGGGAAGACTCCTCCATCCTCTCCCGGCAGATGCGACCACCGGCCCTCCCGCTGGGGCTACCCAACCTCCTTGGAGAGGGGCTAGAAAGCAGCCACGGGCCGGTTGCATTCCGGTTCCCTGTAACTTGGAGCAGGACAGGCAGCAGCAGCCACCCTGACCAGGGTGTTTCCACCTGCCCTGGACCTTGTCACGCCACCCATCGCTGTTTTTCACGCCAGCAGTGTCTCCTCCAGGGAGGCGAAGGGCCGTGACCGCGTGGGACACAGCGGCGAGAGGGATGGGCAGGAAACACACGGTGGGAAATCCGCTGTGAGGGGGAGGCAGCGGGGGCCAAAAGAGCACGGCAGGGCGGCTGCCAAAGATTTCAAAGGGGCCTACGGGCTGCCCTGTGAAACGACCCTGACCTCCCCATCCCGTGCCGATGGCCCGCATGGAGCAAGGCGGGCTCCTTCAGCGCTGGCCGTGGCCTCTGCAGCGTTTGCTTCCTGCCTTTAGGTCAGGCAGGGCATTTATAGCCAGGGAGTGGGAAACAGATTGGGACCGCATGGAGGAGGAAAGATAAAAAGGAACAGCGGATGTCCTGAGAAACCCACGAGTGTGCAAGCCAGACACAGCTTTCAGGGTAATATCAGCCAGCACGTGCCTTTGGGGAGGCTGTGAGCAGATTCACATGGACACACTGTGAATCCCGGGCAGAGCGTTGCCTTTAGGCTGTGCCAGCAACCTGTGCCCCAGCTGGACATCCCCTGCTCTGATAACACCAGGAGTGCTCCTCCAGCCACACAAGTGATCCCTCCCAACAGCGCTGGTCAGCCTACAACAGTCGCTATCTACACCACACCTCACTCATTGTCTCTCCCCTCCCTCCTCCCTTTATTTCTAGGCCCTATAGGGAGGTGTGGAGCCTTATCTGGGATGCCCTGACATCCCAGAGCTCTGGCGCCACATCTAAAGCCTCTCTGATGTTCTCCAGATTCTACACAGAAGCACAACAAACTGAGGGAGGGCTTCTCCTCCCTCTCTGAGCTGCAGCAGGCGAGCGACCCCATCAGGGCACCGCTTCACCCCTTCCTTCCCCCCAGCCCCCTCGCCCTGCCTCTTTCCTTCCTTCCCAGACTTTGAAGCCTCCCTACAAGCAGGGTGGTGAAGGACACTGTAAGTGCAGCTACAGCTACCCCGGGGAGCACACAACGTTCACCAGCCCCAAGCACAGGAGCCTGCAGGGACACACCAGGGCACGGCCCAGTGAACCTGGGGGCTGTAAATCTTTGCAGAGGATGAACTCCCACCGCGCTCCGGGGGCCTCGAGGGAGCGGCAACTCTGTCCTGGAAGCCTGCGATCCCCCGGCACGCCACCACCAAGCCGCCTTTGACGTCAGCTCATGTCTACAAACATTGTCTTTGACCCACGGCCAAAACTTGCAATGCAAGGGAAAACCAGTGGAGAAAGCGAATATCCACAGAAACACCCCGCAGAGAGCCCACCCCAAGAGCCGGGTGGCGCGGGGCAGTGGGCCAAGGGCAAACGCGCAGGCGCAGCCGGGGTGGCCTGGGAGCCAGAAGGGCCCCAAGAAATCAAGCCATTTAAAAACACAAATCCCCAAGGAAAACAGATGAGTGAACCCTCAGTACAGGTCATGCAGGCTGGACTCGGGCAGTCCCAGCAGGGAAACCTGCTAACATCTGGAGGCTCTGTCGCTGCCAGCAGATCCCGCAGCAGCCTGGGGGTGGCCCCAGGCAGAGAAAAATCAGTATTTGGGAGACACGGAGCAGCTCAGCACCCAAACAGCCACCTGCCATGGCCACTCCTGAACGGTCGGTGCTGCTCCAGACACAGGGGCAACAACAGGGCACCTTCAACCATGCTACCCCACGCACAGACTTAAATACCACCACACCAACATGAAGAGCACAGATGTGGCAGCCTGGAAAGCAGCAAAGACGCTTTTCTCCCAGCCACTACTGATGGAAAGGTCACGGGTTTGTTGTTTACTGAGCACTAGGGAAAGCTGGGGGATGGGTTGACTGGTGACAGTGGGAACAAGCACAAAAGGGACGAGGGCTTTCTTTTTATAGGAGGGACACAGTGATTGACACGGTCTTGCTGAGGTCTCACAGCAGGCCCACAGTGGCTTTAGGATTGGATCTCAGGTCTCCAAGGATGGAGCTGGCTCCTCATCGCCGAGGAGCCAGACACAGCTCCTCCTTGGTGAGCAAGACGCAAACACCGAGCTCCCCTGAGCAGAGCCCAGATCGGCGAGTGCGGCTTTCCAAGAGAGCCGGGTCCCTGCCATGCCCCTGCTCCCATCACCACTGACCCTTCTGAGCACTGATGAAGGCAAAACCCAATAACTCATAGGGAAAACAACAGTGCCATCTGCTGCACAGCCCCACTCAGCCCCGAGTGGCCGGACAGCCCATGGCCTGCCCACACAAGGCGTTCGCACAGGCTTACACAGCTCACACTGGTCACAACAGCAGGTGAAACACATCCCCAACCAGCACCAAGCCAGGCACAGAGGCAGCAGCAAGCATCACTGCAGTAGGAAGGCAACCCTGCAGCAGCCCTGGTGGCTACCCGCAGCGGAATGAGTGGGGACAGCCTCTGGTTTGCACAGAAGAGCAAAGGACAGCAGGATGGGGATGCAGAGCAGAACAAGAGAATGTCCCAGAGCCCATTTAGTGACAGCAGTTTGCAAAGGAGATGGAGGAAGAGGCAAGCTTGCTTGGCAAAAGTAGGCAAACAATGCCTTTCCTCCATCAGCCCCCTGCAGGTGAAGCACGTCTTCCAGCCTCTCTAAAGGCAAGGGGAGGAGTAAAAAGGCAAACGGTCCCTACAACCTGCCAAGCCTGGGTGAGAGGGCTGACACCATCCCGAGCTTCTCCTTTGGAGAGAGATCCCAGATTCTGGCATTAGAGTCCCACATGTACATTGTCACCCTGACATCCCAGGGAAACTCCAGGTGAGGGGACACCTGGGAGAGCAGGGTCAGTCCAAGGGAGCTTATAGCAGTTTCTCTGCGCCTCCTGCCCCAGCAGCTGTGGGTAAGTTGCCAATTAGCCATCCCTGCTCCACAAGTGATCGCAGTTTGGTGGCAGGTGAAGCAGTTTCTCTCCACACACCGCCTGGAAAGCGTGCTGGCATCCTCTGAGAGACATGTGTTGCTATAGCAATGGGAAAGGTATCAGAAGCAAACCGAGCATTGATGGATAGCGCAGATTGCTTTTAAGATTGCCACACAAGATCAGGACCCCCGCTTCTCAAAGTCCAGTAACCAGGCACCGTATAGGGAACAGCACAGTGAAAACACTGCGAGGAACTGAAAAACACAACCCCAAAGATGTCCAGAATAAACAAACTTCTGAAAAGCCCCTCCTTTCTTCACATAAAGAGTCATCTCAAAGCAAACTGACCCCAAAGATAAATTACACTGAGCTACAGGATGTCAAATCAATCATTACAGTAGCCTGGAGATTCATTCCAGAGCCTGCAGCAGTCGCTGCATCCTCTGTTCACGTCTGATCAGCCCTATGCGCGGGCACACACACAGACATGCATGAGTGGGAGCTCCAGATGGAGCAGCTGACCCACGCTGAGGAGGGACTTTGCATCTCTCCACCCGCTTCCTCCCAGACCCTGCTGCCAGCTGGACTCTCGCTTGCTGTCACTTGTTGCCAACTCGCCCTCCTGCCCGTGGCAGAGCACCACCGAGAGTTAACTCCTGGCCATTGGAGCCACTTCAGACACAGCTCCCTTCTCTGCCTCCGAGCAGATGACAGAGACACAGAAACAAATTCAGCCCCGGCCTTGCTTGCCTCGGGCTCTCTGCATCTTCAGCCAGCCCCAAGACTGCTTGACCACCACCTGCTCCCTTCTCCAGCCCAAAGAGCCAGCAAGGAGGAGAGGGGGCGAGTCTGCAGCTTTAGGAGCTTGGTTCAGGATGGAAGCCACCTTCTGATTCAGCTTACATGCAGGTTTCGGTTTTAAAGGCTGAAATTCACCCTTGCACATGAACCTTTGCTTTCACATGTCATGACACCCTGAACAACACACCTGCAGCAATTAGATCAGAGACGGGGAAAAAAAAAAATCTCCTTGTTTGCTCAGCTTATTTACTTTGCAGCACTCAGTTTCCCCAGTTGTTTGTGTGGGTCTTTCCCTTAGCAACCAGGGAGAGAAACATTTATGAGGCACGAAAAATGTAGCTGTACAACCGTAAGAACTGGCAGGGTGCGGCTGCGGGTGCAGCTGGAAATTCCTCTTAACTGGTAGTCATAAATGACGGGACTTCGATGAATTGCACCCCTGAAACAGCAAAGTGGCTCGTCCTCTTCTTGCAGGACGCGCAGGCGGAATCAGGACTTCTAACCTGTGCTCCCCACCGTACCTACCACCCATCACGCAGGATCCCAGCCTTGTAACACATACCTTTAACGTGCCTCAGTTTACCCATATTTAAAATGGAGGTAATTATAAAAAGCGATGAGAAGGCTAAAGTCGAGACCTTAATACAAAGCACTCCATAGGAATGCAACGTGCATTCCCCAACATGGAAGACAGACTGAGCTCTGGACAGCTTTACACCTATAATTTTCTGGATCTCCCAGCAAGATTATTCTTCCCAGCCCACAGCCATGGTGACAGAGCACTCTTGTTCTTGACCCCTGGCAGGGTCAGGAGCCGAATCCTGGTATTTTGGTTGCCAATCCCCTTTCCCAAAGAGACGCGCCACAATGCAGCACACATACACGCTGGCATTAGCTCCTACCTCACACACTTACCCCCAGCAGAGCTAATTTAGCTTTTGTTTGTAGGGCTGGATCAAGGCAAATGAGACTCAGACCAAATGGACCCACTGGGTCCAGGGGGCGGCTCTGGTATGTATTTTCCAGTCCAAAAATGGATCCCAGCCCATTTTTCCATCACAGCATCAGCCCTTCCCTTTATTCATTCTTGGGCCCCCAGGAGCCATCGCTGCCCACTTACCTTCCCACCGCCCCCATAAGGGCAGCAGCCCAGACCCCCCCCTTCATTTCCCAGGGCTAGAGTCAGGAATGGCATAGGAAAAGGGGAACAGAAAGCGTAGAGTCAGAGGAGCACCAGCACCAAACGGAGAGCCGCGTTCTGATGAGACCCCCAAATTTCATGCCTTTGCTTCATCCTCCCCTACCCCAAAAGCACCAGTAGGTTTGTGCCTGTTAGAGCTTTTCTCTACCTTGGCCCAATTCAGCTGCATTTAGCCTCATAAGCACACCAGGCAGAGACGAGGGACCTCCTGGTGCCACTTGGCCTAAGCGCTGCCTGGGGAGCTGCAGCCCTGGTTCACTGGCACAGCACGCAGCAGCCTCGCAGCCTGCCAGCAGCCACGCAGCTCCGTGACGGCTGCAGCGTCGCAGCGGCAGCTAGACTCTGTCCTGAACCGTCTTGCTTTCGTTCCCAACCCTTCAGCCCCACTTCTACTGGCCGCACTTATCCATTACGCAGACAGAAAGCAAAAATAAAAAAATAATAACAGTTCACCCCTGCAAAGATTGCTGCTTCTCCTCCGCCAAAGCTCCCGCTGCAGAGCGGGGGTCAGGATCGCTGGCACCGACAGCGTTCCCCTGCGCCAGCAGGCAGCAAGGGACAGGCACCTGCAGCTACAGACCCCCGGGAAACCGCCGACAGAGCCCACCCGACCCCGGGCACCGCACGCGTATAAGTCACCCGTGGCGGACACCGGCCGGGGTGCTGAAGGGGACCGAGCCCGGCCGCCCCCGCAGCGGCTCACCGGAGCTCGGGGGGGCGAGGGGAGGGGAACACCGTCAAAGTGCTCTGGGGAGACAAAGCCGGGGGGTGAAAGGCGCAACTCACCTGAGTGTCGATCATCATCATGCCCCGCGCATAGCCTCCGCCGGCCGCGCAGGGAGAGCCGCTGGCCGCCCCCGCGGGGCTCCGCGGGGCCGGCCTCACCGCCCCTCCG
>VXAK01011081.1:106151-126382 GCA_013399435.1 Arenaria interpres
GGGGGCGGCTGGGAGGGTTTTTATAGCTGTGTGAGCTATAAATAGGAGAAACGCTTCAGGGCAGGGAAAGGGGTCATTTGCCGGGTGAGATCCCCCTGCATGCCCCTCTGCCCAGCCAGACACCTCTAACCAGGCGACCCCCGCACCCTGCCCCATGGGGACTGGGCCACCAGATGTGTGCAAACACCCCCCCTGCCCCAGCCCGGCTCAACCCAGCACCCGAAACGGGGGCACGCAAGGAGCCGGGGAAAAAGCTGCTGGAGATTTGGGTGCACAGTCGGTGTGCTGGAGTGTGAGCTGGTGAGACAGCGGAGGCTGAGCGAGCGGGGTTGCCCTGGAAACAGAGAGGCTGCATGCGAACGGCTCCAGTACCCGTGGTTGATATTTATGAGGCCGATGACATGTGCCATTTGCAGAGCGATGTCAGGAGAAGCGGCAGCTGAGAGAAGGCCGCGTCACCCTCCGTGGCCGAGCCCACCCGGCCGCTGCAATGGCGGGGACCCACACACGCAACCCGGCACCTGCACCAGTCCCACCCAGCGGGAAGAACCAGCTCTGCCAGGGTCCCGGTGGGAATTAGTGACCAAGGCACTGCCCCGTCACATCTGGCCGTCCCACTCCTCCGTGGCTCCGGGCCAGCAGAACCAGCGGCGCGGAATGGGGAGCGTTGCCAGGAAAGGAAAAGGTGCTGCCAGGCCTCTCGCTCTGGCACGAGATGCTGCTACAGAGCAACATCATTCTAATTATAGTAACGGTGTCAGCGCTGAGCAGTGGGAGAAATACATACTTCAAAAGGTCTATAACTATGTAATTTGCTGGCTGGCAAAGCTCACCACAAAAAAAAAACCAAAACACCCAATCCAGAATGAAGCACTTAAAAAAAGTAATTTGTACTCATCTGACTTGCTTTAAATTAGCCAAAGGTTCAGCGGGGGGGCAGGGGGGTGAGGTGGGCACACCAGCAGCAGAGATTTCTGGTTAGAACTGCCTTTCTGTTCGTATGGCTTTACGCTAGTTTTACATGAAACAGCGACATTTGGTGGATCTATGTTTAATCTAAATATAGCCCAAGAAAAGTCAAGTCAGTACAGCGTTACTCTTGGAGAAAGGAGGGACAGGGTGGGTAGGCAGACATTTAAAAATCACTTCTTGGATGCGTTTTGCTAGCAATGCTTTCCTAAATTATTTGATTGTGTGGACCTACGTGTGGAGCAGAACTGAAAGATTGGGGATTTAGAGCGAGTAAAGCACAACCCACTCCTGTAAATTCCTTCTCCAGTTCCTGCTGTCCCTGAAAGCACCCGTCACTGTCATTGTCACTCTATCTGGAGAGCTGCTCTCGGCATGTTTCAGCCCTGGGGATCCCATGGGGACTCGCTGGCACAGGGCAGCGGGGGGAGAAAACAGTAACCCTGGTGCTTAGAGCTGGCCTTTGAGATTAGAACAAATCCCTGCTGAGAAAGAAACTCATCCTGCGTATCTCACATTCACTACTGAGCAGCCACGACTAGTCCCTGTGCGGACAGAGAACAGGAGACAGTCCCTTCCTTGAAAAGCCACCGACTAAACAGGTAAGACAAAGGGCGGGAGGGTAAAACCAGCCGTTCTGGCGGGGACCTCGCAGCCTTCCAGCTCCTTCCCAGCACCGTGCTGCTTTTGCTTCGTTCAGCCAGCCAGGTGCACACAGCTATTCCCTGAGCTGCTTTTGTGCAGGGAAGGTACAACTGATGTTCTTACCCTTCCTCATCTTTGTCTGCTCAAAGACCGTCTCATTTCCATGTCCCCAGCCACAGATCTCACTCAGAGGAGGTTTGACTAGGCCAGTCCTTCCATAACTATTGCTGGGCATCAAAGTGGTTCAAAATGACATTTCTGGTTAATAATGTCAGGTTAACACCACCTATGGAAGGGTGAAGGGAAATCCAAACATGAGTGTAAAAGGATGCCAGTCTGGCTTAGCAAAAATGATTCTTATCTTATCAGTGGGGAAAACAAGAGGATCATGGTTTGGCCCCATCTAAGATCACATTCAGTTTCTGTTTCTTGCCCCACAGAGAAGTTTTCCCTTGGGGGTTGGATGCACCATGCAAGTCAGCAGCTGGGACAAGGAAAGAAAAAGCCTGTCAGATGGCTTCTTAAATTAGACGGACAATGAATGATGAGTCTGTTCCGCCTGAGCAGAAAGGGGCGGATGGAACAAGGGGCCCTTGGGAAGGCAACAAGCTACTGATCTGAGGCTTGGTTAAGGACCAGCAGGGCTTGGGTCAGTAATACCTTGAAAGCACGAGCAGATCCTCAGGCAGTGTACATCGGCCGATGATTTATTTGCATGTGGTGATTCACTTTTCATGCAGTACTGTGTTGTGTATTTCCAAGTCCAAAATCACCAGGGAGAGGTGAGGTGGCATTGACTTCTGTGGCAAATGAAGAAAGACCCCAGATGCAAGAGTGCCAGTCTGCTGCCTTGCTAACGTGTGCCTCAGTTTCCCCAATGAGCAGTGGGTGTTGGTAGGGAATTCAAATCAGAAAGTAGGTCCTTGTGAAGCCCCCACACTGCCCACAAGTCTCAGGCTGCACAATCCAAATGAGAGAAGGAAAGCTTGCTGCTGGTGCTGGGGGATTAATCAGCAGGGGATGACAACAGAGGTCCAGGCTTTCATTAATTAGAGGAGGGCAGGAGCTGATTCAGGGAGCATTTCCCACACTGCACCAGGGGGTGTGTTTCTGCAGTCACATTCTTCTGCTCCCTGGAGACACAGGGAGTTTCTAGGTACTGCCTCAAATCACAGCCCTGTCAAGCTGAGCTGTGTCAGGTAACATGTGACACAAGACTTTTCCCTGGGGAGAAGCTGCGGGCCTGCCAGGAGGATAAACATGTTTGGCACCGCACAAATCAGGCTGTTACTGCGTCAATCACACTGTCTCGGATTCAGCCAAAAGGTGGATGGGAAGCAGAGACGGAGACCAAGCCTTTCACAAAAGTTCTTCAGAACAGGTACCCCAGAAACATAGACCACCCTCTATCACACATCATTTGTGCTGGAGAACTTCCTCTCATGGCAGATTTAGTGGAGGCTGTGAATATTTGCACAGGAATTCTAGTCATTTAGTATGGCAGAACAGGGCCCAATGGCTGCAAACACAGACCGATTTAGAGCGGAATTAAGGCAGAAGGGGAATTAGCCATTGGCACAGCTGATGTATGGATTTATGGCTACTATATCACTTCATCTTTTTATTTGGTCTGAAGGCTTTTCGAAAAGATCTAGTACAGCCCAGCCATATATTGTGAGCTTGATACTGACATTGGGAGATAAATTTTATCTGGCTTGTCCTGTGCAGGAGATCAGACTAGACACTTCCTTCTGGCTTGTAAAGGAATCCATATGCATATATATACCAGCTGGAATAATAAGACCCCAGTTTCAGTCATGGCCTTCAGACACAACTCTTTTACAAATAAGAAATACACAGTATTAAGCCTGGTTTTGGTGAGAATGTATCTTTTTGGATAAAGATCTTTCTTCACCCTTTTGGCTTAAATGAGTTGCCTAGTTACCAAATGCAGACATCTTCATGGGAGATTCAGTTCTGGCTTAGTTATGTAGAGGGGTGTCTCCTTCCAGCACCACAGCACAAACAACAGTCTGGAGAAAATATCACAGGATAAACCCTCTGCTGGATAAAGCAGACCCAGCTTCCACTAGGGGTTCTGGGCTGGAGGTATTTCAGGGAGAGATTTAGATTAGATACCAGAAAGCAATTCTTTACTGTGGGGGTGGTGAGGTTGCCCAGAGAAGCTGTGGCTGCCCCATCCCTGCAGGTGTTCAAGGCCAGGCTGGACGGGGCTTTGAGCAACCTGGTCTGGTGGAAGGTGTCCCTGCCCATGGCAGAGGGGTGGAACTAGATGATTTTTAAGGTCCCTTCCAACTCTAACCATTCTATAATTCTATTTTGTGTACCTTATCTATATTATGGGTACCGTGAAAGCTTTTCTAATTAGTCTTCTAGAAGATGAAATGCCTACAACGACACTGACAAGTGCCATTTTCAGCCAGCTCACACAGGCACAAAATGGCTCGTTAAGTCATCTGCAATCAGTGGTGGGGCCCTAAAGCTTTGAATACTTGATACACTGCCATACAGCAATTTTCTCATGTGAAGAGAAGCAAGAACAGTCAGGCACCTCTTCCCTGTTTTCTCTCTCTGCCAAATGAGACTTTTTTTTTTTTTTTTTTTAACTGTTCCCTTAGAAACAGTCAGCTTAGCCCTTTCACCCCTGCTTCTCCTCTTGGCGCCGTACAGCGTGGCTCGCTATGGCCATTCTCTGCTGCTCCCCGTGGTCTCTCTTCCTGCTGACATTAAAAGAGCATGGCACGGAGCTGCACAGCCCTTCGGTAGCCTGCCTTGGGAGGTAACGGAGGAGATGTTCCTGGCAGACGTGCTGCGGCAAGGGAGGTGGCATGTGAGCCTCCATGCTGTGACCTCAGTTGACAATTATGCAGTCGTCGTTGGCAAGCCATGGCTGCTCCCCTGTGTTTGGAACCCCCCCCTCCCCTCGCCTGTTCACCCGAGTGAGCTGTCAGGTTTTAAAGGCTGCAAAACGCCCGGTTCAGCTTCTCATCGCATTCACGCGAAGAAAATGTTAACCCCAGCCTTACTTCCAGCTCTAGAGTGAACTCACAGTTTCACTAGAGCATTTCATTATGAAATGAAATCACCCTGTTTGCTGGAAATGCATCAGCCCTTACTGACAGTTCCAGCAGCTTCTAGCCAATTTATTTCACAGAGCTTAGAAAAGTTGGAAAGGACTGAAGCAATGGATAGGAACATGAACCTCTCAATACCAGATTTTCTGTGTTGGAAAAGATTACAAGATATACAGAGACATGTGAACTGGGGAAAAGGTTCAGAGCACATCTGTGATTGAAATAAACCCAAGGAATTTCAGTCTGGGTCTGAGCTGTGCCAGTTCCGTCTAAACTCAGGTTTCCGTAACACAGATTGGAATTTTGAAGATAACTGCTATATGAATTCACACTATTTGTCCTGTCAGGCCAGGGTTCTTACTGGCAATGGCTGGTACCAACTCTCTGCTGAGAAGGTCCAAGAAATCCTGCTGCACATTAATCAGGGATGACTTTTTCTGAGCACAAGTTTCCTCCTGATCTGGATAAAGGGCGTAAGTTTAAATCATAATGCATGAAAATTCATTGCCCTGCAAAATACTTTTTTTAAGTGAAAAGGTCCTTACTAAAACTCTAGGTCTTCTCCACAGGAATGTCAAATACCATTTTGATCTTTCTAAGTTTCTGCTACGCCTCAAGAAAGCACTCAGGCAAAGGCATCTCCAGCCTCACTATAAGGACAGCCTTGCATTTGATAACTGGCCTTTTGGAAGCCTTTTTTTGTGCTGCAGCCTCAAGTGGAATGCTTCTATTTACAAAGACTAGGGACCTAGAAACCTTTTCATTCTCACCTCCACTTTGGCTGCTGCTCTGAAATGCACTGAGACTCCCGTTCTCCAGAGAAACTATCCACATGTTCCTTTCTTGGTTTGTTCACACTGGGAACAAAAATTCATGGTGGGGCGTATTCTGTGGGACCTAATATTCCATGGGTTTGATTGTGTGGAGAACATCTCTGCAAGGATCAGATGGTCAATCTTGTATCTCTTTGTAGTTCTTATCCACTGTGGAAAAACATATGAGGTGAATTTCAGGGGGCTTTGTCTTCCTGTCATCCCATAAATACTCTGGAGAAAGGCCCTTGGAGAGTTTGTGGGAAAGGAAGTGCCTGTTGAGATGGCTTTCTTCCTGCTGGGCTGCCATGATTTCATTGGCTTTGTCTGTCAGGATGGTCATGTGGCAAGTCTTGGTGAACTCATACAGTTTCTTGACCAGGCCTCCAAACGTGGCTCCTCCATAGTAGAAGTTCCCTTCTCCATCAAGGATGTAGAATGCAGAAGAGTTCCTCCTCTCATAAGGGAACTGGCTTCGAGGGACATTGAGATAGCCCGGGTGTATGGCTGTTACTGTATCACCCAGGGTCTCAGGCCCCCAAGCATTGTGGAACACCATGACAATGTCCAGGCAGAAGAGGTAGTCCACCTGATGGCTCATTTCTGCTATGGGCTTGCTTATGGCCTCCATCCTGTGCATGGAGATCTCTTGCCAGCTAGACTATTTCTTGATGGGGACAATGACAAACCTTCATCCAGATTGCAGCTGGACATTGGGAATTGTCTCAGGGTTGTCAGTGAAGATATAACAGTTCACTCGATAGCCTTTCATGAAGTGTTTCTCTGCTCACTCCAAGAACTGGCCCACAGACCTTGTGTATCTGTGCAGACACAACATGTGAATAGCCCGGCAGGGACGAGGGGCTGCACAGTGGATCACGAAGGGTACTTTAATGAATGGAAGATGACAAGGGATGAAGAGTGTTGACTAGCTATTGCTGCAAGGATGCACACATTACACATGCAACAGGTAAAGTATAGTGGAGGACAAGGAACAAGTGGATTATCTCTGCTTTGAGCAACCAACTACCTACCTACAGCTCTAATTCCCAAGACATGCTAGTTCTTCAAAAATACTGACCATGCGTCAGGTACCTTTGGTGCTGAGTCTGTTATCTTGTAGGATTATGGACATGACACATGGACATAAAAGTTTACTACAGATTGGGACAGATTTCAGCTCTGCTGAGGACAAGAAAAGCCAAAACCATCTTTCCACAGAGGAAGTCTATCAACCCAAGAACTGTGCCCACTGAGTGGTTCACTTACTTTCCGACGGCAAAGGCTGTCACTCCTATGGTGAGGTTCAGTGGCCTGTAGGCACTGTCTAGGATCTCGGAATGGAAGGTTCCTTCCTAGATGATGGGGGCCAGCCATGGTGTGATTGTCAGCACATCCTGACGCCTGAAGGAAAAGAAAGGGAATGTTAATGAAATGTGAGAGAGTGTGTGTGCGCGTGAGCATTAACTCATTATGGATGGTATTATCTTCAGACCCTTTTCCCTGCCCTCTTATTTAAGGTTACCAAGCATGGACATTTCAGTTCCTGGGAGGAAATTAAGCTCTGTTTAACAAATTGGCAAAAACCCAAGGATTTACTAAAATCTCATTTAAGCTCATAGGACTTTTCTGCTGAGGAGAGTTTAATGACCACTGAACTCACAGAACGAGAAGCTATGCATATTTGCTATCAGTCTGATGTAGATTGCTACATACAGATTAAAACACAAGTAGTAATATGAAAATGACTATAAAAATATATTCCATTACTGTGTTATTAAAACACAGCTTGTGGCATGACAGTTTATTTTTCCAGTATTTATATATAGCTTTAACACAGTCGGATGTAATTTAAAGTTCTGTATGTAAGGCAGCATTCAAATGTGTAACAAAGCCATAGGAAATCCTTAATGTCCTGTGTGGGTAGTGGAAATACTGAAAATACATGCAGCAGAGTCTGATTATGCCCTATTACAGCTGTGCAATGCTATTTCAACTTTCTTCTTATTTTTCAGGGTTTCTTCCTTACCCTTTTGATTTTAAAACAAGATGTCATTTATGATGTATAATTTACCCTAGCCTGCTCATATTCGCCCCAGACCATGATCTGCAGCACTCTGCTAATGAAATTTGTCATGCACGGCACAGGGCCACACTTGGAGACTGCAGCAGTCTCCCATCTGACACGCTCCCAAGGCAATAACAGCACAAAACCCAAACCAAGGGTTTTGATGGCTGAGGCAGCAATAGACTTTCAACCCAGATTTAATACTTTCAGTCTGAGCAGATAGGAGAATAACAATTTCATTCCCTCCTATAGCAATGCATATGATTAAAAGATTAAATTATACAGAAAGAAGAGTTCAGTTTGTAGAAAATGTACTAACTGAACTGTTCTCTTTCTGGGTTTATTATCCATTTTTGGAGGAGGGAAGAGAGGGAGAGAGAGGGAAATCTGCAAATTTGCTTCTCTAAGCAGGGCTTTTTTTCATTTTGTTTTAAAGGGCTGCACTGGGTTTCCCACTGACTCACTTCCATGGTATTCATCTTCTCAGTGCCTGCTAGTGAACTCCCTTCAGAAGACATAGAGCACTAAAAGCTGCATGATTCTCTCCTCATTTAATCCAGCATATACTAGCTGATTTCACACATTAATTTATTCCTATACAGGAGAGAGAAATATTCAGTATGTCCTGTTGAAATAACAGGGGGGAAAAAAAAGGATATGTGCTAACAGGGTGTGTTCATTAACACACAAAAGAATAGTGGGTGTTGAGAGTGAACTGCTACAGATAAGAGTCAGGTAACAGGAGCTGGACCAACAGAGACTGCTAACAAACTCGAGCTGACACGGAGCATTGGCCTAAGTCACTTCTGAGCTGCCTGAAACCTTCCCATGTCTGTTTAAACTCACTGGTTTGACTGCTTCTCATAGAGACTGTATGTGTGAGTGCCTGCAACTTCTTCCAGCATAAGATCCAGCAGGTTAGCTGAAACCACTGCTGAAGGTCATACAAGGCACCTGCTTGATTTTGCCCTGAAATGGATTGAAAACTCTCCTGCAGCTGGTTACAATTACAACACAGTTCCAGAAGGTATTTCTCACTGTCTTCCAGCTATTGTATCTCTCCCTTCACCAAAAGAGGCCCTGGCAGAAACCATGTAGACAGGGCTCTGTGTGCTAATGTTTTAATTGGGAATTTACAGTTGGTATGTTAACAAATACACAGTGACTAAACTCAGTCTTATAACAGCATAGACAGCTGAAGACATGCCTATGGGGTTCGGATTCTCTTGGAACAAGGTACCGCTCAGTGCATACCAGACTTTGAAACTGTGAGTGCCACAGAGCACACAAATCAAAAAGCATAAACAAACGACAAAGTTCAAAGAAAGAAACTTACTTTGGAGCCAGCGCAGCTCTTGGCTGCTGATAAAATAATCTGTAAAAAGGAAGAAATATCCACTGAATAATACATGAATATGCCCAGAAGAGAGGGACCGCAGTTTAAAGGTCAGGAAATAAAAAGCCAGTACTTACTGGGGGCAAAGCTGGATTAGTTTCTCTTCTGTATATTGGAGTTTCGTAGAGCTGCATGATGGGGTGGGAAAAGAAAGGGTTTGTAATACTTTTCTGAAAACAAGAACCTGGTTTGGCTTCAGGACCTCCTGCTGTACTGACAGCTGTCCAAGTTCTCCCTCCAGTTGCAGTGGACGCTGCTCTGCCTGGTGCAGAGATTTAGATGTTGCCTGAATGCACCTTCGAGGGCTGTCAGACGAGTAAGAGTTTTGAAACAGAGCACACAACAGAACAGGGACAGAGAGAAGCTGGCAGCTCCCCGAGCCTAGTGAAGTAAAGTCAGAGTTTAGGGGTGGAAATCCAGGGCAGCGCATGCTTGTCGGGGACTGCCAGTTCCGGTCATATCTGTGCTCCATTCCCTGCATAACTGTTCCTGTTCCCCTGGAGGGCTGAACTGCCCAAAATATATCATGCTTTAAACAGAATTCTGAGAAATAAGCAGCTTACTAGCCACAATAATAGCTTGAAATAATCAGAAATGCTTCTGTGAGAGATCAACTTTTCTATTTGCATCTTTTTGTTTTGTTTTTACAAGATCAGGTCATGACAAAGGATGGGAAAAGCCATGGCTATGGCCTGATAAGTGAAGTCACTTAGGCCATATACCCTGTTCCTCCACAGTGTAAATTCTTTTTCATGCAGCTTTGAGATGGCTTTTAGGACCAATGCTAAGTGAGTTATCTGTACATGAGTTTGCATCATGCAATGAAACTGACTCCTTAAACTGTAAGATTTCTGGAGAAGCATCTACCCTTTCATTTTGTTCAGAACAGGCTTCTGGTCCACAACTCAAGTGCTGCCATAACACAAATACATTCACAAAGCAAGTGGAAAGCACAGATCATAGAGTGAAGATGAAGAACATGATTAGGAAACTGGGGGATTATTTCTAACTCTGCCACAACTCCTTATGTCATCATTCATGTCACCTCTCTGACTCACGGTTCCTCAACCAGCAAGCTGGGATACTTAATGCACATCTCAAAGCACAGTGAGATCCTGTGTGTACACGTGCACATGTGTGATTACAGCCTGATAATAAAGCCAGTGTTAACCTTTTAGTCATGGTCTCTGTGATCCACTCATGCTGTACAAATACAGAGTTGCCTTGAAGGGCAAGCAGACTAAAGCAGAAAAGGTTGCATTAGTACCATTTCCTTTTAAGAGAGTGATTAATTATAGATTCATCATTGCATAAAGAACAAGTGACTACTTGTTAATAGCTACTTATACTGCCAGTGAAGTACAGCTCCTGTAACAATGACCTGTATAACTAATTACACACAAAATGGGATACTCACAAGATTTCCAGGCAAGGAAGGTAATATGGGAGGTAGCGCACTTTTCCATTCCCAACTGTAATCCTGGGATAGTAAAGAAACATTTTAAGATAGGAAATGCTGAAAGATATCTTCCTATGATTTTCCAAGATCTTCTCAGAATCTGGCACAGATTTGGAGAAGTAACTCTAGCTGTTTCTCTACTTTGCTACTTAGTGTAGGAGCCAGTGTATTCACCTTTTAATGTAACATACTGGTGCTAAGGCATAAATGGGAAGCTCGGGACAAAATGAGTCTTGAAGCCTCCAACTTGTAACATCAGGTCTAAGTATTTTTATTTGCATCAAGGGGTGTACAAAATGTAGGTCT
Source organism: Arenaria interpres (assembly GCA_013399435.1). Classification (NCBI taxonomy): domain Eukaryota; kingdom Metazoa; phylum Chordata; class Aves; order Charadriiformes; family Scolopacidae; genus Arenaria; species Arenaria interpres. The sequence continues at coordinate 116,902 of VXAK01011081.1, forward strand.
ACTCATTTTTTAAAAGCATAGACAAATGGCACACATAAGGCAAAGCCCAAAATGGATAAATACACAATATACACTGATGTGACATACTAATACTTCCTGGGACTTTAAATGCTGTGTGTGCATCCTCAAATTTGCATAGCAGACAAATAGACTGTATAGGCTTTTTTCTCCCTTCAGTTTTCATCATACTCTATGTAGATTTTTATATACAATCGCTTAGCTCCTGGTGAAATGCAACTATCCACAATGTGAAATAAGAGCAAACTGCAACATTAGAAATACAGTAGAATTAAAAATAAATCTAACAATGAATGATTAATAATTTAACAGTTAGTAGAAATGCCTGATCTCAGACTCCTTTCAAACAATGTTTGAGTTTGCTCAAGACAACCTGTAAGGCGTAGTCAGTACTCCGTATACTCAAAGCTACAAACATTCTCAGTGTTTGAAAGCAGCAATGTTTGATAGCTACACAAAGCTATCCCTAGTTACACTAGAGTGAGTTTGGACTGTTTGGAGAGACAGATAATCATCTCTTTTAAGCCCTGAACTGAAATGTAACCGGAATATTCTGTACCTGAACATTTGTTTGTGAGTCAGATACGGTGTTAGCAGCCTAATTTAGACACAACTAGTCTTTTTTTCTCTCACCCTTGGGAGGCTTCTCCCTCTACTAGTGTTACTTCATCTATTGTACGAACTACTGTTCCTTCTTACAGCTCTGACAGGGACTTTCCATAAAATGCACTGCCTCTATTTTTCTGCTACTATGCTTTTCACTACAGTGTAGATATAGACAAGATGTTTTAAATATGACCAATCTTGCCAGTAAATGCTTACCAGATAAACACAGTAACAGACGACAGAGAGAGAAGAGATCCCAACGCTTTCCTGGAAATCATGCCTTCTAGAGTAGAAGAAGGAAGGGCAGCTTCTTACTCCCAGCAGCTTTCACTCTGCAAAGAACGAAAAAGGGAAATTTACTATAAGTGTCTCACTATGAAATAAATGGATTATTTTATTATAGGAGCATGAGATTCTCCAAGCAGTTTCATTTTAATTCAGTCTGAGACCAGGAACAGAAAAGAAACCAGAGTGTAAGAGCCAAGCCAGGCCCCTTAGTCACTGAGGCAGTCCCTGTAAACTGAGAAACCTCTCCGTTTCAGTGAGATCTAATCACAGTTATAAGTGCAGGGGGACCCTTTCTGATTTCATTCTAGCTTCTGTAAATTCCATTTATTCATCTAAAGCACACACCCTTTGCAGTTTAATAATCTCACCAAAACAAGTCATATCAAGTGATACGTAGAGCTAACACAGCGTTTTAGCTGATAAACCCCATCTTTCACAAAACTAACTGCCAGAGGCAGCTCCCTCCAAAGGTGCATGTGGAAAGGTAAACTGAGGTCCAATACAAGCAAAGAAACATTACACAACAAAAATAATGCATATTGGGCAATGATATTCCTCTGTAAGTCTAAGAAATTACTCCCTTTTCAGCAGCCATAAAAATCAAATTCCCCCTGGCTCAGCTGTCATACCTTAAAAGGTCAAATTAATCCCTTTTCACAGGGAAGTAAAGGTTCCCATAGCATGAACCACAGGCCCTGTGACACACAGAAAAAGCCTTTGCATGTGGCCTCCAAACGGGCTTGTTACAAGCACGTTAATTGTTATAGGCTACAGTCATTATTACCTTCAGTGACTACAGAACTATGGTACTGCAGATAAGTCTCTTGTGTGTGCAAACTCACTTCCGCCTCCACAGCATCCTCCGTGTCCACAGAAAGGGCTCTTCTGCAGGGCAGGCTTTCCAGGCTGCGGCTGTAGCGACTGCGATATGGTCCGAGTTAGAGGAAAGCACTTTCTAGCATGTGACTCGAGCCTGGGGAAAAAAAAAAACAAATAACAGGGCTATTTGCCAAAGTCCTATTTATAGACAGTCAGTAGCATTGATGTGGGTGGGAGGAACTGGCACAGGGTGCTTCTTTAGGGGAGGCTGAAGTAAGCATCACAGAGATCTTTTCTGTCCTGGCCCGTGGTAAGGCACACAACAGTGCTAATAGATGTGAAGTGTTAGTGGCAATTTTCCCATTTTAATTTCTTTGGTTATAAAAATATAGGTAGCAAAACTTTAATTTTCTTTATTATGCCGTGTAGAAATCTGCTCTGGTGCTTCTTCTTCACTCCCCTGTCAACCAATCCAATCAGCTTTTACCAAGAAGCATCACAAAATCCCATTTAAAAACCAAAACAAAATAAAACTTAAAAATAATAATCTCAAGGCCTTCTACCATTTAAAGCCTTCATGGATTCATGCTCAGCAGTTCTGGATTCTTGCCTTGCTGCAGATCCACAAATGTAGAAGGATTCGCAACCAGCCTTTCCCCCTTTACGCCCTCTAGATATCTGAAGTCTTACGATGTTTCCTTCTCTCTTCTATTCTGTGAGCTCAACCACCACAACTCCTTCCATCTCTCTTCATGGATTGTTAACCTGAAAACCTGTGATTATTTGTGTCAATTGTTTGATCTCTAATCAATCCATTCTCACGAAGTGTGGTGCCAAAACCGAACCAAATACTTCTGCTGAGCCCTCCCCAGTATTGAGTGAAGAAGGATTACCCCACAAAACTGAAATGCTGTGACAGTTCATACGTTCCTATGTGACACTTGCCTACTTTGCAAGAACACAACATGGTGATGACGTTCAGCTTGTGGCCAAATGTAATCCACCCGTCTTTTCTATGGCACCTCTCCTGGCCAGGTCTATGACATATAAAACTTTGTACTTGACTTTATGGAATTATGCTCCATTTTCAGGCTATTTCTTTTACTAGAACATCAAGCCTTGACTGCATTCTGTTTTCCATTGTGCTTGCAGCCCCTCCCAGCTTGATAGCATTTTCCAATTTCATAAACATCCGCTGAAAATTTTCCCCCAAAGCATAAATGAAAACTTAAGACAGTACCACTTTGCAGATAGTCTCCTGGGGATTCTCATTTCCTGCACCTGACCATCCTCATGCACTTTTCGCCATGGTGTACTGAGAGCCACAGCACAGAATGTGGGTGATAGGGCAGGACGCAGGACAATGAACAGACAGAAGAAAGGAGAATAAAAGTTATTCTCACATTGAATAGTATAATAAGCACAGAATAAAAGATGACATAAGCGTTCTCATTATTTTAGTGCAGTTTCAGCTATTTTAATTGGCACTGTGTACTTCCGTGTGTCTTTACAGAGTAAACATCTAATCCCTCAGGAAAAGTAATACACATATTTTGAAATATTGCATCATTAGGAGCACAGCTGATGAATTCCCCCTTTTCTTCAATTTCTCTGTTACAAATCTGCAAGAACACTGGAGCCAGATGAGTTCAGAACCTCTCCTTGCATCTAAAAACATCTCATTGACTTTTACCGTATTTGTCCTCAACTGATTTACAACTCCGGGGTTCACAATCAATGCAAACAAAAATGAAATAGATGTGGTTGCAGTTAGTGACAGAATCTCCTAACAAATGGAAAAAAGGCTAATGCAGTTTTAATAGTTATTCAGGTTCCTTGAATTTGTTCAGAGAGTTTTTTTAAAAGCAGTATGGTTGAAAGTAGCTGTGTTACTCCTAAATGAACTTGCTTGACCTCCCAGAACAAAGCAGTACTTTATCTTCAAGCCCTGCCTTGGAAAGCACTCTGGACTGCAGATAAATACCTCACTTGTAGACCAGTCTGTGGAAAATATTCTTTGCAGATCAACTATTTCAGATTTCTAAACCTGTATTTCAGATTTCTAGAACTGAAGTAGCAAGCTGCAAGTATGTCGTTCAGAAGGTGAAGAAAGATAGGATATCTGTGGGAAGGGTTTAATCTGTGTTGAAGAAAAGGTTTCCTTGCTGGACTCCATTATTAAAAAGGCTGCATTTAACCATTGTAACTTCAGACTGTGCCATGAAACAGTCATATTCAATCATGCCCAGGTCTTGAACATGAACTTCCGTACAAATCCACTGCGTGGGCTTCTAGCTTTTCAGATTCTCCTGTTACAGCCAGCACCATAACGAGTTAACTTGATTCTGGCTGAGATCTGACTAGAAAGCGCTGCACAGAGTCTACATTTCATTTACAGCACATTCGTCAGGTTTTTTTATTTCAAGAGGCAAAAAGTACCTCCTTTCACCATTACACTTGTTCAGTGCAGCAGAAATTAAAAAAAAAAAAAGGCAGAAAATCCTGTTGGACTAAATCACTGACATTAGTACAAACTTGTCAGTTTACACCAACAATGATCAGAAGGACATCAGCAAGATGTGACTGAGCTCATGCATAGAGTTGCTTAATCTTCTGGATGGATTGTTTCCACCAGTCTTCCCAATGCTGAATTGCCCGCAGCTGAGCTGTACTTTCTTCCTTGATCTGGGCAAACTGCTGCTCAAGTTTACATTTGTATTTCTGTATAAACAACAACAACAAAGGGCAAAATTGGTAGTAATGAAATATAGTTTTACTTTGCCTAAATCAAGGTCCTGACCCACTGTTCCAGAAGACTGCATACAGGCCTCTTATTTTCTGCCTTTGACAACAGAATTATATGAACAATGAATTATTCACCGTGTTCCTTTTAAAGTCTTTTGAAACTAAATTATCAGCAATATTTAAATTTTGCTAAAAATGCAAGATCTTCATCTCAATTCCATTAGCTCCTAAGATTCAAGGGCTGCCTCCTCTAGAGAAGAGAGAGGAAAGCATGCATCTCAAACACAGACTGTGCTCTGCCTCTTGCCAGAACCTCCTAGGTCACAAGTATGAACTGAAATACTACAAAGCTGCTAAAAAGGTATTTCACCCCAACAGAAACTTATAGACTACTACAAAAACCTCAAGGTACCTTTATTAAAGAGTCCATGCTCCAAAATATAAAATACTGTATTTTTTATGCAACATACATTCAGGAGAACATTTCTGTGGTATGTCACACCCTGCTGACAAACTATGTTCACTTCAAAACTGTACTGTAACCAGGTGCTTCGGCACCATAACTATATACATAAAACTCTCATGCAAATTTATAGTTTTGATGGCATTTGCCATTCTTGACAGTGTATTTTATATTTCCCTATTAAAAATAAATATTTTTTAAAAATTAATTCAGTTCACTGGCAGACAGTACAATTACTTCCAGGACAGATGCATAAACACTGACCATTTATTTCCAAATGTTTTACCATAAGAATATTCTCCTAATTGCTGAACACTACTGTTTCACAAGCTTTCGTCAGTGCAAATCAGTGTCTCAGAGTTGTCTGGAATGTGCTCATTCTTCTAGCAGACTCGGTGAAGAAAGAGTGATCATTTTTATGGTGGAAACAATGATCTGTGATGGTTCAGGATGTAACTATTTTACAGCCCTTCAACCTTTATGGAAAAATCAGCTTTTGTGATCTAAGGCTGGAGCTGTAGGCTTTAGAAAGAAAGGTGAGTGAAAGCAAGCTGAATTGAATTGGCGTTGTGGCAGCAGCTATTTTCTGTATTGTGATGCTGCTGAAATGCATTAAGAGTTCTGTTTCTGACACTGTCCGTGCTTCTCTGCTGAAACAATTCCCCGTTGTAATGAATCCAAATGAGAGGGCTCCCTGAGAAACCAACTCTGTCTGCTTTTGATAACATTGCAAAGAAACAGCCATGAGAGAGGATTTCTACACATGGTGAATATGGCTTTAAGATCTGACAGCACTATGTATATTATAGACCTTACACATAGTGATACTTTTCTTCTTAAAAAACCCAAATCCACAACAGTAGCAGCCCCACTGACAGTCTTTTCCCACAGACTGACCTCATATACAGCATCTCTTGCTTCTACTGCTGCTACGTGGCCCAGCGTGGTCTTTGCTGTTGTAATTGATGCGGTTTCTCTGCAAAGAACATAGTCTGAATTGTCTGTAAGAGTAGTCCTGGGTATTCCGGGCCAAGTCCTTTAAAAAACCAAAGCAACAAACAACCAACCCGCATGAGAGAGAAAGTTAGATAACAAAGCAGATTATAGTAATTCATGTTACTTGTACTTAAAGAGCAAAAGATTTAATGTGTTTGTTTTTTTTTAATCTCCATAAAATGATTAGCCTAAAAACTACCTTATTTAGTACAACCAACTTTTCTTTTAAAATTTCCACATCTCTGCACACTAAATAGAATTTGTATCTTCTGAGTGAAAATAAACAGTATAGTCATAGATTTGAAAAGCGTTGAAATGATAAGTAACAGCTAGCAAAATAGCATAGCAATAATGTTGAAATTCTATTGCTTTACAATAAGATATGTAATTAACTTTTATTTATTTGGATCCGTTGCTACTCTCTCTTTAAGATCATTACCCACCCAAACTGCTCCATAACTATTTAAAGGACATCACTAATGATTAACATAGTATTCAGCAGTTTCAACAAGGCAGCAAGAAGCTATGAGGACAGTGTCTGATACCAGTTTAAAGAAGAGAAATTACATACAACAGTCTTCAGTATCTTCAAATAGTACCTGCTCCCAGGGTCAATTAACTGTTTAACTTCACAGCTTTCAAGAGGAAGTCCCGCTTGTTTACGACGCATTAAAGTGGATGTCTTCTCTTTTGGTGTTTTAGTTTCTGGGAGATAACAGAAGATAGACTCAGCAGCAACCAAACAACAGCAGTAATACCATTGCTTTGAAGTAAGTATAAGCAGCGAGATGCTCTTCACTTCCAAGAAATAGTTTTGCATGCTTCATCATGCAAATCTTTCAATGTAAAGTACTATAGCACATAGAAGTGGCCTTCTCCTAAGGAAAGCCTGGTGCAATCTTTGAGAAGGAAGTGGAGGCCTGAACAAGCAATCTCTTCTTTACTTACTCGCTACTTGTACATCATTAACTGAGACACTTTCATCTAATTCCAGAAGCAGCTTCTCAGTGAAGGCAGCTAGTGCAGAAACAAAGTTCTGAGCACACTCAGCAGCACAGTCCTGTTGGGACATTGGAGACAAGTGAGAGAAATTCCTGTGATAACATGATCTCTTCTCCCTTTAGTTTAGCTCCAGAAGAACTGCACAAGTATCCAACCGTGACATTTTGCAACAGCTGCAAATAACAGACATAAGGTCTAAGTTGCACATGAAAGTGTCTCCCTGGAATATTCTCAACACTACCTGGTTACCTAATGTAAAGTACAAAAAGCTTTAGAGTTCTGTGCATAAGTTGTTGTATATTTAGGTTAAGCATCTAAACCTGATAAAACCAGCTACCTGTAAATGCATCCTTCTGCCCAAAACAAAGGCCATTTTGGAATATGGGTACTCTGGTTAGAAGTGCTTTGGCCAGGAATTATTCTAAAATAAGGAATGTGCGCTTCTGTGTCTCTATGCAGAGATAAGAGGAGAAGGGAGTATTACTTCAGAATGAGAAATATATATACACTCTGCAGACGGCATAGAATTTTGGTTAGGTGGCCTGAGAGCAGTAAACAAAGAGCTTTAATGCTGGGGAACTAACCTTCAATAGCCCTAGAGGATGGGGAGGGAAAAGTGTTTTGATTCCTGTATCTCTCCTGTAATATTCTGCTTATTCCAGTTTTTAATCTTGTGTAGAAAAATGTCAATTATTTGCATGAGTGAAATCCACACAGAAGGAACCTTTCCAGGCATCTGTTGTCTGCAAGTAATATATCTAACCAGAGGATGTCACTGTTGCTCCCAATTTAGACTTCTATCCAATAATTCTACCATTAAGATAGGTCATCTCTTCCTCAGTATGTTCTATGAATAATACAAAAGATTAGTTAGTTCCACAATAAATCTAGGCATGTGCATATGGATTGGTCTAATGCTGATAATACATGACTTAGAAGATATACGAACAGGATTGCCTAAAACTGAAAACATTTTCCAGTTTTGATGGGGAGGAAAAATGTAGCCAAGATCTACTCTCCTTTCCAAATACAACATCTAAGTTCATAGTATGGAAAAGCTATACAGTTACCTGCAGCATCTGCCTGTTGAGATGAGTACCATCAGCTTGGTCTTTTTGCCTTTTTATTTCTGCTTGGCACAAAGCGTCCAGGTGAGGTGAATTGTCTGGATGTCCCAGAGAGGGATGTAATTGATTCTTGTGCACAGCCTTTAAATAAATGCATAACAAAGAAATACCTTCTGTAAGAATGTGCAATTAATTCATAGTAAGAAAGAAGTACAAACCAAGCATTCTATATAAAAGCATTCAGAAAGACAAAGACAACTTAGTGTATTCCATGGCTGTCTAGAGATAGACCTTGCAGTGCAGTGTATACCAACTGGCCCATCTGCTGGACAACAGGGCCTCTGTCTCATCTTGGTTTTTGATTTCCACAAATAATAATCTCTCCTACCAAGTGGTAGACAAGATATTTTTTGTATCTTTACATTTGTATTTTTTCCTGATTTTAACTTAATACTCAGAGGGACAAAATCTCAAGATACTACTCTGTAACATTTTCTGCATGATCTCCATTATGATTCTATTATTAGTTCTGATATTAATGGATAAAATATACCTCTTCTGAAAGACAGTAAATAATGATATTTCATCATCCATGTATCATAGTACCTACAAACGAGTGCACTCATACAGTATGAGCTGTATAGCCATACCACCATGCACAACCATAAAAGCGTTTACAATCTAAGTATAAGATGACAGAAAGAGCTGTACAAGATTATGAAGAGGCAGCCCAATGCTGGAAGCAGTGACAGAATTCTAGAAATACAGATTTCTAGAAAGGGTTTATAGAAATACAAAGCTTCCAGTGAGAACTACACAGACTAACTGCAAACAGAAAGTAAACCTGTGGCTAGCTCAGCAGTGAGCAATTAAGCAAACAGTGAGATTAGTAAAAAGACAATTTTATAATTCTGTTGCATTTAGCATTGCTTACACTGGAAGCGTTCCAGTATGTCCCTGATACAGACCTTCACATTCTCCCAGTCTTCCAGCTGTTTATTGAAGAGGTGTCGAATCTGACCAGTGGAATAGCTGAGTTTCTGCTCATGTTCTTTTAAAAGACTATCAATTGCCATCTGGGAGACATAAGGGAGCCCCTTCTCAAACATCTGCAACTGATCCTGAAATTCTTTTTGCAAAAGACAGAGTGTTTATGTGACACAAAAGTATTCATTGCAAGATATAAAAAAAACCCTCTCAGCTGAGTTGAATGTACACTGCAAGGCTCAAACAACTGGAATTTTCTCTTAAGAGAGATTCTGTCCCTGCTATTTCTAAAGTCCAACACTTTGAGAAACACATACTTGCTAAAAGATGTGACCCTGTGCAGGTCTTTCAATTTACTCAGGGGCCCTTCTGCCACACTTTTTGTAGCTGGTAATATATAAAAAAGAGTATTGGCCCAATTTTCAGTAAAATCAACAGGTTTTCCACTGAGCATGATGAACGAAGAAAGCTACATAATTCTCGATCACTT
>VXAK01011085.1:0-111596 GCA_013399435.1 Arenaria interpres
TCAGTCCTCTATCATGTAAATGAACAGTTAAGTAGTATACATTCCTCTTTCAATGCTTTTTCAGTGCCCTGATGCTTATATCAGACACAACAGCAAAAAGATCAGTGGAAAAGTCATTTGTAGAGGTTCCAAAGGTACTGTAAATATCCCAAGGTTGGATATTTATGACAAGACCAATTATTATTTCAAGTCTCAAGAATGGTTTCATTATATTACCTCATAGTTGCAGCAGATAAATTTGTTTCATGACTGAAAATATATTCAGTAATATAAATTATACTTTTATTACATGAGTCTGAAACAGAGTCTTTATTTTTTTCTTTCTGACCTTATTCCCTCTGGCACAGGTAGAAAATGTATCCAAGCCTCATCTCTAGGTACATAATCTGGAAACTCTGAAAGATATAAGTTTGAACAGCTTGAGTAGAAGGGGGAAAAAAATTAAGTCTCCCAATCCAGTGATAAGTGTTCTCAGTTTAATTACCATTACTGATTAATTAACAATTAATCAGTTTCATTAACATTATCGACCTTTTACTCAACTAATTCTAGATCATTCCCTTGGGCGTAAAACACTGATCTATGTGTAAACTTTATGTACAGAATGACTGTGTGTGTGTTTGAGTGAAATTGACCTTGCAGTTTGTGCTTAAACTTACTTTAAATGCAGAAAACAAAATACAAATGCTAAGTATCATGTCTCCTAATCTCACAAAATCTTAATTAAGGGTGAAGTGTGGTTTGAATTATGCCTCAGAAAGACACGCAGCAACATAGAACCAGTCTCCCCAGCTAAATAAAGATGATTAATTTGGAATTGTTTGAAGTTTGTTTACTTAATGCATACATAACAGGAGGCTTACCCAGGCAAGTAAGATGCCGCAGGAATCAAATATCAAAACAGAAGGGGGAAAAAAGGAAATAAAGATACCCACAGCAAGGTACCTGTGGAATTTAAACCAGCATCTGCAGCTTTCTTCACTGAAAAGACAGAAGATTAAGGCAAGATGAGAGAAAAATTTCATATTTGTTTCAAACTTAGCTTTGCATATGAACTTTCTTGTCACAGTTGTTTGGTTTCAGTAAAGCTAAAGTACAAGAATTTTTGAAAATACATGCCCTTGATGTTCCACCTGCTCTTCTTGTGATTTTTTTTTTGCTTTTTTTTTCTTCACCAATATTTAATGTCTTCTTTGTTTTTTATGCACACATACATGTATATATGCACATATATATCCCTTCCTCTAGCATTACAGATAAATAAGAAGGGTTTATAGGAAGTGAAAGAGAAGCAGTTTTTGCAAGTTACTCTTACTCTGAAACAGGATGGCGACAAGCAAATTTATCTACACACATTTGTTGACAGGAAGTGTTAAACTTTAAAGGAAAAGCAAACAATAACTCCTCATTAACATGTCTACATTTCCCTCATTTTGCTGGTTAAGCAAACTGAGATATCAACTACTTGATTTGAAAAAAATGTGTATATACACTCCTGGTATTAAGTCTAAAGGACTTCTCAATCAGCCCTTTCTTATGAAAAGACCATTTTTTTTCACAAAACTGTCACCTTAAAAAATAAAAGCTGTACGAAGAACACTGTGTAAGTCTGAATGAGTACCTGAAAAGATCATTAAATGTTCTCAGAAACGGCTGATGGCAACGCCTACAAACTTAATTTGCAGAATGGGAGCCAGCATCTTGAAAAAGATCTTGTGGGTTAAGACCTTGATGTGAAGCTTGGATACTATTTTCTTCGGCTGATACCATAGAGAGTTTCTTGCTCTGTGCAAAACCTGCTTAGATTGTTGTAGATTTACTCTTGTTTACCTTTCCCAATGATCTTCTGAATGCGGTGGAAGTCTGGTACATGGATGTGATCAGCAGTTGCACAGAGGATGCAGAAGTAGATGTAGTCCAATGATATATATTTAGTATAAAAGTATAGAAATATAGGTGATCTACCTTTCTTGCTCTTCTTTATGATGTTGGTTATCATGTTGAGAAAGAAAATATTACGAGACCTGGAGACAGGAAAGAAAAGTTCTAAATAAGGCTGAAGCAGAGGAAAGGGGGTTTGCTGTTCTTATCACTGAGGAAAAGGAGTACCACTAGTGATATTCCCTATGTAGCACAGACCTGAACTGGGGACTCTTAGCCCTCTAATACATAATAACACATACAAGACAAAACAATTGTCCAACTGCACTAATGAGCTAGACTATTCTTCATATCTGTTAAGAGAAAAAAAAAAAAAAGTAGATATAATCTTGCAGACAAGTATTGAATTTCTTTCAGACAGGGTAAACAGCTGCTCTGCTTCATTATTGTAGTACGTATTCTGTAAAGAACCACACTGGGATTCTTATCAAGAATGGGGGGTGGGGGGAAATGAACCAACACACTCACAAAACTTGCAAACCACATTTAGGTAATTTCTGTTTGTTTAGACAGGTCTCCTATCTGCTATGATTACCCCCAATCATAGTCATTGGGGACAAGCTAATAAGAGGAAAGGTATATATATTTTAGTTTTCTAGCTTGTATAGGTAGTCTTACCCGCTTGTCTGGGTCCAGGAACCCCATACAGAAGTATATGCCATGAAGTGAATGTCCACTGAGTAACTGGTAGATGGAGATATTCTGCTGTCTTTGAAGTGCTCAATGTCATGTAACCCTATAGGTAAAGAGAGATTTTTCCTGTTGCCGAAAGGTTTTGCCTCAGAAATAGAAAAAAATAACCCCCCCTTAACCACTTTTATCATCTGTAGCGTGTTCTTTAGGCACAAACCCAGGGGACCTCCCTCAGCGCTGTGACTGTTACCGTACAAGGGATGGGCCTGTGGGCTGTAGCACAGCAAATTCAGCACACAAAGACAACACTTTTGCTTAAAGCAACAACTGTATTTACCTCATTATTTATAAGTATAACCCTTATTAATTCAGAAGTGGGTTTGCTTTTTTCAAGGTAACAAAATTCAGGCCTCTAGATAAATACTGTTTACAAATGGGGGCATGTGAACCATGACCAATGTTAATGTATCACCTGTGCCTCATCTGAGGTACAGATACAAGAAAGAACATTTAACTATATACTTGGTCGCTTTGATTTGGTAATTTAAAACATTTTATTTCCCCGCTGAAACAAACCCTGCCTCCAAAACCCCCAAAAGTAATGGCAGTTTTCACAGTGCCCTTGTCCCGTCATTTCCTACGCCACTGAATAACTTCTCCCTAACCAGCAGCCTTTGGAAAGTTCTGATGTCTCAAAACTGAAAACACACCAAAAATTAAGCTACTCACACAGCTAATTACTCAAACTCGAGTAACGAGGGAACCCCGCTGCCGCCACCCCACAGGCTGAGGCGGCGGGCTGCCGCCGACACCCCCTTCACAGCGCCTGATTGACGCTCCCTTCAGCCATTCACAGCTCGCGCTGCCCGCTGGACGCAGCGCGATTGGTCGAGGAGGTAGCGGTGGGCGGGCGCAGCGCTAGGGTAGGAGCCGTAGGTGCGGGCGCTCCCGCTACCTGCTGGTGCTGCGGGGCGCGGCGGTGGCGACGGTTCCCCGCGGGGTGACTTCTCCCTTGCTGCCTTCTCGCGGGGAGCGAGCGCAGCCCCACGGCTCGCTTCTCTCCGCACCGCTCTCCTTGTCTTGAGGGAAGGAAGGAGGGGGGGGGTCCGCCTGAGATTGCAAAATGGCTGACAGCCGGGACGACGCCTCGGACCAGCTGAAGCTGTGGCGGAGCCAGCGGGGCTCGCAGGTACCCGCCGGGGCTTCGCGGGGCGGGCGGCGAGGCCTGAGGGGCTGCGAGGCCTGAGGGGCTGCGGCCCTCGGTGCCCCGCTCACTGCGTGGCCGCTAACGGTCCGGGCCGCTGCCGGCGGGGGGACGGCGGACGGTTTGTCCTCCCCTCCGTTATGGGGCTGAGGGGAGCGGGTGAGCCCCAGGGCTGGGGGGCCGGGTGCCCTCGGCCGGTACCGCGGAGCTCGCCTTGGGGCCGTGCCCGGGTAAACCGAAGCGGGAAGGGGGCGGGGGCCGCCAGCTGGGCCGGAGGGACAAGGGCGGTCAACGCTGCGGGCACGGCCTGGTCACAGCCCCCCCTCACAGGCAGGAGCGGGGCTTCCCCGCGCCCAAACGGGCAGCAGCTTGGGCAGACGTATTATTATTTGATTTTTTTTTTTTTTCCCCATCTCAAATCGAATATTCATGTTTTCAGTTCCGCTGTCACACGGGTAGAACCCAGTGAAAAACGTAATGAGGGAATAAAACAAAAGATAAGGCGCATTCGGCAGTAGGTGGAGGCTTCCTTACCGGGTTGAAGCGGTTCGGGGCAAGCTGTTGACCGAAATAATAAGAACATGCAATTAACAGCGTGGTGCTCGGTCTCCTGGAGATGTAGGATATACCCCGAAATAGTTAGGAAAAATATATCAACGCTGCAAGAGTTGACTTCCTTTCTTCAAATCCCTGTGGCAGTTTTTACTATGTATTTTCTGACAGAAGCAGCGTGTATTTGGCATTAAATACTCTTTTCAGCCAGTTATACTAAGGAGCAGTCTTACAAGACACAAGTCAGTTCCCACTGTTTGTAGTTGTTAAGTCATCTTGATATTATTATTTTTTTCCCTTTGGCTCTGAAAGGTACTGTATGAAAGCTGCCTTCCAGTGCTGAATTGTGACTTTGTCATATCCTAGCATGTTTCATAATAATTTCTTTTTGTACCGTGAGTAATATTTTTTCGTATGGATGTCAGCTTTTCTATAACAAAGCAGGGTTTGAGCCAAGCCAAGGTTAATTTAAAGATTGGGAGGCAACCCAAACTCTTTGTTGCATAAGAAGTCATGAGACCTTAAGATAGAAAGGAGGGAGGACTTATTAGAATTTTAAAGTGGCTTGTATAAGGTGCAAAGTATCAGTAATGCCTGGAAGTATGTACTTTGATGTATGGTGTTTACCACAGCTGTGACTAAAATTCTCCTGGCTTTGTTTCCCTCCTTTCTGTCATGACAGGTTAGTGCCGTAAGGAAATACGTATGCAGATTTGAAAGTTGTTATCTTTTAAGGTTTTGACTGCATGCAACTCCCAACCATATGAAAATACAGGCATCAAACAAACTCAAGTCCAAAAGTAGCATGAGAATTCTTTGTAAAACTACTGTGGGGTTTTTTTTTCTCCCCCTTCACCCTGATGGAACTTGTTTTGTGCACCCCGCATAACGTTATCCTGAAACTAAAGTGAATATATATTTTTTTAATAAAAAAAAGGTAGTTTGTACTTCTAATGTTCACATTAGAAAAAACCTTCCAGAAAGTCTGCCTGCATAAAAGAGACTGTACAGCCACAAAGCTGTTAAACTTTTTGATAGGTTTAGTTCCAAAAGCTTGTGGGTTTAGTTACTACCAGTAGTAGTCTTAAATGTTAGCATTAAAGAAGTGGTTTTCAGACCACAGATGTTTTGAAAGAGTGGTTTGTTGGTTTGAGAAGGGCTGTGTTAACTTTTATCCTTTGTTGTGTGCGTAGTTTACAAATAACATACAAGGTTTTTTCTACCCTTGAGGTAATTACACAGAAGGTATTATAAAGGCCTAGATGAATCAAAAGGACTCAAAAAGTCTCCTTAAGACTAAGATTTCACACTTTTTTTTTTTCTTCTGTCTTTTACCAAGCCCTTGCAAGGACTTTGTGGAGGACAAGGTCATAGGTGTAGGTGTACGTATTGTAGTCCCATGGTTAAACCTACTGGGCTTCTCCAAATTTATGAAGAACTCCAGGATAAACAAGGCACCAATTCAGCAGAACTTTTGCGTATCTCAGTGGGCTGAGTGAAACTTGGTTGCTGCTTCAAGATGACATAAGTATTAATGATATTTAAAAGTCACTGTATGGACTGGAAGGGCCTTAAAAGCTATGTCACATGCTAAAAAAGAGTCGATATAATCCAGTCTCCAAGCTTGCTTTTCTTAGAATTGTAGTAGTCAGGATTCATAAATGGTGTTGAAGCTCTGCACAGGATTTTTTGTGTAGCGGTGTCACAGGCTGCCTCAGATTGGGGACAAAGTGGAAGTTTCTGTGTGTATGTAGAACACGTGGGAAGGATGGAAATGTCTGTAACAAATGATAACACAAGGAGGTTGGAGAGGAAAACGCAGAAGTTTAGGAAGCCGTTGGTAGGATCTGTTCTTTTTCGTCACTTAGTGGGCTTGCCAGTCTTAAATGAGTAAGACAGTCATCAATACAAAAAAAACCCAATGAATTTATTATTAGGAAAACTAATACATTGGGTTTTAGCTGTGAGAAACTTGAAACTTTTAATTGGCAAAACTAATGACGAGAAAAGAAGAATACTGGCAGTGCTGGAAGCTGGAGTCAAAAAAAAGAAAAAAAAAAAGATGTAGTGAGCACTAAGCAAACTCTGAAAAAAATTTCTTGACCAAAAAGTTCAATTAAAAATGTCGTGTGTGAGCATTTTATATTCTCATCCTCTGCAGACTGTACTGTGTTCTAAGAAAGGGCTGTTCAAACCAGAGGCTTAGAATGGGTTGTTTGTAGCTTTCATACCTCAGCACAGGAAAATATGTCAGGATAATGAGCTGATTAATTGCATTAATTTGTGCTGGGTGACTATCTTGAAATTGCGTATTTTACGCTTCCTAGACTGAGTCATGGAATGGCTGAATGAGCTTTTTCCTGATGTTCCTTGAATATGGTAGTGTCCTTCTACCTGCTTTAATATATGAAATTAAATTCTAATTTTAAAAGTTTATTTGTAATGGCCATTTAAGTGATTTCTAGTTTAAGCTAAACTAGAAATTTAGCTAGAAAAACTAGCTAAAACATACTAAAGCATGCATGTTTAAGGATGCTAAGGTACAGATCCCATATAATTTAGGAGAGCATTTTAAGAAGTTGAGCTCTGACTGAGGGTGGGAGAGTTTCCCGTGGGGTCTGACTAGGTGATGTCTTAAAGTGAGCAGTATAGTAATTTTCTCTGGATCATTTAAAACAGCAAAATATAAGGTAGGAAGCATGTGGTAAGCAGTGAAAACAATACCGAGAACAGTTTCTGCTCTTGCATATTTCCCTTGACAAGCTATAGATAATGTTTTGATTCTAGCAGCTGTTCCTTTGACCTAAAAATGTTTTAAATAAAGCTAAAGTGATAAGTTTCCGGTAAGTTTCTGAACATTATATTCCTGTGTATAGTGGGACATATATTGTCTCTTTGAAACATTTGTACAAATTTCACTATAGGTTAGGATTTCATCATACTGAAGGAGTTGAATTTATGCTTATAGCTTTATGCTAATGGAGTGGTGAATGAAGAATAAAGAACCTAGATTATTTTGGGAATTCAAGCCACCTACAGTAGCGTGTGTTGCATATTAGTAAGAACACATTGGAAATGCAGTTCTCCTGTCAAGTGTCTTTCATGTGGTTATTCGTGTGCCTGTGTTAAACAGAAGTGTGTAGAACTCTCCCTGCGTACTCTGCCTCATGCAGAACCCTGGGTGTAGATGTGAATAATTGTTCTTTCCCCTGCCTTTGTGGGTTGTCTTTTGGGGAAAAAAATTAAAAAACCAACCTGGAGGCTAGTCCAGTTCAATATACTCTTCCATGAGATACAGATGGGAATTCTGCCTGTTTACAGTAATTAAAACACTTAAAGCAAAACTTAGATTGTCAGTATGGGAATTGATAGCCGGTGAAGTCGCTGATAAAATAAAGAAGGCCTTCTCATCAAGAGTTACTTTTTCCTTCTCTTCACCATTGCTTTACCTTTATAGAACTTTAAAAGAAGGAAAACTAGTTGGGTGGGGATGAGTGAGTTTATTCGGGTGCATTTCCCGTGGTTCAGGTGCGTGGATGCTACTGGCAGAAGAGGGTTGGGTATGGAGCCCATGTGGGCGTATCTCAGTTTAGTGCAACATGTAACTGTGGATTTAGTGTTAAATGGCCATAATCTGTGACTCAGATACTTGAGCTCATCCTGTTGCGAAGTTTTTTTCCCTTGTTTTTTTCCTTTGTACTAATTTCTGGTCTGAGTCCTTTGCAAACTTTGCCCTGGTAAGGCATAGGGCTGTTGTCTTAGGGAGTGTATGACCCCATATGTGATGTAGATAAAGTCTTCTCTACTGGGATTTTTCTTAAGAAAGTGGGGGTACATTCAATTACGGTGCTGCAGAGTTCCTACAGATGTTTCTTGACGTTGTCTTGGAGTGGCTTTTCAGCTACGGGGTTGCTCCTACTGTACAAGATGCTGCAGCTCTAAGTAGCCTAGGAGAATGGTTAACTTAAACTAGGTATGGAAGGGAGGGGAAAAGGATGAGTATGGCCTGTCTTGGGCAGTTGCTTTAAATTAAGACAATAATGATGTCAGTAAAAAAAAAAGGAAATATTCTGGTTTGCTCTCCTTTTGATAGAACATTTATTGACATGAGCTTATTGAGGGCTTTTGTTAGTCTTAGCCCTCCTGTGGTTCAAGATTCTAAAATGATGAATCCTCAGGTGGTCTTGCTTATAATATTTTCCATATAGCTCTTCCAGAGCAGCTGTTATCATGGGTACCACCTCCTGGTCTTCATGTGGTGTGACTATAGCTCTTTCGTAATGCCTCCATCCCTCTACTGACATTACCTTCTTCCTCTCTTTTCTCCCTTATTTCCAGCAGCTATTCCTTTTCTAGCTTGCTCTCTTCCCATCCTCTGCTGTTGAGGTGGGGAGCAAATGGGGCCTTATCTCATGTTTTAAAGTTAACACTTCATATTTTTCTTGGAGGAAGATGTACAGTCTTAACAAGTAATATTTCTGAACTATGGAAAGCATTCTTGGATTATACGTGACTTGAATTCCTCTTCTTAAATAACCCCAAACATAGTACTGTGGTGATAATATCAGACATGTATATTTTCTCTAACTCGTTCCAGAACCTCATGACACTTGCTATATTCTTGTTAATACATCCTGTGACACGTAATGGTTGAACAGGCACGCACATTGTGTGGCTTAAATATTCAGGGGGTTTAAATTTCTGATGGTGTGATAATTGCCTGTCTCTTGCTTTCAGAAACCAGATGTCTTGACCACCGGTGCTGGGAACCCAGTAGGGGATAAGCTCAATGTTATGACGGTGGGGCCGCGTGGACCTCTTCTCGTCCAAGATGTTGTTTTCACTGATGAGATGGCTCATTTTGACAGAGAGAGGATTCCTGAAAGAGTTGTGCATGCAAAAGGGGCAGGTATGTTTAAAACCACCTACTTTTTCTCTGTGAAGAATTAGACTTTAAAAAGCTTTTGAATTAACATATAGATTGTGACAGATAAATTGTATCATATTAGTCATAATTTTAAATTATATGTCAACAACAGTGGTATGGCCTGATTTAAAAGACCTCAATGCCAAAACTTGAAGCACTGAAAAACTGTTAGGGGAAAAAAAAAAACCTGAAGAGAACAACAAAAACTGAGAGAAAATGGAGTTATAGCCGTTAGATTTTTTTTTTTTTACTGTATTTGTTGCAATCTCTGCTTCCTCTATTTGTTCCTCCCTAGTATCCCATTCCTCTGGAAGGGAAGGCTTACCCATCTCCATTTTAATATCTGCTTGCATGTTATTTGATAGAGTTTCTTCTCATCCAGTGAATGTCTGCCAAAGCAAGATGATGGTCTAATATTTAAATTAAAACTAAAAAACCCAACTAATTTTAAAATTTGTTATTGATTAGTAGGGTAGAATTGCCAGCTCTGATTTTTTTTTTTGTTATGTGTTGCCCTAGAAGAAGAAAACTGAATTCTGTTATAATGGGAATGTACATGGGAAAAATTCGTCTGTGGGGGTGGGAAGAACTTTGTTGTGTCATCCAGTTTACAGGTGGACCAAAAATTCTGCAACACGTATCAGGATTAAAGAAATACTTGTCTTGCTCTGAGGTAAATATGCAAATCTTGGCAGAAGAGATTCCAAAAAGCTCCTGTTTGTTATTTTGCATGGTACAAATGAGTTCTAGTTTGCTGTTGGGAACTGTTAGCAATCGCTTAAGGAGGGGAGAACGAGCACCCTGCAAATAGTAGTTTTTAAGTAAATGTCATTTTGTGACAATAAATTTAGTGTTTTAGTGCATAGATATAAACTCGGTTTAAACTGTTGTATTTCCATGTTTCCTTTTGACTTAAAGTTGTTTATTGGACTGTAACGGAATAATGGATACGCTGTGAATGGAAGGCAGGCATCTAGATCTAATATTTTGAAATTACTTTTTTTTTTTCAGGAGCTTTTGGCTATTTTGAAGTCACGCATGACATTACCCAGTATTGCAAGGCCAAAGTGTTTGAACACATTGGAAAAAGAACCCCGATTGCGATACGATTCTCCACGGTTGGTAAGGCTCCAAAGTTATTGTGTGTCTCCTCACGCGTGTACCATAGTTACACTGATAGCAATGTGTGAAGATGGAACACTTAATGTACTTAAGGTAGTTAGAAATCCTTTCTGTCCACTAGTTCCTCTCTTGTGAATTTTCATTTAAATTATTAGGCCTCAAGCAGCTTCTGCATCTTTCTGCCAGAGCTCTCTGTAGACCCTTTTCCCTCTGGAATGTGAGAGAAAAGATAGTCTGAGCTATTTTCTTTTCTGACAGAACGTTTGCCTTGTTTCTGGATGGATTGGAATCAACACTTGGGTGCTGTGGTTTAACACTTGGAAGTTAAATACCTGTAATCTTTTATGCTGTAGGAATGTTTTGGGGATGAATATTGCAAAGTAAGAACTAGGCAAAGAAGAATAAATAACCTTCCATAACCAAATTCTTACTTCTTAAAGAGCTGAATGCATAAACTAGCAAAATCTTAAGTGATGTTAGTTAAAACATGCATTAGCATCGAAAGCTTGTCTGATAGAGTAATAACACAAATTTTGAAAGATCATTTTTCTATCTGTATTTAATAGAAAAGAAACACCAATGAGGATTCAGTTTTAGAAGTAGTATTGGAGAGAAAGTAGTCCAACAAGGCTCAGGGATCTGCTGCTTTTGGCCTGCTGCCTTTTCTCTGTCACCAAAACTTAAGGAGCCGTGGAATGTTACACATTCCATGTACATGGACAGATGTGCAGCTGAGTTTGATCTGTGGACTTTGTGCTGAAGTGGGTTCTTACAGTGTTACCTTTCTTTTCCCAGCTCTGTTTGAACATGTGTCTTCCTGGCTGTTCTGTAGTATGCCATTTTCTCGATGAGAGAGAGGGTGTCCTTGTTATTTTATCATGATGTTTAGCGTTAGCTGTTCCTGAATACTTCTGGAATACTTCTGCTCTATTAAAACTTACCTGTTTTGGATAAAGCAGGATGGGAATTAAAAGGGTTATAACTCTTCTAGAATACCTTCTCTTTTTATTAAGCGTGCTATTTAGATTATTACCTTCCAAATGAGAGCTTTCACGCTGGGTTTTGATGCACAGAAACTAGTGTGTGCTTTAGCAGATTCAGCCTTAAAATCTGATGTTGTCTCTGTTAGAGGTAGAGCAAATTCCACTCTTAGTTGGTTCGAGTGTATATACTTGTTTTTTCTTTCTTGTAACTGTGGCCCAAATGCTTGGGTGGGTGTCCGTGCTTTGGAAACTGAAGTGTTCTTGAAAATATGCCAGAAATTCCTTGGTTTAGAAAAGACTTAAATTAATAAACCCCACCCTTTTTGGTTTTTTATGGCATATTTTCAAGTTCTATGTGTTTATGCTTAATGGTTTGTATGCCTTTCCTATCATAACACTTCTATATGTTTGTGTGTTTCTTCAAGCTGGAGAATCTGGCTCAGCTGATACAGTGCGTGACCCTCGAGGCTTTGCAATGAAATTCTATACGGAAGAGGGTAACTGGGATCTTGTGGGGAATAATACCCCCATCTTCTTTATTCGGGATGCAATGTTGGTGAGTAAGTACTAAAGGTGAGGGGACTTTGTGAAAAGAGTCCAAAATTTCAATCGCATCTTGTTCATGCTTCACTGAGAAGCAAAAGCAACTGTTTTGACACGCTTGTTTGTTAGAATATCCAAACACTTCTGACTTGAAAAGGTGTTACGTTAAAAAAAAACCACGTAAGAACTATTGCTTGATTACTTATGTGGTTTCATACCATCAATAGCACACACATTTAGTTGTGTTCAAATTTGCTCTTTTACTTTGTAGTTGTTTTTTTTACATTCTGAGGCTACTGGGGGGAGAGGGGAGAGAGACTTTTCACCTTAATTACTGCTTGCAAATTCTTTTATTAAATCTGATTTTTTTTTTTAATCTTTTAATGTAAGTTTCACATTGCTTTGTAAGTGGAGGGGCTTTTCTTGAGTGGAGGAGTTCTGCACAGACACTTCATAGTACCTCTGTATTCATTTGGGAGTCAGAAATTCAGTAAAGGGCACATACAAATTTGAGAAGATTTTGCTCTCGCTTTATCAGTCACAAAATGAAAACATTCTTTAGCTTTGAACAGCCTGTTTATCCTAATTGTAAATGTTTCACTTTCACAGACCAGTAAAATTAGGGTAATGAATTTGGTTGCAAGAGGTGTATGATAATAGAAGGGTTTTTTCAGTGATTTTTACATGTTTGTCTCATCTTTTGGTTTGTTGTTCCTTTCATAGTTAACTATATTGTAAAAACTGCTTGTCTTAGTTGCTTAGTGTTTGCCATGTACCCTATATAATTTTGAGGTGTTACAGAACTTTTTTTTTTCCCCTTTCTTCCTCTTTCCTCCACTTCTGGACAAATCAGTTTCCATCCTTCATCCATAGCCAAAAGAGGAACCCTCAGACTCATTTGAGGGATCCTGACATGATGTGGGACTTCTGGAGTCTTCGCCCTGAGTCTTTGCATCAAGTAAGGTTCTCCTTTGACTTTATTGTGTATGATTAAGAAAATCATGTTAAGACAGCATGTATTTTTAACTGTCTCTTTTTCCATATTTTGTCTGGAAGCCTACATAATTTTTTACAAACAGTAAAGCTGAAAGGCCAATGATAACTTTTAAGACTATTAGTATGTGTATCTAGTCCTTTTTTCCTTTTAATGACCCTATGAAATAGGGTGGGATTCTTGTGTTTTTCTAATCGTATTTTATATAGGGATGAAGGGGAAGTTGTGAAGTTTTCTAATGCTAAAGCAGTGGAGGTACGGGTGAATGGCAAACTGTTAACGTTAGAGGACAGTAATCTATCACATAATATACGGCTTTAAATAAACTTACGTAGCACACAAGATCAACTCCAAAAATGACTAGAATTCACAGTGCACTATAATGATTCTGAAATATATTTCTATCTAAGAATGTTATGCAAAAAAGCTAATATAAAATTAAAAATGCAGTTGTATTCTTTTTTAAAAAATGGCTTCCTACAGAAACCTTCCAGTACTTACAAATTAGAAAAAGAAGTACCACAAGCATTGTTTGTGATATTAAAAAAGCTGCTTTTCTTTAGGTTTATTATGTTTGCCTGGTGGTATGTTTGCTGCTTGAAGGCTTTGATGAACTAGTTGTTAAGGACTTCAGTTTTCAGATTTTTGTCTTTAACCTGGGAAAAACACCTCATTATATTTGTAACTTAAATTATCCATGCTTATCTGCTCTGTGCTTCTAGGGGAAATAATAACATTATTACTAGATTAATGCATAGTTCACCAAATATTTAATGTGGGCATAAAACTTCACATAGGTTTAATTCACAATTGTTTTTTGTGCAAAACCAAAGCAGTCTTATTTCATTAACACTCTTAGAACTTAAACTAGAAATTCCTCAAGGAATTAATAACATTAAGATAGCTTCCAGTAATGCAGATTAATGCAATAAATGAACTTTGCCATGAATTATCATCTTATCCTTGAACTGGTGAGTCCATTAATACTGTTTGATCCTTCTCTTTAGGTGTCTTTCTTGTTCAGTGATCGTGGCATTCCTGATGGCTATCGCCATATGAATGGATATGGATCACATACTTTTAAACTGGTGAACGCTAGTGGAAGAGCAGTTTATTGCAAATTCCATGTGAAGGTATTGATATTTTTTTTTCTCTATTGGAAGTATACACCATATTGGATGAAAACCAGTTTAAATAGGCTGTGTAAAAATGTTCTGTGACTTTTCAAGTTTCATTTACAAAAGACTTATTAGTGCATAGACTCAATCAAAGAAGTGTGGGGTTTTTTCCTATATCAGTTCATGCCTTTAACAAATATGATGAACATAATTTTTTCCTGCGATGACACAGAAGGTATTTACTGAACTATGAAAAACTCTTCTTTGGGGAGCTGTCTCTTGTTTTTGGAGAACTTAGTCTACTTGTGGTGAACTCTGAACTCTTGGGTCAGTTTATTGTACTTCAGCCTCGTGCTTCCTATCAGACTCCCTTGCTATCATTCAGTGCAGATGCCAGAATCCTTTAGCCCTTTAGAAATGTGTTTTATTCAGTGTGTATCTTCCTGTTTCATGTTCATGGCTGCACATTAGCTCAGATTCAACAGCTTCTGCTTCAGGTAGAAGTTCTCTCAGTCTGGATCTGGCTTTTGTTCCCATTTATCTTCTGGATATGACCTGCATTGATCAAGTATTTTTAAGATAGACTCAACTGGTTGTCAAAATATAGAAACTCTGTTTTACAAGAGGTCTGCAGCTGAAGCTCACGGAACTTCCACGCTTCTGTGAGAAAGCAGCCTCGAGCATATCTCACCTGAAAACAGCTTCCCTTCATGGTTTTAAAGACAACATAGCTTCTTACCTAATTGGACATCAACATTTGAAGCAGCACTTTGAAAACCATGATGTTAAACTGAGAGGGACTGTATAGCAGCTTTGAGTTGTCAAAAGCTTATTAAAATGATATTTTAGTTAGTGCTAAAGATGTCACAAATAGAGGTGGGGAGGTGGTAAATTGAAATTCATGTAGAATCCAGAACTTTCAGCCCAGAGGGTTGCGACCATTTTATCACTTTTTGTTGGCACATGGCCTGTAGGAAAAGGTGGGATGATGGGACAGTAGAGGAGCACCACATCCTCTAAGGGGAAGGGGCAAATTGCTTTTCTGGATGTGCTGCAGGGATCATGCTTTCATATTTGATACCTTGTGTTCTGTGGTATAGCATTATTTTACTTTTAGTGGAGAACTAATTTTTATCTGGGTGGCAGCTGCTGACCATACTGTTACTCTGAACTCAAATTATTGGAGATTGAAAGATGGACAATCATACTTCAATTCTGTCTTGTTAAGGCACATTCTTATTAATGATTTCTGTAATACTGTCTGCGTGTTGTAACTGCTTTTATTGCTTTTAGACTGACCAGGGCATCAAAAATCTTTCTGTTGAAGAAGCAGGAAGATTGGCTTCTACTGATCCCGATTATGGAATCCGCGATCTTTACAATGCCATTGCCACAGGGGACTATCCATCGTGGTCTTTCTACATTCAAGTTATGACATTCGAAGAAGCAGAGAAGTTTCCATTTAATCCTTTTGATTTAACTAAGGTATCTTTGATACTGTTGCAAAAGTTCAATTTCAACTAGTTGAAGAAAGGTCCTGAGATCAAAATGTAGCAAATGCCAAAATTGAGCTTATCTATACAAAAGTATAACTGTTTCCATGGCAGAGCTACTAGTAGTTACTAGTCCCCGTCAAACTTAAGTCTGTCCTTTTATTCTTCCCTTCTGTTTTTTTAAGTGTACTGTTCATTATATGGTTGTTATGAGTCAGAAGTTCTGGTAATGAAATTATATTGATGTTCTATCTGATGTTACCCTTCCTCGGTGAAATATGGATAGGGCTTGATTCCAGGCCAATAGATTACAGCTGCTCTGTGTTTCCAAAGTGTGATCTGGGATTGTACAGTCACACCCTGAGCTCACTGGTTTTAAGTGTTGTTGATAACAGCTTCTGACAGTTCATCTGATTTTTGTCAGACTTCCAATTGCTGTTCCAGGGAATGGCTTGTTGAAAGATACTAAAGTGAATTTGTTTCACTTTCCCTGTCCCCCCCCCTCTAATATCGCTCTCCCAAAATGGCTGAAGACGCTTGAACTTGAAAGTCCTGGCTAAGATGACAAAGAAAGGCCTAGTTAAGCTGGTTGCATTTTGAAGTGGCTGAAAACAGTCATGCTCCCAGTTCCACCTATGATAGTGCCTTCCTAGGCAGTTTTTCAAGCGCCTGTGGGTATTTCATTTAAGTAGTCAAGTGCTGAGATTATCCTGGGATGATGAAATAAGTTGCATTAGTGCTCTGTGTTGATTGCAAAAGACTTCTTAAAATAAGACATTTCTCAAAATGTTTGTTTTCCTTCAGTAATGTATTTTCTCGGTCAAGACTTAAGTTGGGCAAATGCTGCTTTGTAATTATTTAAGCTGCACGATCCTGATAATTTTTTTTTTTAATGTGTGTGTGTGTTACGTCTTATAGGTTTGGCCTCATGGTGACTACCCCCTCATCCCTGTGGGAAAGCTTGTCTTGAACAGGAATCCTGTCAATTACTTTGCAGAGGTAGAACAGATGGCCTATGATCCCAGCAACATGCCTCCTGGCATTGAACCTAGCCCTGATAAAATGCTGCAGGTAAACTACGACGCACGGAAGATTTTTTTACCTGAAGAGCGTTAGGTTTTCTTCGCTGTTTATGAAAACATTCCTGTCCCTGTTTGTGTAGCAGCAGCAAACTTGATGGATGGAAAGCAACCAATTTATTTTCTTAATTTGTTTTTTGTGGTGGTTGTTTTTAATCATCGCCTTTTGATGTGCTCATCCGACATCTAAATATAAAAAGAACTGGAAAGCACTAAAGGAACAGAAAACCTAGAATTTAGAGGGCATGTACAGCAACTGTCAGCTGATGGGGAAATCTGTCAGTCTGGCAAGAAGTAGGGGATGAAATAATTGCAGCAATCCATATTTATTCATGCTTTTATAGTATATCTTAGAATTATAAACTCTTAGGAGTGTGAGGTGGATTTCAAATGCTCTAAAATACACATCTAACTAATCCCTGATACAAACTGCACGACTATTCTTTAAAAGTAGCATCAGATTTCTCACAGGTCAAAATACCTGATAAGACTGGCTGCAGCAAACTATAATGTCTGCAGAGTCATGAATGTTGGCATGTTATGCTCTTTCAGATTAAAACCAGATTGTTGTTTCAAATTATATCCATGGAAACAAGAAGGTATTTTGAGAGTTTAAACTGCATAAGCTCTTGAACCATTGTGTGTGGTTCTTTTGTTTTGCCTCTCTTTGCTCCCCTAAACTTCATGGTCAGAATCAGTCTGTCTTTTTGGCATCCAGATGTCACTAGGACTGCTTCTGATACAGTTCAGCACATAAACACGGGACTACCATATTTCAGATGTAATCAATTTTTAAATCTAAGGTTGAAAATAAGTAGGAAAATATTATTATCTCTTAGGAATGTTTAGCACTGCTGTTGGCACTTTCGTTTCTAGACGTGTAACCATTTTCCTGCTTAAGAATACATACAGCATTCTGAAATTGGTGGGAAATGCCCAAGCTGCGTAAATGCAGCTCAACCTGTTCTTCTTCACTGCTATTCCTGCACAGTTAGTTTGTGGTTGAATGTCACTTTGGACATATGTTCCTGACATACTTTAAATTATATGGAATGGAAGCAGTCCTCTCCCTTTTGCAACTTAATATATAGTGCTTTGAATTGCCATATAGCACTTAAGTAATCTCTTTCAGCAAGTTAATCTTTGTGATAAATGTTTTAGGGTCGTCTCTTTTCGTACCCTGACACTCACAGACACCGTCTGGGACCCAACTACCTACAAATTCCCGTGAACTGCCCCTTCAGAACTCGTGTGGCCAATTACCAGAGGGATGGACCGATGTGCGTTACTGACAACCAAGGTAGTAATGAAAATAGTTTGGAATATAATGATACTTACGCGTGTAGTGCAGAATTCTTTTCTGTTCACTGGGGATTTAACATACTTCCTAAATAGATGTGGTTTTTTTCAATATTGCTAACTTAGTATACTGTAAGAAATGCTACTTTTTCTCCTCAACCGTTCAGTGTCTTTTGTGGCTTCCCCCCAGCTCAGACATCACTGTGTAACTTTGTTTGGATGCTTGGACAGGGAGTGGGGAGTTTGTTTCAAACTGTGAAAAAAAACAAGTGAAGCTTAAGATGTGTTTTAAAAACTTACAAGTAGGCGTTTAAGAGAAAGGGGGTTTACAGGACAACACCCCCAGTCAAACAAATTCATTGATGTCCCTAGTTCATGTTCCTTTAACAAGCATGTTTCAAGAAGTCTTTAAAGTGGACCTGAGTGAAAGAAGTTGTAAGATATTAATTATTTAAATATTGAAATATGCAAGAGAAATGGTTTCAGAGATGTTAATTACTACCTCTTTGTTTCTACTTCTAGGCAAGAATTTAATCTAAAAATACGAGGTGGCCTAAATGTCTTTGAGAAATCTATCTGTATTTTTTAAATTTAAAGACTGACTTTCATATACTCGGTCCGCTTTGTTGAAGTGCTTTGCTGTCTCATTTCCAAGAGATTGCGAAAGGCAAGAGTATAAATGCCAAAACTGGAGCTTTAACATCACCTCTATTCAACAGTCTCCCTTCTGTCAACATTTGCCCAATAGTGACTGTTTTACACCTGGGAGTGAACAAGGATGTGCTTAAGCTGTGCCTCGTGCCAAAAGCGCTGTGTTGCTCAGGGCTATGAATTCTAATACTTGCTGAGGGAGGAGAGGGAAATATTTGTAAAATGGGAACTTAAAAACAGCTACTTCTGTCCAAGAAGAGAGAGGTTTATTTTTGTGCAGTTCTTTAAGTTCATTATGTGTTTAAAATAACCCCCCTCCATGGTTAAGATAGTTCTTCATATAGTTCTTCATAGTTCTTCAAATATGCATATGAAAGTGTGTTTTTTATGCTGCCTTGGACTAAAACTTTTAACAACTTCCATGACTTTGTCTATTAAAATTGTCTAAGCAATGTTGCTGTGTGTGGCCAGGCCTCCTTCTATCTGAAACAAATCAATTCCCCCCCCCTCAAGCTACTGAAATTGTTTGAAGTAAGTGCCGTTAAGTACTGCCTTGAAGACACAACTCCTGATGTTGAGCTCTATGTTGACAGAAAAATACTGACAACTGGTTTTTATTGAAGTGAATCATAACTGGGTGATTGTTTTAGGTTCTTCTAGGTGAAGAACACTTTCTGTCTTCTGACTTCATCTGCGGAAGCTGGCATCTGACTGGAGTTTTTTTTGTTTGTTTGTCTTCAGGTGGTGCCCCAAACTATTATCCAAATAGTTTTACTGGTCCCGAAGATCAGCCCGTGTTAAAGGAATGCCGCATGTACGTTTCGGGAGATGTGCAGCGCTTCAATAGTGCAAACGAAGATAATGTGACTCAGGTATGATATATGAAATGCCTTTATAATGTTTATTACGTAGATGAGTTTATAGGACGAGTTTAGAGAATATTAATAGGAATCAGTCAAACATGACTTCTCTCTGAAGCATCTGGGCTAACCTGAAGTTCAGCTCTTGTGACAGCTTGGAAAATCTCAATACAGCTTAATTTCATTAATAACTTGAATTTTTGCTGACAGGACAGTGAATTCTCACAGACCTTTGCCATCCATATTCTGGGCACGGATATCTAGAGGTTGTGACTTCGTTGTCTTGCAGTCGGTGTCTGCGGATATCCAAGCTGGAGTATTTATGTAATGTCATGATCATCAATTCCTGAATTGGACCCCAACAGCAATATTTGTTTTCATTAATTCAATAAACAACAGTTATTCCAAGCCAGACACAGAGTTGTTAGCAGGTTTGCCAACCCCCCCTCCCCCCAAATTGGTTGGCTTTTAAGTATTTTAAGCATTGTCTGACTAATAAGAGTGAAAACTATTTTTTTTCCATTAATAATGTATCCTAATAATCCAATAAGTATTTTTGGCTGCTACAAGTAGAATGACTTGCTCTTAGGAATTTAAAAATAAAACTCTGTTTCTAATCATAAGGTGCGAGAATTCTATACCAAAGTGCTGAAGGAGGATGAACGCCAAAGGCTGTGCAAAAATATTGCTGATCATCTGAAAGACGCACAACTCTTCATTCAGAAGAGAGCTGTAAGTGGTTTTGAGCCTTTGCTCATTATCCCAGGTTTTCTTGCAGTCTACTAACTGTCAAAATGGCAATATCCTCGTGGAAGGCAATATCAGAAATTCTTCTCTAAGCAGGCAACTTCTAGATTTTTCTTATGCGGGAATTATCAATACTTAAATATGCTTGTATTTACATAATATAAATAATGTATAACATGTTAAAGTAACTCCTTTCCTGTTGGGAAGAATGGGATTGGTGTTGAACATCAAGGATGGTGTTTCAAAAATCAGGTGACTCCAGTGTAGTGGTTTGCTTTAAACAAGAAGAAAGTAGCAGGGGCCAGGGAGGGATTGGATCTTTTTATCCTTCGCAGTGGAACTTTGTTTAAATCATGAAAGAACTCTATGTGAGATAATAGAAATAGTGTTGGAAGATGTCCACAGTTCCTTTCTGACTGGTCAGAATTAAACTTTTGTTGGAAAAGAGTTTTCATCTTCCTTTTCTTCCTTCTGTTATCTGCTACTTGTAGGCCACAGAGCAAAAAATGTGTACCTTTTGAAGTGGAGAAAAAAGAAATCTTATTACCTTTTCTGTTCTGTCTTCCTGTTTAGGTGAAAAACTTCACTGATGTTCATCCTGACTATGGTGCCCGAATTCAGGCTTTGCTGGACAAATACAATGCTGACAGTGGGAAAAAGGTGTGCTAGTGATTTCTGTGTTTGAATTTTGAGTGGCTGTGAATGAGCTTATTTTGTAAACCCCCAAAGTGAGAAATTGTTATGGATTCCCATTTAGTTTAAATCATAGAATCATAGAAGTAGTTTGGGTGGGAAGGAAAGTTTAAAGGCCATCTAGTCCATCCCCCCTGCCATGAGCAGGGACGTCTTCAACTCGATCAGGTTGCTCAGAGCCCAGTTGAACCTGACCTTGAATGTTTCCAGGGATGGGGCATCTACCACCTCTCTGGGCAACCTGGGCCAGGGTTTCACCACCCTCAAAGTAAAAAAATAAGAATTTTTCCTGATATCCACCCTTAATCTTCCCTGGTTTGGTATAAAGCCATTACCCCATGTCCTATCGCTACAGGCCCTGCTAAAAAGTTTGTCCTTGTCTTTCCTGGAGCCCAGTTAGGGACTGGAAGGGGGTCTAAGGGCTTCCTGGAGCTTTCTCCTCTCCAGGCTGAACCCTCCCAACTCTCTCAGCCTGTCCTCACAGCAGAGGGGCTCCAGCCCTCCCAGCATCTCTGTGGCCTGCTCTGGACCAGTTCCAACAGCTCCATGTCCTTCTGCTGTTGGTGGCCCCAGAGCTGGAGGCAGCACTGGGGGGGGGCCTGCCCAGAGCAGAGGGACAGCTTTCCTCCCCTCGCCCTGCTGGCCATGCTGCTGGGGACGCATCCCAGGATGTGGGGGTCTTTCTGGGCTGTGAGCACGTATTTTTGGCTCATGGCCAGCTTTTCACCCAGAAGTGCCACCAAGTCCTTCTCCTCAGGTCTGCTTTCCACCCCATCATCCCCCAGCCTGTGCTGGTACCAGGAGTTGCCCTGACCCAGGTGCAGGACCCTGCACTTGGCCTTGTTGAACCTCATGAGGCTCACATGGGCCCAATTCTTGAGCTGGGTGTGTCGGCTGCACCACTCAGCTTGTTGTTGTCTACAATGGCAAGAGTCAGTGCATGTAGAATTACAAAATGAAGAAACAGCACTCTAATTACATTTAATTAAATGTTGATTAACCAATAATGGGCAATCGCTTTGTTTCAGTTGGGTTTTTGTAAGGCTTCTGGAAGATAACTGTACATGAGATGTGTTAAGGCTGATTCTTCAGCCTAAATAATTACTCACCCTCTGTAATGGTAATGAAATATTTCCATAAGCTTTTCCTGGGCTCAGTGCTTGCTACACAGAATAAAAACGTTGTTGCTCCAAGTACTATTTTTTTCTCCTGAAACTCACCTAACTGCTTTTAATGGGACTTGCGCTGAATATTTCTTTTTTTTAATTATTTTTAGGATGTAATTCGGACATATACACAGTCCACATCTCGTATGTCTGCCAAAGAAAGATCCAACTTGTAAAGCATGCTGCAGAGATTGACTCAATGAATTTTCCGTCCTTACAACTGCAGGACAACCTGTTGAAGGTGTTAATGAATGTAGCAGAATTCCGCACAAATCTAGAAGTGTTTTACAGGCTTGATTTGCTAAGCTTTCAAGTGCCTGTATCTGTATTGGAAACTAGGTAACACAAACTAACAGTCCTAGTGCCTTTCAACACTAGTGCTTTACTGCTTGTTGACAACATGTTGTGCTTTTAAGGAAATTAATGATTAAAAATTGCCTTCATTTCTAGAAGCAAGCACAAGTTTAATCGAAATAATGTTGTTGGTTTTTTATTGTAAAATTTTTCTGGCTAAATCACAGAATAGAGCTCCTATAATGACACTGATTATCCTTACAGATAAACTTGGTCGTGTTAAAAAGTTGAAGTTGCTCGGTATTTCGAATAAAATAGTTATCTCTTTGTAGACAGTTTCTTTGAATTTCACTTTTGGCCGTCCAGAGTTCAAGATAATATGCAGTAGTTTGAGTAAAATGTTGGTTATGTCTCTTTCTGTATGACTGAAATGAAGCTAACTAGAAAGTTTAATCTCAATATATGTAAATTTTATTCCCAATATATATTTTAAGAAAATCTTTGCCTACTAATGCTAGGTTGGGATATAACTTACCTAAGGGAGATAGATAGGAAAGGATATTTTCGTATTACATACACTTTGCAACTAAATCGATTCCATCTTACAGGTCTTTAGGGGGGAGGAAATTGTTCTTTTAATCTGTAAGAGCTTAAATGAAAAAAATACTCATTTTCTGAGTGTCTGAGAAATTAACCTCCAAATGCATGAATGTTTATATTTTGGCCAAACTCAATCTCAAGCTCTTTCAAAACTGTTCCCAGTGGTTCCTGAAATTCTGTTATTTTACTGCTGTAGTCTGGTAACGCTGTCTATTGATCAAGCCAGAGCTGGTTTTCAGAGTTAGACTTTAATTGAAGTGGCATGTTTGAATGTGGGTTTCTATAGCCAGATACATCTATAAACCCTGATTTTAGGCATTTTGTAATGTTGTGTGGTATTTGCAATTTACTTAATCAGTGCAAGAGATCTTGGAACTCTTTGGATAGAAGGTATCTAAATATTATTATTCCTTAGATCCAGAGGAGTTTCTTTAGCTTAGTAATATTTTTTTCCTCTTTGGTCTTGGAGTATAATCTTTAATCAGGCTTTACTCATTGGCACAAAATGAAAGTGTTTATATTTGAGAACTTAGAGCAATAGTTAAATGATCGTTATGGGATTTCTGGGCTTAATGTTTGTTGAATATGAGAAGTGGCCACCTAAGAAAGTATGTTGTCGCCATCTGGATGCTTTATTATACAAGGACACAACAAAACCAAGACTAATGGCTGAAGTCCCACCTGGTATTTTTTCTTAGATAATTATTTGCAATGTGCTACCCGGTTATGGAGTAACTGGTGTCCAAGCTGACTATTGGGAGCTTGGAATAAAAGTTTGTCATATCTGTTGGACATTCAAGTTGGTCCCAACAGACCAAAAGAGCTTCAGGAGCGTGCTCAGTAGGATCAAGCAATTCACCACGCATCTGGAGTCCTGGCAAGTTCCTGCTTTGCCCGTTACTTCTTTCTCTTCTCTTGCCAAAGAGAAAGATCAGTGTGTATGTGTAATTAGTCCAGACCCTGGTTGTGCAGCATTACCCCTCGTTTGAATTAGTTGCTTTCCTTTTTTTTCCTGCTGATACTGCCTCATTAGCATTTGGATTGGAAAAAGCATGAATGATCATACGAAAGATTTCAGAGCCCAGCCACTGGCTCTTAAGCAAATATTATGCAAATTTCAAATTGTAGCAGGGTTTTTTTTTCTCAATATTCAGTGAATTTCTGGGTCTGTCTTGAGTTGCATTTTGAATAGATAGTACTTCGTGGTTTGGCCTTTATATGTGAATTGGCATTTCAAGAAGTGATGGCAGATAAAGAAGAGTAGATGTTAAGTGCTGTTCCAATAAATTGTAAGAATCTGCTGCTTCAACTCATTTATCGACTAACGTATTGTGAAAAATTAACTGTGATACAGGTGCAGTAAAATAATAGGAACTGATAGCCTTCTCTGTTCTGGAGTTCAGTTGGATTTTTACCTTATCAGGCAGGTGGGAGCTGAAGGAGCTTTACAAATGGGTGGGGATATTTTTTGCTGGAACATAGAACCCTACTGAGTTTGGAAAAGACTAACCAGGGCTTAATCTTTAATTTTGGTTGTATCTACTAAATGAATTATATTGTCTTCCTCTTATTTCTGAAATAAATCTGAATTTAGAAGTCTCTTGGCGTCATATTGTCTCTTTTCTGTGTAATTAACTAAAATAGTTTATTTTAATCTGGGAAGATCCTACCTTCATCTGACTGATTTATTTATTTTGAGATCATGGATAGTTGTTGAACTTCTGGGTAATTGGTATCCATTTCAGAACTTAGCTATTTGTCCTGGATGCTGACAAAAGCCTTGGACTCAAGGCTTGGGCTCAGACTTCATGTGTAGGGGCTGAGCACTAAATTGTGCTCAGCTGTGATATGTGAAATTACTTACCAGCAAACTTTTCTTTAATTTCCTTGGCCTTCAGAAAAGGGAAAGTTGCTCATGCGTGTGGTCCAGCAGTGCCTGTGGTTGCACCATATGAACAGGAAGAATTTGCAGTCCTGCTTGCTGTGAGTTTTGTTGACCATACCTTATTTTAGCCCCTATTTCCTGAAGAACCTTTTGTTATTTTTTTTTTTTATCTAAAGACTTTGGTGGCAATTTACAGAAGTGTCGTTAGGTTGTCTAGTTTCTCATCACAGTTCACTCAAATTTTAGCGAACGACGGTTCTTAATAGTTTGAGTATGTAAAGCTGAAATGCAGCACTTGAATTGTGTCTCAAAACTACTAGATAGCCTTTCAAAAAGCTCTCAGGATTTTTGATACTCAAATGTTCACTTCTGCTTTTCTTACTGCTCTTACTTTGTTCCTAAATCCCTACTTTGTCTTTCGGAGGTAGGGAACTGTGTGCCTCATGCCTCGTTGTACACTGTAAGGTAACCTGCAGAAACCAGTAGGTAAGTGCACCGACTGTCCGTGTGGTGGGAAGGGCACTGTGACATGAATTTGTGGAGGCTTTAGGAGAGTGTTTAACATAAACAGCTATTTTATGAACTTTGTCCAGGTGGCCTTTATCCAACCGTGCCCATAAATGATTATTGTTAATAAATTCTACTGTGAGTTAGATTAGTTTAGAGGGTGGACTGAAGTTTGGTTGGTGTCAAGTCAGGAAAGCTGAGCAGTAAGGAATGGGGAGGAGAAGAAACATCTTGCACAGTAACGTTGAGAAGACCTAGAATGGGCTGGGCAGGCAGTATGTGCTTTCTGCAGCTACCTTTGTTTTGAAAACTCACCATTTCAGTACTTAAAAGACTGACCCATGTTCTGTGCTGCTAAACTGAGCATGACAAGTATTGTACAGTAAAACGTGGTTTTTTCAAAAGGCACTGAGAGGGTGAGGCAGCCCTGGAAGAACAATAATGCTGTTTCTTCAAATAAATATGACCCAAAATAATCCATTTATGGCTCCTCACTGTGATAATTAAGACTGTTTACATGACATGACACAATCTCGCTTGTGTTTTGACTTTGTTCTGCTCAAGTAAAATCAAATATTCCTTTGATGGGTTGTTGCAATGCGATTTTCAGTTACGTGTGAAGGAGCGTTGCTCAACATCTTATTACTGTTTTATTTTAGATGCACATCACTAACAGTGGAATTGGGAGTGAGTTTGAAACTTATGTTTTGGAAATGACAGCTTCTCCCAGAAATACCTCCCCTTCTCACGGGTCTTCCCCTCTTATTCCTAGGTTGCTTTCCCCTTCCAAACTGGACTCGTAGCCAAAAGCGGCAGCAGATTGCGGAATCTCAGTGGACATGTATTGAAGAGGGCAGTGCCAGGAGATAGGTGAGTGCGTGGAGTTGCTAAATCTTCTCTAGAGGAAAAGGGGTGAGGTAGGTTTGGATCAGATAGTTACAGTTTAAGTATGTCGGGAAAAGTTAGCCCTGAATTTCTCTCTTGAAACCAGCTAGCTCCTTGCCTTTGAGGGAAATTGTCTTCTGAGCAGTGTTTTGGTGTCCATGACTTTGGTGTCCATTAAATAAATTGGACTAGATGGCCTTTAAAGGTCCTTTACAACCCAAACCAGTCCATGATTCTTTCTGTGCTTCTGAGTTTTGTTCGCTGTGGGACTTGAGGCCTCAAACCAGTGCTGCAGAAGTGGATTGAGCCAGTGATAACATGGCATGTTCTTATCTCTCATCGATAGTAGACTACATGAAGGTGCATGGTAAAGCTTGACCTTTCCTCCCAGGCAATATTGCAGAACTTAATCTGAACTGATGTTTGGTCTTGGGCTTACAGTTGCATGACCACGACACAGGTCATGACATGTGAAGCTGGACTTGAGCTTAGCCTTGACTCAGCTGAAGCTGAGGTTTGGACAGAACTGGGAGAAGTACTAAGGCTCTAGGTTGATTGTAAATGAAATAAAGGCAATTTTGCTAGATTTGTGGTTTATCTGTCAGTAGTGGCTGGATTCACACTTAGCTCTTGAATCCAAATGAAGAGCTCAAGGCCTCTATAATCTGTGCTGTGCTGCCGTCTCACAAATAGCTGTTCAAGATACCTGCAAAGCATCTGTCATGTCCCTCTT
This sequence comes from Arenaria interpres, assembly GCA_013399435.1. Taxonomy (NCBI): domain Eukaryota; kingdom Metazoa; phylum Chordata; class Aves; order Charadriiformes; family Scolopacidae; genus Arenaria; species Arenaria interpres. Next base: position 26,910 of record VXAK01011085.1, read on the forward strand.
CTGGCCTGGTAAGGAAATATCAATGTACGTTTCTTGTGCAGACTTCTCCCACGTGAGAAGTTCTGAGGAGCTCTTTCAGATCAGGATGATTTCAGTTGTGGGGATGGATCATGAAGAAGATTCCTGAAAAAACCCTATGTTTGCAAAAGGTTGTAAAGGGTTGCATATTTATGTAGTCTAGGAAAGTTAATCAAGGCTAAACAATGAGGCAGCAGTGTAAAAGTAATAACTGCAGTAGCTGGATAATCAGTTCAGTGGTAACGATGACACTTTTCCAGCCTGGATTGCTGCGCAGAGCCTGTAGGATTTAGTTGGATGATAAAAGTTTGAACTTTGTTATGGTGCGGTTCCACCCGAAGTCAAACTTTAACCCCGGTGCAGCTGGGAATCTCACTCTGTTGCAGTCCGAGAGCAAAGAGGCCCTCGGGAGCTGTGCTGAAATTTATTTTCAGGTCACACACTAAAGCTTGGTAAACTCATAGTTGTACTTTTTAAATTAAAAATAAAATATTTTTACATCCTGCTCAGCAGAGCAAAGTAGCTGGATCAAGGAGGTCTAGTACTCTTGTATGATTCATTGTGACCTTTTTTTCAGCCTCTCAGTTGCAGCCTGAGCTGTTTCATTAAATGATGATACATGACCTTGAAATTAAACAGCAGACACCAGTTACTTTGCCTTTTTTTTTTTTTTCCCCCAGAAGAACTTGCAGACAGTGTCTTGATAAGTTTCTTGAAAACCTCAGAAATGTTCACCTTGATTTTAATCCATCTCATTCAAATCATTCCAGGATTATAAATGCGTTTTGCTTTGTTGCTGCAATCAATGTTGGATCCAGTGATCCAATTCAAATTCTGTAAAGCTATAAGGGAGCAAGTCAGAAGAAAATCTTCAGTTCCTGTTTCAGAGCACGTGGCAAATCACAAAAATGCTTTATATAGATTTGCTGTCTGTTAATGTCAGTATTTATTCTTTGCTGGTTTCTCTCAGATTTCACCCTTTAAAAACTTTGACCTGTATTGAGAACTTTGTTATTTTTTTTTATTGATTTCTTTTTTTCCAGTGCAATAAATCCTTGACTCGCAGTCATTGTTGATACAGCAACAGCACTGGCACACAAGTGGATACGCTCTTCTACAAGCAAATAGCTGGGGAAGAATCATCTCTTTGTATTTTCCACACTTAAGTCTCAAGAATCTCTCTTTGACCTTGTGCACACATGTTGTAAGAATTATTGAGGAATAAGGATGATGGGAGATACTGTTTACAGTCTAAGCTGCTGTTGCAACACTCCCCAGACAGGATGAAAATACAAAGTGCCTTAAGGCAGCCTTCCCTGTCGCTGCCCTTGGGGTGGCAGCTGGGCCAGTTTTTACCTTGAAATCCGGCTTTCCCTCACGGATGCTGCCGGGATTGCCCTTGGAAATGTGTGAAGAAGCAGGGAACTGCGTTCTTGTGGAAGGTTGAAATGTCTTTTTCTCTACCTGGACTGTGTTGGGCTGTCAGACTGTGAAAGTGTGAGGGTGTCTGGGAGACCTGAATCCAAAGGCCCATCTCCCGCTTTCCCTGCAGCTTGCTTTATTCAGCCCACTGCAGTTCCTTTGCCTTTGTAGGTCAGGTCCAGCATTCTTTTTGGTTCCTCCTCACTTTTTTTGAAAACAATTAAATTCAACAAGTTGTTTCTTCACATTAGCATTGTCTTGATATAATAGATCAAAGGGAAACACGCGGAGTAAATGGCCAATCTTTTGTTGAATGCTTTCGCGGAGGTTTCCCCAACGGCGCGGGGCTGACCCTGAGCAGAGGTCTGCACGACCTGTTCCCAGGCTGAAGCCACGAGCTGCCCAAACCAGTGCTGCTTTAAATTATGCAATGGTCCGCTCTGCCTAAAGGTGTAATCTTTAACCGAAGTCCAACGTACTTTTGCCTCACTTGCATTTTTTTTTTCCCCTCTTGCTTTCTGTTAAACCTGGTTAAATTAGGCAAGAAGTCTGGTGTTCCTTTTTGTGTAGCTTGCGGGGGATAATCAAAATATATAGGAAGGAGATGAAAGCACATAGCTCTGCCTAATTGTAGCTCTCATGTCGTCTACAGGGTCTTGACTTTGTGTGGGGAAGTTGGAAAAGCAAGAATGAAGAAATCTCTGCTCCTTTTCCCTGCTTTACTTATTGCAGAGTCCTGCTTTCGACGTTCATTGCTTTTCCTAAATCCTGCTTTTTCTTTAGATTTAAAACAAATAAGCCTCAAGGGTTTGGTTTTTTTTTAGGGAAGTTAGGCATCTGATAGGTGTGTATGTACAAGTTTGTGAAGACTGCAGGATGAGGAATATTTTCAACAGTTTTACATGAAATAAGCAGTGTGATTATACTATAAAAAGTTTGGCTGCGATGTGTCAACCTTTTAACAGATACAGCTTTTTGTTTAAAGATTAAGATTTTTTTATTATTATTTACTATTCAGCTTTATAACACAGAAGACAACGAATGTGCTTATTTCATTTACTTAATATCTAGCTACTGATATGAGATGCTGCATATGAAATGAAATTAGTCACGCACACTGATATTTCTTAAACCATACCCTTTTCCAGAGCAAATTTATTGGAAAACCACTTCATTTTAAATTCAAACTGTCAATATTCTTTCCAGTGGAAACTGTCCGATTTCAATATATGACCACAGGAAGAGAATAGAATTTGCATTTCAGAGTTGCAGGAATAAAGGCTGTATTGTAGAGTAAGTCAGTTAATATTTTCTATTATTGCTGTCATTCTTCACACTTGGAAAACTGGGGAGGGACTCCTGATCAGGGAATGTAGTGATAGGACGAAGAGTAATAGTTTTAAACTGAAAGAGGGGAGATTCAAATTAGATCTCAGGAAGAAATTCTTGGCTGTGAGGGTGGTGAGACCCTCGCCCAGGTTGCCCAGCGAAGCTGCCCCATCCCTGGAGGGGTTCAAGGCCAGGCTGGATGGGGCTTTGAGCCACCTGTCCCTGGTTGGGAGATGTCCCTGCCCAGGGCAGGGGAGTTGGAACTGGTTGATCTTTAGGGTCCTTTCCAACTCTAACCATTCTGTGATTCTAAAAGATAACCTGTTGGTAGTGCTAATTTTATTTCCACTCTGTTTTCATGCACCATAATTTCTTTACATATTTTTTTCTCTTTTTTCAAGGCTGTTCTGTTGGGTTGTGTAACTAATTTGTATATGTTTCCTTCTTTGGCCCTCTCAATGGTATCTTCTTTGTAGAATCTCACCAAGCTATTACATATTTTCCTGAGGTAATACAGGCAGCCTTTCATCTAACCCAATACTACCTACCATGCTGATAAGATTGGTCAAAGATACCTGGGGAAAATTTGGCAACTCCTCCTGCTTGCCCTGGCATGGATCCATATTGCTTAGACTTTATTCCAGATTTACCCACAGCCCTTCATCTTAATCTTGCTCAACCTTCTTGCACACCCTTCCTCATTTGCACTGTTGGGCCCTCAGCTAATGAAAACATTTGCACCTTTTGTTTTTAATTGCATTTTGGGGTCCTGACTACAAATTACATTAGAAGCCCAATGATCTCGAAGGTCCAAAAATCAAATGCTGGTCTTCAAAATCAGACCTCTCACCTACTTAGGGAAGTTATCTTCAAAGACTACTGAAGGTAATTTTAAAAGGCTTTATAAAATAGTGGAAATGTGTTTATGAATAACTGAGAGTGTTCTGGGTCCTGCTTTACTCCTTACTGTTCCCAGAGTTTTCAGGAATCACTTCTTTTACTCCCATGGTTCAGGAATTGTACTTTGTGCTGTTAACCTCTAAACATAATTGCACATCTTCCAAGGCAGAAAATGGTTTAATAACAAATCTTTTACATGTTCTGGCTGGCTGTACCGGGTTAAAGGTTTCAAAGTAAAAGTCAGTGCTTGGCGGTACCTATAATTCAGACAATCATTGCACAAACAATACAAAGTCCATTTGTTATCTAATCAGGGGCTCTCTTATATCTTTCTTTTTACCAGGTGCGATCTCTATTTATTCACCTCATCATGTTCATTATTGTAAGAAAGCGTTCTTACCTGCTGATACTCAAATGAATTATTTTTTTTTGTTCCCAAAGACTCCTTTCTGAAAGTTAGTCTTTATTTCAGGGTCTGAGTATGTACTCATGATGGCACCCATTCCAAAATACAGACTCTTATTAATGGGAACATATTGCTTCCTCTCGAGGGTGATTCAAAGTACCCAGATTAGCCTCTTTCTCCACTCACCTTGTGCCTGGCAGGACCAGAATGAGTCCACTCAGGTAATTCAGTTTACTCTTGAACACTCAGGTAATTCAGTTTACTCTTGAACTCTCAAAACTACCTTAATAAGCTTGAGCTTAATAATAAGCCTCGCTGGATCCTGGACTCTTGTTCCCTTACAGTATACAGCCAGTGCTTGAGTCCAAATGGCTGCCACTCAACCTTGTGTGGTGCCAATTTAAATAACTACCCAGGATGTATTCTGGAGCAAGAGCAGCTTTGCATGATGATGGGTTCACGTGGCTGCCGTTCCTGCAAGCCAAACTTGCATAAGCAACTACCCAACTCTAGCCTTTTCCCTGCTTTCTCGTCCCACCTTCATCACCTGATTTTATTTGTTATCCAAACTCTCAGCTTTGTTTCCAGACCTGTAAAACCTCACCGGGAAGCAAGGAAGTTTACAGCCCCCCAAAACTTTCTAGGGTGTTTGGAAACAGGATCTGACTTTAACTACAGAGCATGAGTGAGCTTCAAAAATTGTAATGTAAACTCTCTCTTATGTATCAAGGCATAGGAAGTAAAATATGCATGTTACTTCATTTAGTCAAAAAAATCTTCAAATCAGTTTGTTTGAATAGACCAGGATTAGGTTTAGTGTTAGAGCCATTAGGGTTAAGGTTAGTTTTAGGGTTAGGGGCATTAGGGTTGGGATTAAGGTTAGGGTGGGAGTTATGTTTAGTGTTACAGCCTGTTAGTATTATGGTTAGGGACAGTAAAATTAGGGTTAAGGTAGGGGTTAGGGCCTGTTGGTGTTTGGGTAAGAGCCTATTTAATATTAGAGTTAGGGCCGTTAAGGTAGGGGTTAGTGCTGTGGTTAGGGCCTATTGGTGTTTGAGGTTTTAGGGTTAAGGCCTATTAGAATTATGGTCAGCATTAAGGTTGTGGCCCGTTAGGGCTAATAGGATTAGGGTTTGGGTTCAGGGTTAGGGCCATTAGAAGTAGGGTTTGAGCCTATGAGGTTAGAGTTTCCTGTCATGGTCTATTTGGATCTCCCAAAGGTACAGAACGGCATAGTCGGTGATCTACAGACATGATGGTTATAAACAGCTCAGACAGACTAACCCGGGGAGAATACATGTGGCTCAGCCCAACACAAAGTATAAGAAATAAAGAAACTTAAAAGAGAGAGCAGTGGACTTGAGCTGGTTTCAACCCCTGTATTTCTTCCTGATGGGAATGCCTGGTGCTGTGAGGATGAAGATGCTCTAGAGAACAGTAATGGGAAACACATTTGTGGTGTTATTCAGCTGCAGACCACAATTGCTGTACTCTGTGTGATACATACTTTATTATAATTTATTATGATTTCAGCATACTGCTGGAACACCATGTTAATTCAAAATCCGGTACAATTTTGAATGACTTCAAATAAGCAAACATTGTATTAAGCATTAAACTCCCCACATAAGGGGTACGAAAAAAAACCAAAATCAACCCAAAACACTGGTCTGAGGACTCTGTGTGTGCAGCTGCACCAGTCCCTAGTCTGTCTTGAACACATACTCAGGCTCAGAAATGCTCTTGGCCGTATTTCCTCAGAGACAGCTAGCAAGGAGTTTTTCCTGTTCTAACCAGCCCTCTTCTGCTTGCCTCATCCACTCTTAACACATCTGAACCAAAACACCAAGAAAGACCAGAAGTAAAATTCGGGTAGCTTCACATCTATTGGAATCATATCCTTCAGTTCTTACTCATTTTCTTCTGCTGTAGAGACCCTTGTGGTGCCTGCTCCTCATCTTGCTTGGAATGCAAAGACGTGGCAGGCTGTGAATGGTACCATCAAGCCTTGTCATCTTATTTGTGCAGGTAGGCATCAAGCCAGAGTTGTCCTGAATTCTTCAGAGAGCTGAAAGAGAGAGTGCAAGAGGCCACATTATGCAAGATTGCTTAAGGGAGTGATGGTGGGGACAAGGGAAATGAGGGTTTTCTGTGTGTTGATTTCTAAGAGAAGAACAAGCCAGCTCTTGTTCTTAGGGAGGCCAGTCTCTCCTACATCCTTCAGCAATTTTTTGTCGGTGTGTTGTTACTTACTGCACAATGTCTGCAAAGGCCGTGAGCAAGGGCTTACACTGGTACTCGATGCCGTGTTTGGCACACAAGGACTTCACCAGAGGAGCCACCTTCCAGTAGTTGTGCCTTGGCATGGTGGGGAATAGGCTGTGAACAGGAGACAGACAAATTCTCTCCCAGTGCTCCGTAAGAAATAATGGCTTTCACATATTCACGTTCATTATTACTTCTGAGGAATCACCCAGCTCACTGTGAGTAGGGTCTCCAGTTTTAGTAACTCTTAGACTTTTCTGCTTTCCCCCTCTGTTATTTTCCACAGCACCTCTGAAGTGACATTACTCCTAATTAAAATGATGCCATAAACTGGAAGAAACTATTTCCCCCCCTCCCCTTTCTCCAGAAGCAACCATCTCCATAGCATGGAAGAGGAGATGAACCCATCCTTCAGTTGCGTAGCTCAGTCTCTAGAGTAATAGCATAAATAGTTATTACAGATGATCTTAAAATACTGTGTCAGACTATGAAGAAGATGCCTTAGCACGTATATTTGCACTAATGTTTACGTGGGTCTGCTGCTTTGGGCAGACCCTGTTGCTGTCTGTATGGTTTCATAGATCCTGCCCGCATTGTTTTCACCTTCCTGGGGGTCCAGTGAAGGTTTGCGATTATGATTCTCTTTAGGGTTTTCAGCCTGTTTAAAGACAAACTCTTTGGTGCCCCACAGCTGTTTGTAGAATTCAGAGGAAAGAAGAATAGGGAAGAGGGGAAAAAAAGGGAAGCAAAAAAAAAATTATATATAGAAAAAAAAAGCAGAGGGAAGAAAATTCTCTTTCAGGGTGCATACTCACTGGTGTTCAATCTGGAAGTTCAGATGCCCAGTAAACCAGTCGTTGAACAGAGACTGCTCAACGTTGCAGGTTGCCTGGAGCTAGAGGAGGGGAAAGAAGAGCAAAGTCAGTATGGATTGGTGACTGCAGCCTTTCTCGTTTGTCTAAAGGGCACAGTGCACTGTGCTACTCTGCGCTGAAGTTTTCTGTTAGCCTAAGCTGAGCTACCTCAAGCCAGGGATCATAATCCTCCTTGGGCTTTGTGGGCCAGCAGCTGTGCATAGATTGGCCACCAGGGATCATGGTAAAACTAGGAGCTGGCTCTGTGCTCCTGTGAATTCATGTGAACAGACAGGCAAAAGCTGCTCCTGGGTCTTCTCAAACCTATGTCTGCAGAAAAAGCAGAGATGGCAGGGGACTTCTGTGGTGGTCACACTTTACTGCTGGACTCCAGTAAGTCTCTCTTCTAAGAGGGAACACCATGCTGGTGTTCTAGTAGTGTGAAATTACTCAGCAGGAGCAGGACACAAGCTTCCATCTCTGCATAAGTGGAAAAGGTCCAACACAGAACGATGCAATACATGGGGAGGTGAGTATGTTTAGGAAAGAGAGATGGGACTTAGCTTTGATTTTAGATTGCCCATGAACTTGTCATTGCTGTCCTCCTCTGCTGTTACCATAGCTGAATCCCATTCTGTTAACCTGCACCTCCCAGTTACCAACATGTTTTCACCCTTAATGCAATAGAGACTTGCTCGTCTTATGGTTGGAATTTGAACATGTATGGCCACAGTTCTTAAGAACGGAAAACATTTTACCTGCGTAGACACCCAGTCCAAATTGTTGTCATAGTAAATATCCATAGGGATATGGTTCATCTGTGAAACCCAGACAAACCAGCTGCTCTCGAGCATCCTGTGCAACCAGACAAGAGGCCAGAATTCAGTAACAGGTAAGGAAGTCAGTGCTGAGCCATTGAAATAACAGCACAGCTGGAGTTCCAAATACATGGCTCAACACCAGCCTTGCTAATCCAGCACCTGGAAGAACTTCCAAACCCTGGAAGTTTCATACTTCCTTATGAAACTCATGATTATTTAATATGTTCTATGATGAAACCGATGTAGCCTGATACTCGTCTTGTTTTATCTGTATCCAAGGACCAAACTGATTAGAATCAGTAAAATGATCCAAGTAGAGAGCGTATTGTCCATTCAAGCCAACGCTGCTGGATAATGCCTGGGCGTTCGCAAGCCCAGGCTAAGTTCTCTTTCTCTAACTCTATGTTCTCTTTCTCTAACCAGTACCAGACCCGACACCCAAAGCACTGAATGTTGGCTAAGGTAAGTATCTCTCAGTTTGGTCAGCACTCGGTGAAGTCTCTTTGCTGCCAGAGCCAGTGAGGTGACATAAAACTTGAACCGGCAATTGAGCAGAAGAGTCTTAGAGTTTAACTTTATGGAATGAAAAAACTAAGCAAAAGAAAAAAAGAGATCATAAAGGAGAACATGGAAAGATAAGCAAAGGCAGAAAAAGGCAAGCAGGTTCAGATGGAAAGTATACGTAGAGGAAGGCTGAAGAACCTTCTAAGGAGATATCACCTGAATATAAAATAGTATGCCAGGAGACTCTTTATTTCTAACAGTGATCCGTAAGTCAAAAAGAATCTGATATAGAAGGTCAGCATCCAGGCCAAGTCCTACCAAAACCAGAGACAAGAAGAAAATAAATTAATTATAAGTTACATTCCTTTAAATCTTTTTCTAAGTTTCATGTTATACATACAAGAAAAGTCTGCATTCGGCTTCTGTAGCTTTTTGCTAAATGGAATCATCTGGAGCGATCCAAGTTAACATAAGCCAATAACATGCTTTTTTCACGGCTTCCTCTCCTAGAGATGAATCTGGCATTCACGCCCAGTAAGTAGATTAAAATATTAGCAAATGAGCATGCATTCAGAAACATGAGTCGAAGACTTGTATCAAATCATTTCCCAGGATTTCCCAGTGAATTAAGTGCTAGACCAACGATCACATTTTGGCTGGAAGTTGCTCTGTCCTCCTTAACGCGTAACACACGCAGAAGGAAGGATGAAGCACTCGTTCTGGCTGCCTGGCGTAGGAAGGAACGCCAAGCGCATGCCTGCTGCTGACAGATCAACAACAGTAGCTCCTATAAATCCACATCCTCCCCTTCTTGACCTCTACGGACCTTCCAATTTGCTTCCCACACCAAAGGAGACAGTACACTTTGTGGTTCTGCAAATGAGACAAAGCAAAGTAGGAGCCCAACAGCCTGTTGCGTGTTTTCAGGCCCTTATCACCAAGCTGAGGAACACGAGGGGTTTACAGAAAGCACACAGAGCCACTAGAAATACTCCACCAAACTGACTGTCGTAGTAGACCTGACTGAATGGCCCACAGTGTCACACAGCAGGGAGCGAGCTCTGGACAGAAGGTGGCTCCACATTCAGAAGAAGGGTTGAAGGCCCACAATTGACCTCTTCTTGGCCACACAAGCAGCAACACTTACCGCCCAGTACCTTTTGGTGTAGGCAATATAAAACGTGTGGCAGTGGAAGTAGGTGGGAAACAGGAGCGGAGGAAGAGCTGAAAGGGAGAACTCATTATCACTGGTAATGTCATGGACCGAATGACAGATAATCAAACTTCAAGCAAAGGATCTCTGAAGAGCTGCTCAATACAGAGAACAGTCTGGGAAGCTTTAGGGCTGCAGAATATTCTGGATGATATCAGTATGCACCAAGGCAGGCAAACAGTAAGCAACCTGTGAGCCTGCTGACCTCAAGAGGTGAAACAAAGGTAAGACAAGAAGCTCTCTGAAGCTTGGTTGAGGGCAGGTCCTGCTCTTCAGCAGGTCAACCTGCTACTGCTGATGTCACCTGCTGACACAGGTAGCATTGCCTACCCTTTTCTCATGGAAAGCTTATTTATAAAAGAGTGGAGAAGAAAAAAAGGGTTGTGTTGAATCCTGAAAAATAAGGAGGACAAGACCCCAGAAACTTGATAATCCTTTTGAGTATCACAGTAACCACTTTGCAAGAAAACAATGACTGATGCTGGTGAGGATGCTCTACTCGTGCCTCTAAACATTTCTAAGTCTGTCCATTAATCTGATCGTCCTTGCAAACCTGAGATTTCATTTATTTCATTTTAGGCTTTTAAGTGAGGAACAGCCACAGGGGAATATTTTGAGAAGTGGCTTCCACAGCCCTCACCACACTTGTCTAGGTAAGTTCCTTAATTAGTAAGTTAAGAGTCTTTCTCCTTTTCTCTGCCCAAATAGATATAGAATTGTTTTTGCAAAGCAGTACAGTTTTAAGATGACCCGGGATAAGTGTACCCCACTACTTTTTCTACCCTGGAACAAACTTAAGCCATTTGAATAGAAATTCTCAAACCAAATTCATGTGTTTCAAGTCAAGAAGGGCACAGAAACCTGACCTCATACAGGATCATAGGATAATTCAGGCTGGAAAGGACCTCAGGATCTCAGAGCAGCATAAGTTATGAGGACAGATGAGGTTACCCAGGGTCTTATCCAGTCAGGTTTCCAACTCCTCCAAAAATTAGATGCAAACTGATTATTATGTTCTTTGATGCAGGCACTTTACGTCTGCTGAAGTTCTACAGGTCAAAAGTAAGATCTACAAGCCCCACCATGATTGGTACCCCTCGTGGTATTGCAGGAGAATGGAGATACTCACTGATGAAGAAGTATTTGTGTTGGTGGTTGTATGGCATGTATTTTGTCTTTTTGATCCCAAGCTGTGAACAGAAATGGCAAAAAAACATACTGAGTGGAAACTAAGTAACCTGCCCAGGTAAATTGCTGTCTTCCATTCTTTCTTCCCCAGAGGCACTCTTCTTGCACACTTCTCACAACCCTCACTCCTACCGTCTCCTCCTTGTCCACCTGTCCAATTACTTTTCATACACAACACACCTTTTCTCTAAACCTTCATTCCATTAACGTAAGGCTTTAATTACTTACAGCTCTGTGAAGTCCTTCAAAGACAAACTATTAAGCAAGCGTGAGATTTTTCTCTAGCAGGGGAATATAAATTAACTAAGTGATTGCTGAAAAGCTGTTTTAGATATACTTATGACCAGCCGAAAGAGGAGTAACTGCCCACAAGAAAAAGCTACGTTGGTGTATGGTAGGAAGAAAAACGCTGTCTCAGATACCACCGTTTTCTGGATTGGAACAGAATGATGTGATAAAAACTATGCCAGAGCATTTAATCCATTAAAACATAGTGTGACCTGTAAGTTATGATAAAAATAATTTTAAGGGCGGATAGGGCTCAATTTTAACTGGTGAATTTCCTTGGTTTTGTGTTTTTACCACATTCATAATTAATTTGGTGAAATACTAGGTATTTCCTACACTGACAGGGTCTCAAGAACTGATGAAGCTGTACAGCTTCAGCTGAAGGGGGTTCAGCATTTTCTTAGGTTGTTGCTCCTGGAAGTGGCCTGGCAGCACAAGCTGAGAACATCCTATGTGGTCAGATGACTTCTGCCCACTGGAGGGTTCTGCCAACAGCCAATCCCATGGAGTAATAGGACTTGGTTATTCAGTCCTGCTGTGCTGGCTGCCTCTCGCTGCAAGGCTCCTGCCTTCGTAGGATCATAGAATGGTTCAGGTTGGAAGGGACCTTAAAAATTGAGTTCCAGCCCCAATGCCCTCTGCAGGGACACTTCCCACTAGACCAGGTTGCTCAAAGTCCCATCCAACCTGGCCTTGAACACCTCCTTGAACACCAGCTTCTCTTGGCAACCTCTTCCAGTGTCTCACCACCCTTACAGTCAAGAATTTCTTCCAAATATCTAGTCTAAATCTCCCCTCTTTCGGTGTAAAACTGTTACCCCTCATCCTATGAAGGCATAGATATGCCAAAGCCACCTGTATCTCTGAGCTTCAGACATGAATATTACAGTAGTCCCAGGCCAACTGCAGGCATGCTTTATATTAATGTTTACAAGTTATCTAATAATCACTACTTACCGAGTTGTTCTGCTAGGTCATTAAGTTGCTATAACCATTAAGTCTTTTTCCTGATGGATTCTCCACCTTCTATATGATGCATATACATAATCTCTAATTTATTTACAACTACTTGTCAACTGTTCTTGACATTTTTAAAGGAACTTAATGTGCACTGTGGCCACCTTACAAAGGCTGAAGAAAGTAGACACAGGTCTCTGTCATAATGGCTCAGTTTTAGATCTTTATGGTACAGCGTGCTTTTTGTTGACTAGGGTCTCCTTCCCAGTTCCTGGTACTTGAGTACACGCAGGCACACACTGACCTCCACAGAGAATTTCTTCCCCAAAGTGAACAAGAAAGGGTGCATATCAATATCGGGATCTTTCCGGAAGCAGTTGGGTTTGGCATGGTGCCGGGAGTGCAGGAGAGTCCACCATTTGGCTGATGCCCCCTGTTTTAGTGAAGAACAAAGTATGAAAAGCACAGTGCTTTCAGAGAGAGATTCTCTCCAACTCCCTTCCTTCGCCCAACGCTTAGCACACTCCTCCACAGAGTCTTCAGAACACATGCTTTTACAGGAAAGCCATCAAGTCTAAGAAGTTTTTCCAGGCTCAGGTACTTACAATCAAATGGCACATCACAAACTTGTGCAGCAAGTGGTTCCACTTGGGCTTCCTGAATACTGAAAGATGTCCTAAATCATGCTGTAACCATGAAGCCTGGACCTGGAAGAGCGAATAGACATTGGGAAGGGAGAAAAACAGGAATTAAGACCAGAAGGGTGTAACACCTGCTTTGAAATACCAAGATTTATTTTTCAGACAGTGCTCCAAAATCACAATCGTAAAGGAACTATGAAATTCTGATAGTCTTAAGGCTTCTGACAGGCTGTTGGGGGTTTTCAGCCTGGAGAAGGCTCTAGGGACACCTTAAAGCAGCCTTCCAGTACCCGAAGGGGGCTGCAGGAGAGATGGGGAGGGACTCTTCATCAGGGAGTGGAGCTGTAGGATGAGGGGTAGCAGTTTTAAACTGTAAGAGGGGAGATTTACATTAGATATCAGGAAGAAATTCTTTGCTGTGAGAGAGGTGAGACCCTGGCCCAGGTTTCCCAGGGAAGTTGTGGCTGCCCCATCCCTGGAGGGGTTCAAGGCCAGGCTGGATGGGGCTTTGAGCAACCTGGTCTGGTGGGAGGTGTCCCTGCCCAGGGCAGGGGGTTGGAACTCGATGTTTAAGGTCCCGTCCAACCTGAACCATTCTTGATTCTGTGATTCCCCCAGAATATATATTGCTGAAAGAATCCCAGACTAAGTTTAGTGGGAGCTCACCACATGCAGAATTTCTTCTTTATATCATCTATAAACATATGCCACACATGTCTTCTTGTGACAAAGGAGAACTATGCCAAGTAAGGAAATGGAGGACTGGAAAACTGCAGTAGTATTATACGAGTTGATGCAAGTCCATGCGTACAGGCTGTGGACTTTGTTGCTTACCTGGGAAATGGTCAGCACCGCCAGCGAGACAATGAAGGGCATTAAGGATGTTCCAAAATAGAAGAGAATGAGCCAAGCAGCAGTATCCAACAGGAGGATGTGAGCAAGGTGCAGGAAGAAGAAGAGTCGATTTGGCTCCAGAAGTCCCATTTTCTCAACGGTAGCACGCAATTCACGGAAATCTTTCACCAGCATTTTCTGTGGGAAGCACCAGCATTACATGTTCCCTGTTTCTAGAGTGTAGCACCGCAGCCTCGAAAGCCAAGGACCACTTTAAAGGAGGAAAGAAAGAGCAAAGGACCTGGCCAAATGGGCAAGAGCTGGGCTTGCACCCTGGTAAACTTTATCATCGTTTTCCTACAGCTTCTTTGTGTCTTTGCCTGATGAGGTCCGTGGAGCAGAGGAGCAAGCAGCAGCCAGAGCACAATGTCTGTACCCCCAATCCCTAAGACTGTGTCTTTGGTGCTTCTTTCATCATTTTTTTGGCAGGGCTCCGATGGAAGTTGTGTCCGGTGGAGGTGAGCTGGATGTTCATGAACATAGTATGCCATCTTGTGGTAGGCCTTTGGAATGAAATTATTCCTATTCTGCCACCAGTTCCAATGGATCAATACGTGTTTTCACTTTACCCTTCCCAAGATTAACAGGAGAGGGTTAAACACCTGTATGAAAACGACGTGTACAGCTCAGCTGGCCTCCGGCTGGTGGGCACCGAGGAAGGAAGGTGGAAGAAGAAATGAGCACAGTACGTGTGCTTGACCAACCCACCTTCGGTTTTGCCAGCTCTGCAGGTGCCTCTGAAGCCTGATTCCTGTCTCCAACCCACAAAGAAGCTTGCTGGCCTACTTTCCCCGCTGTTTTGGGGAAATGGAGTTTGCATGGAGCAAGGCACACGCAGGCTCTGCTGCAGGTCAGCTATGGGATTGAGAAATAGGCAAGGTATTGGCCGCAGGTGGGTCAGAGGGCTCAGGGGGATCCCACCTACATAGGAAGCATGGCCATGCCATTCTGGGACAGCCAGACTGCTCTGAATTGTGTTTCTAATGCCTGGTTTACATGGGGCGATGTATCATCTTGGCCCCCTTCAGCAGGCAGTGTGGGACTACGCAAAGGAAAAGTCAGGACAGGATTAGAAGACTGGGGAAAAGAGAGTGTTGGACAGTGCGACACAATGAGGACCATACAGCCCAGGGATTATTTGTAGTCTAAGACTATTCCTGTTCTGTTGTCTGTGCCTCTCTCATGAGGTTTTCTTTGACAAACCAGACGGTCTACTCTCAGTACAGAAGCCAGTACAGACTTAAAATTTACTATCAGCTGGAAAGAACGACTTCATTTCTGGTTAGCTTTTTCTCCAAGCAAGGGAAAGAAGTGGGAGCTGTGATATTCATGAGAGCAAAACAAGGCTCTGCCATGTATGCAGAGCTGCTGTGATAATAAAAATCCATCTTCAGGAATCTCATTCTCAACCACAAAATGTGGATTGAGACTAATATTCATGTATTGTTTCTAAGCAGTAGCACAAAAAATTGTGAAAAGCACATTTTTCAAGGAGCTACACTGATACATAAGAAAAAGGTCTAATCTCAGAATATTTCCCTTTATTCTGTCTTTGATCTGATTTTATGAGGATAGACTTACATTCTTAGTGGGCTCAATACTGGGTTGATCTGGTGCCAGCTCCCCAATCTGCAGTGACTTCAGGTACTTGCTCACCAGCACCTTGTCAACATGGAATGCTACGAAGGCGTCCTGCAAATGCAGAAGAGTAGAGAAAGAGGTAAGAAAAACAAGCTTTGTGTTAGTAACCTCAGCCTACTCTGCACAGCAAGACATTCACTGGGGAGGAGCCTCGATGGCAAAGATACCTGGCTTACCTTTATATCTCCACAAGACTTTGTTGGCCTTTGTCTTCTGGTGTTTTGTCCTATGCTTTTAAATGAGATCTTATTTCAGGTGGCAAATGGAAGAGGCCTGACTTCCACTACTGCAATTACTACAGGTATGCAAGCTCCATAATGCAAAATCGAATAAATCTCCATCATACGCCTAAAGCTCAGTCTAGTTCCCTTGCCCTTCTTCTTCCCCCTCTTCTCAACCACAATATTAGTGACTTTTCCATCTTCCTGGACATCCAGGTGCCCAAAGGACCTTCCTTATCCATGGACCGGAATCTCCTTTGTTGTGCAATTTGTCCAAAGAGAAAATGGCCCTTTAAATCTGACTGCTTTAAATAAAAATGTGTTTCCTATTACTCACCAGGTAGAGATCTCCACTCCCAAATTATAGAATCATAGGATGGTTTCGATTAGAAGGGACCTTGAAGATGATCGAGTTCCAACTTCCAACCTGGCCTTGAACCCCTCCAGGGATGGGGCAGCCACAGCTTCTCTGGGCAACCTGTTCCTGGGCCTCGCCACCCTCACAGGAAAGAATTTCTTTCTCGTATTTAATCTAAATCTCCCCTCTTTCAATTTAAAACTGTTACCCCTTGTCCTGTCACTACACTTCCTGCCAGAGTTACTCTCCATCTCTCCTGTAGCTCCCTTCAGATATTGGAAGGCTGCTCTAAGGTCTCCCTGGAGCCTTCTCTTCTCCAGGCTGAACAACCCCAGCTCTCTCAGCCTGTCCTCATAGGAGAATCTTTCACTTCTTTTCTTCTGTGCCTCCCAGACTAACTGAAGAGCCTACTGAATTCACACTGTCTCATGAAACTGCTCTTAATAATGAAGAGGAGTTTCTTACTTCACCCACAATGTCCTGGATATATTCCTACTGCAACTCAGTGTGGATATAACCACGTTTGCTCTAAACCAGAAGTTCACACACACTAATTTACCCTGCTTCTGTTTGAGGCTGACTGGTGCCAGCGTGGCTTTCTCTGGGCTGGATTACACAAGCCTATAGCAAATATTCCACCTTTTACTCTCTTCCATGAGTTTTGCCGAGGCCAAGATACACAGCTTGCAGGAGTGCAGAGTTCAAGCAGGGCAAGATGCTCCAGTATCACGTGCATCAGTTTGCCTTGGAATAAATGCATATTCTGAATATTGTGCCTTGTCAGAAGTGATGCTGCTGCTGTTATCCAAAAGCACTGAGCTGATGAAGATTTACACGTTCTTCAGCATCTTCGGAGCAAAGTGAAAACCATTCCTATTAATTTCACTTACAGCCCTTGAGCTGGAGTTTTATCATATATGCTTAAGAAGAGAGAGGGGGAAATAACCCGGCATTTTTCCATCGCAGTGCACAGCTTATTTGATGTACTTCACACTTGTGAAGTCACACAAAACTGGCTGAAGTCTTGCAGGGCTTAATGATTCAGACATGGAACCAACCTATAAGAACCAGCTCAGATCCCAGAAACAAAATATCCGCGTTTTCCAAGTTCATCCATTGTCTGGGGTACTCCAGCACGCTAAAATGAAAGGAACGGGACAGTACTAACTAGAGAAATGAATGATGGCAAATACAGAATGCAAACTGCAGCTAATACAGAATTTGAAATTTAAACTTATTGGGCTGAAAATTATATTTATTTCCACTAGCTTCAAACATCCCTTACATACAGACAATCAGGGAATTATTTGTCCTGATTTTTCTTTCTTTCAAAATACACAGCAAGGAAGCAATCACATTTATCACAACTTCGTGCAGATGTTACTTCACCTCTATTTTCTACCCTTCCTGCATGTACCAGAAGGCAAGAACTCCAGGGAATTTGCTAAACATTTTGGTGTACATTACCACAGGTTTACATGGCATTAAAACTGCAGTCAGACAAGGAAACGTGATGAACAGAAGTCTTTTTGCCCACAGACTAACTTTCCAGCAGTTGGACACTTGTTAATGGATGGTTCTTTCAGTTCTGTTCATCTCAAGGGCCAGAAGGACCACACGCAAGAACTACAGAAGCTTTTCTGGAAGACTGCTTGGGAAGGCATGCTGTCTCTGTTCTCCCTCCAAGTTATGCCGGGTGGCATTTAGGAGAGATACCTTTCCTAAAGGTACGTTTCGGGAAGCAGCCACTGTCATTGCCAGGGCTTGTAGCAGCTTCCCCACCTGCTGTAAGCAATCACTGCAGTCCACAGTAGCTGCAAAAGTGAGATCAGGAGATAAGAATAATCTTAAAGACTTCAGCTGGATACACGGTTACAGTCTGGCTGTTGCCGGAAGCAAAGAGTTAATAGTCACAAAAATTCCAGGTCTCCAAACAAGTGGGCTTGTGTAGTTGGTGAGTGGAGGGAGGAAGAGACGGTCCCATGGCATCAGATCTTGGTGGAACCAAAAGGAGTCTCAAGATAAGAGAATAGTAAATTTCTGATTTTTCATGTAAAGTTAGGACCGAATGACCGACCAATCATTTCCTTTACTGTAGTTTCTTCTTTGGTATGTGAGACCCAGCTTATTTCTCAAAAGGTGTGCTAGATTTGCAAATTATCTCCTCGCACGCTTATCTGCTCAGAACTGGAGTAAAATAAGTATCTTGATTCTGTGTATCAATTGGGACAACATGGTTTCACCACAAGCTGAGCCTCTATATTTGCCTGTTTCCATAGCATGAGGTTGGAAAGTTTGCACGTAGCAGTGACACCACGTACCCCCTGAGCATGCTATATACCCCCAACCATGCTATATAGAATCCTAGAACCACAGAATGGTTTGGATTGGAAAGAACTTTAAAGCTTATCCAGTTCCACCTGCTGCCCTGGGCAGGGACACCTCCCACCAGACCAGGTTGCTCCAAGCCCCCTCCAACCTGGCCTTGAACCCCTCCAGGGATGGGGCAGCCACAGCTTCTCTGGGCAGCCTGGGCCAGGCTCTCACCACCCTCAGAGTGAAAAATTTCTTCCTGAGATCTGATCTAAATCTACTCTCTTCCAGTTGGAAGCCATTACCCCTCATCCTATCACTACATGCCCTGTGAAAAGTCCCTCCCCAGCTTTCCTGGAGCCCCTTGAGGGACTGGAAGGGGCTCCAAGGTCTCCCCAGAGCCTTCTCTTCTCCAGGCTGAACCCCTCCATCTCTCTCAGCCTGTCCTCCCAGCAGAGGGGCTCCAGCCCTCCCAGCGTCTCCGGGGCCTCCGCTGGCCCCACTCCAACAGCTCCACATCCTACCCATCACCATGCAGTTTGTCCCCGAATGCCCACCCAGTCCCCAGCGAAGTCACCTCCCAAGCTCTCACTGCACGATGCTTGCTGGGTACCAGCCTCCTCCTCCTCCTCCTCCTCCTCCTCTCCCTCCCTGCATCCCAAAGCCAGCCGGTCCCAAGCGCCTCCTCGTCATCGCCCCACCGCTCACCGTGGCGTCCTGCCCGGCGTGGCTGTCGATGAGCCGGGCCCCCCCGGGATGCCGGCGGTAGAACTGGCTGATGTCGTACACCTTCCTCTCGATCACCAGCCAGCGTTCCTGCGGCGGCGACCCTCGCCCGCTCCGCTCCTGGATCTCCTCCCAGGTGAAGAACCGAAGGGCCGGGCTGGCTGCGGGGTCCCCAGCCCGTTCTTCACACATCTCCCCAGGCCCCCGCAGGGGTGCCATCCTTCCTTCCTCCCTTCTTCCTCCCTCCTTCCTCTCTTCCTTGCTCGCCAGCCATGGGATATAATGGTGGGACACGCCCCGGCACCGCCCTCCTCCTCTCCCCATCCCTGGGAGAGCTCCTGTCTTTTGGGCTTTCACCCCAAAACCGCTCCTTCACCCTCAGTGCGAGCCAAGCATGGGTTTAAACATGAAAAAAATATCAACTACTCATTAAAAAAACAAAAAAAATTGTGGTTTTTTTTTTTAGAGTGAAAGCGTCTTCTCCTTTGCAGCTGGACGCCCTAGAAATTGGTCTTACACAAGACAGAAACTTTGCTCGCTGGGAGATAAAATCCTCCAGTCACCAAAAGCTGTAACAGCAAACAGAAGACAGGGGAAAATAAGTCTGCGTCCAGACCCGCTGGTGTCTGCCTATGCAGATGCTCTTTGGAAGCAACTGCAGGTAAGGAGTACCTGACCACTTCATGTTTGGTTTTTTTTTTCCTCAGGTGGCTCATTCCATTCCCAAAACAGGCTTACTGGGCTCTGACACTCAGGGAAAGCTGCACTTAAATACACCTCTGATTAACCTGCTGTTCACTACAAAAATATTATCACTCTGCAGCTTAGTTTAGATGTAGCAGTCCACAAACCCATTTGGAAGAAACACAAGCTATGCACGTTCTCATACCCAATTTAAAAAAATAAATCAAACACCAATACACAACCAACCAATCTCTTAAGGACTCAATATTATATTTATTATCTTTAGAACCTGTTGAAATCCCGTATTTCTGTATTTCCAGTTCCCCAGCACACACAGCAAGAATGGGGCAGGGTGGAGGAGGCTTCACTGTGCTCTCTCCAGCCCTAATCCCCTCCTCAGAGCTCTGCGCTCGATGCTGCTGTTTCCCAGGATGAGCCAGGGATGCCACACATAAAATGTTATAGCAGGTCCTGGTGGCAGGTTGTGAAACGGCTTTTTCTTCCCCTCCTCCTGCCCCTTTCTTGTCTGTAAAATTACTTAGCAAACTATTGACTTGGTGACTCCAGGAAATTAGTATTAATTGCAAAACACCGCTTGGTTCAGCTTTTCCTACCTTTCTAAAGCAGTCTTAGCAGTCACATAATTTTCTCTTTTCAAAACAAGACACAAAGCCTCAAAAATACTATAAAACCACAACTGAGTCAACAATTTCTTTGTACCATGGAAAAACACACGTTAAAGCCCACATCAGCATCAACCCAGGTGCAGGAGCTCACAATTAAGATAGAGTTTTCAAAGCATGTGGTCACAGCTGAAATTAATTTGTCTGAGTTACTAACTTTTGATGGTTTGCAGTATTTAATTTGACTTAATTACTATAAATATGTAACATTTATCACACACCTACTTGCAGTTTTTTTCCTCAGGGCTCATTTGCTTTTGAGGCTGCTTGGGCAAGTAAAGTTCTCACTTGATAATAATTCTGCAGTCTACACTTCAAGTGAGAAATGCTGATCCAAAGAACCAGGAGGAATCTCACCTAATTATCACGACTAAGTTGTTTAAACAGTGTTTATGACTCTTCCCCTTTATAAGAAGGTGTGAAAAGGCTAAAGTTGATTTCTCAGCCCAGCTCCCAATGGCAGCCAACGAAATAAGATGCTTTAAAAAGACTTAGTAGTAGTTGTCATCGTTCTGTTTCTTCGCTTCTCCCCTGCCACAGCAGGCAGTCAGAAAGAAACTTTTCCTTCTCGTTCCTGGGCTTTGCCATCTCTGAGGCTCAGGTTCGCTACTTTTAAATAGAATATATTTTTATAACACTTGAGATAAGCCATCTCCAGTGCAGCAGTACACACCTTTGGGAGTTCAGCAGAACTCCTTCCTCTTATCTTCCCTCCTGCACTGAATATTCAGCATTGAATACTCAGCAGAAAAGGGGGAAGAATTCAGCCCTCTTGTCCTATGTTCATGCCTCCTCAGCTGTTTTTTCTGATCCTAAAATCCTTCACAAAGTTAAAAAGCATCAGCAGCGTGACTGAGAGATTTCTTATTTCATCTTTTTCTCTGCCTTTCTGAGGATGCCTAGGTGGCCAGAGCAAACTAGCAACACAAGGGAGAAAAAAGTTGAAATCCCCTTGATATTTTACCTTTTCAGTGAATCACAGGTTGCTGAGTAAAATAGAAAAGTACCTTCTTTTCCTGTTATCTTTGATGTAAAGCTGCAGCTACCACCGGATCAATAAACCAGGTGGGGAAAAGCTTTTTCACCCTGTGGTTTTTAGCCCACGGAGCATTCAGCTGCTCAGCTGCCCCTAGTAAGCTTTTTGTCCCAAACCCAACTTCTGTGCGTGATTCAGAAGCTGTTGTTTGAGAACATTAGTGAGAGCCAGCACCGGGACTGTGGCTATTTCAGGAGACAGGCAACAGCTTAGCTGGAGCTTCAGATTTTAAGAATGGCCCTCAAGCACCTAAAACGGCCGCCAGGATGTTAAGTCCTTCCACGGATGTATATCAAACCCTTGGATAACTAAAACTCGAATTATTCAAGAAGGAGCCATGTAACCCATTCAGAGAAGGAGCTGGCTGTTACAGGGGTTGTATGACACTCATGACAGTACTATTGTATAAGCCAGTAGACATTACTCTGGTAGAAATGCTGATAATAATAATTATAATTGCTATTGTACCAGCCAGTGTTAACAATGGAACAATACATTTGGTAATAAACACTTCATTAATCAGAACCCCAGCTATTACACCAAGTTGCCAGCTACTCATTTTTTCACTGGAACCCCCCCATTAAACTAAACTTAGGCATTTCCAGTTTTGCAGCTCTCTGCTTTGATGTTTTGCAATCCGTGTTTTCACACTGAAAGATCTCAGCTGCTACAAAGATAAACATCAGACTATGACCTATGACTTGATACCTACCTGATATCCATTTGTTCTCTCCCATATCCCACATTTTTATGCTCTGTAGTCCACTCTTCTTTTCCTTGCATTGGGGTGAAGTGGAGCAAACCTACGTTATGGTCCTTTCTGGAATTCTTGTGTTAATTAAAAAAAAAAAGAAAAAAAGAAAGAACACCAGAGCAACATTAGTCCGATGAATGACACCAAAGACATGAAGAAGTCAAACACCTGCATATTTGTACAAGCAGGGATTTTGTCTCCCCTGGTGGCAGGAGAGGAAAGGAGCAGAAAGGAGAGGAGTTGCAAGGGACCTATGACGATCATTTAGTCCAACTGCCTGACTGCTTCAGGGGTGACCACAAGTTAAAGCATGTTGGTAAGGACATTGTCCAAATGCCTCTTTAAGACTGACAGGCTTGGAGTATCAACCACCTCAATAGGAAGCCTGTTCCAGTGTTTGACCACCCCCTTGGTAAAGAAATGCTTCTTTTTTTGTTGTTGTTCTTGTTGTTGTTGTTGGACTTGATGATCTCAAAGGTCCCTTCCATCCATGAATATTCTGTGATTCTGTAATGTCCAGTCTAAACCTCCCCTGATGCAGCTTTGAACCATTTCCACGTGTACTACCACTGGATCCCAGGGAGAAGATCTCAGCACCTCCCTCTCTGCTTCCCCTCCTCAGGAAGCTGCAGAGAGAAATGAGGTTGTCCCTCAGCCTCCTTTTCTCCCAACTAGACAAATCTGAAGTCCTTAGCCACTCTTCACAGGACATGCCTTCCAGGTCTTTCACCATCTTTGATGTCCTCCTCCACCATTGTTGCCCAATGCCCTAGTCTATCTAGATCCCTCTGCAAGGCCTCTTGTCCCTTGAGAGAGTCATCAGCACCTCTCAGTTTGGTATCATCAGCAAACCTTCTGATGGTGCCTTTACCTCCTGCTTCCAGATCATTGACAAAAATATTGAACTGGACTGGCCATGAGGAACACCACTGGTGACCATCACCAGCCAGATGTAGCCCCAGTTGATGGACCCTATTAATGTAGGATTATCAATCAATTGAAGGAGCCCATTTGTGTTTTAAGGATCGCTACCTATCCCCTTCTTCCACGCTTTAGGAAACTTGACAGGATGGGGCCACATGCAATTATGGGTGCCACCTGCATTTGGAAAAGAGAATGCAAGATCAAATTTATTTCAGAAAGTCTTAGGTGTGCCACCAAATGAGGTAGCCTTACTGTGGCCTCCCTTAGCCTGCACAAATGCTGCAAAGTTAGAGTTTAATATTTCCACATGGAGCGCAGCCTGGGTACTGATGGGCTCCATAACCAGTTCCCACATTTGGAAAATGTCCAAGTAAGTGATCCCTGGAGATTTGGATTGTGTGGTGCTTGCATTCTCGCTGTGCTTTAGACTCAGAGTGTCCCTTTCTGCTGATACACTATTTTGTGGCACAGGCTTGTTCTTTTATCCTGGCAGAAGGGGCAATGGCCAATATATTTGCAACAGATTGCCTCTGAAAAATATTTTGAATTGTGGTGAATAGCAAGAAAGATGACAGGGTATTGATTTGCCTGAGAAGCAGCGTGTCAGACTCCATGTGCCTTCCTCTCTCTACTATTTTGGACTGGTAGAAAATCAACTCAGTGGATTGCGTGGGCTGTTTCTGTAACTTAAGAAAATCTTTTTAATGGGTTCCGCTTTCATTGCAGTTGTGTGGGCAGCAGTAACAGTTTCAGTAATAGACGATGCTATGAATTTCAACAACACAGGTAACCGAAGGCTATAATCAGAGCAGGCAGCCACAAAACATAACCCAAATATCCATAAACTGGGGCCTCTGAAAGCAACACACACACAAAAGAAAAAAAAAATGAAAAAAAGTCCTAATTAAGATGAGTAAGCCAGAACAAAATATAAATAAGAAAATAAAGCCTGATTTATAAAAATATAGGAGGAGAATCCAGTTGTATCCATAAGTAATTATTTGTGACCTGTAACTCCTCTTACTTCTTTTTCTTTTCTGATTCTTCTTGCTCATGTGGTGCAACGTTAGAAGAATTAGAAGTAGGATCAGTGCTACTTCTTGGGATTTATGGCAACAAGCAGGAAAGACTGCCATGGTAGGGACTTGGAAAGGTCCTAATGATTTACCACAGATTTCTGATGTGGGACTGTTCAGCCAAACCGGTGCTATGGATAAGACACTGTTCTTCACATGGGTCTGAAGGAATTTTGGACCTCTTGGTGCACATACCTGTGAAGCTTCACACTAATTGCCTGTGCCTAAAATATGCTTGAGTCTTTCTGCTCCTCTGCTGACTTCATTTTGCAGTGTTATGAAGCCAAGGTTGGCATCTGTCAACAAGTCTAGCAGGACATTGTGCATGGCCTTTCGATATGTAAAGGGGGCTTATTTATAAGACGTAGTGAGACATTTTACCAAGCCCTGCAGTGATATGACAAGGGGCAATAGTTTTAAACTAAAGAGGGTAGATTTAGATTGAACATAAGGAAGAATTTTTTTACTCTAAGGGTGGTGAGACAGTGGAACAGGTTGCCTAGAGAAATTGTGAATGCCCCATTGTTTTCATTGGTTGGATCAAGCTGGCAAATGTAAATAGCAATGAACTCATGCAAAAGTGTAACAGAACATCTCTTAAATTCTTTATAGCTTTCATGAAAGTTGATTACAAGAACACTGCAGAAGTCCTTAGAGGTGGTACACCATACGCATAAAAAATGAATCTTGAGCACACTGACCCATATTCCTCTCCAGTTTAAAATACTGCAACTATTGTTGCTTCCTGGGACTACTTGATGACCATGAACTCCCCCATTTCTGCTATGAATCGAAGATCATGTTTTAGGGAAGAGACCACCGGTGGCGCACAGCTTAATCTGAACACTTGCTCTAGAGCCAGACAGCTAGAGTCTGTAGAGTCGCGTTGTTGGAGCAATAACAAATAACAACTCTGGCAAGGACCTGCAGTAAATCTTTAGAAATTCTTCATTGCCCTTTGTTCGTGGTCCTGAACACTGGTCTGGAAAAGACTGAGGTGAGCAAGGCTCTGATAAATAGCATTTTAGTGGAGCTGCTGATGCGGCGCAGAGCTGATGCTAAGCATATTCTTTTCAGATGTTCCCCGGGATCTGGGTGTGCTCCACCAGTTGACTGCTGCTGTGTTGAGAGGTCCTCTTGATAACGACACAGCAAAGGTGGTTTCTGTTTGTGCTACTTTGCAGAAATTTCTGAAAGATTAAATAATATAGGCCAGTGGAGGTCAGTAGAGAGAAAACAAAATGTGTGAAGGAGCTGGAAGTTCAGAGGGAAAAAACCCACTGTATTTTGACCAAGAGATTCTTATGCTCATGCTCAGTAACTTGCTGCTTCACAGCACTCAAGATGGTCATGGAAATGGTGGTTGGCTGCTGTGTCTGCATGAAGTATCCATGCTGAAATACACACACAAGGCTTTACAGTATGAATGGAAGGGTGGCATTGACAGGATTGTATCCTTGCGTCTTCATATGATGTAATGTGCTCTTTCTTAATAGCAGATCTTATCTACTGCCCCCCCAAAAGCATCAGGGTATGACTCAAAATTGGCAGCACAGACTTGCTGAATAGAAGGAGCGATACAATCTCTTTTCTGTCATACCATGTTACACCCTTTCTGGCTAGTACTGCTTATTATGCCCTGTTTTGGTGATAACTGCACCCACAGCCATGGGGTGGATGCCTTAACCCCTTGAAGAAATGATGGAAACGTATGGAAGCATTCTCCCAACAACTTTTCCTCACTTATAACAACTTAAACTCCTGAGAAAACCTCGCATTATTCCCATTTATCTCATTCCAACTTGCTGTGCAAAGAACCAGATGACCATGCTTCTATCTGAATCAGACCAGAAGCTCCTTGTGACAAACCCAGTGCTGAAGAGGCACTAAATATGGGACTCTGCGTGTCTGAACAAGGCAGGTAAGGATGTCCAGATGACGGAGAAGCTTCCCAGAGCCATGGAGACTCAAAACATATTTGCAAGTCATTTGAGCCAAGCTATGAATACTATGTCAGAAGAATAGGGAAGAGAAGAACACGAACAGAATATGCAAAGAATGTATTTTCTTTGTGGCATGGTAGTTTGTGGGAACTAATACCATGTGTCACAAGTGGGGAAGGAGAGCTCATTCAGTACCCAAACAGTCT
The DNA here is from genome assembly GCA_013399435.1 of Arenaria interpres. NCBI lineage: Eukaryota > Metazoa > Chordata > Aves > Charadriiformes > Scolopacidae > Arenaria > Arenaria interpres. Next base: position 53,175 of record VXAK01011085.1, read on the forward strand.
GACTGAATTTTCCAGGTTTCTCTCCAACTCAGGTAAAACAGCAAAGAAAACAGGCATTAACCTAACTCTCTTCTTCTTGGGGTGTGTTAACATGGAATAACTTCTCCTGCTGTTAATAGGATAAGTGGAAGATAAGCAGAGAAAGATGCTGGGGGCAAAAGTTACAGAGATGTCTGTACTCACATGCTTAAAGTTGCTGCATAACAGAAGAGATTTTGTAACATTAATGGGGATGTGATCTCTCTCATCAGCCTTGTTTCTCACACCTCAAATTTTACAATGACAGCAATTACCTTGGTACAAAAGGGAAGACATAATAGTCACATGCCACCGCTATATAAAACCCACACATAAAATTTAGTGCGTGGTCACTTACTCCCACAGGAAACATTATTCTCTTATTAGGACAAGAAATAGGAAATTCAGCGACTGAAAGCTTTATCAGCCTACAAAACTTTCGCTTGTGCTATCCTGTTCCATTTAGACAGTAGCTGTTCTACAAACTCAAACACCTGGAAATCAGGAAACAGTAAAAGTATTTCAAATTCAGTCACGAGAAGAGTTGAAAACGGAGTTAAGGTTATGCCCAGATATTTGCATTATTTGAATGATGCCCTAATCTACCAGTCGCTCTCTTCCACCCTCTCCCCCTGCATACACAGACACTCTTGCTTTATTTTAGAATCGCAGAATTTGTCTACATTTTCCCTACAATGCCAAAAACTTATGTCTAGGCTCATCATACCTGATTATAAGTGTCTAATTTCAGGTGATTGCCTATGTTGACTCTCCCTCGCCAGTGCAATGAGACAGTCACTTTCAGTGGATGATCCAACTTCATGTGGCCATAACTTGCCCCACACAGATTACTGCACTGTCTCAATTTCAGTCTCTTGGCCAGGATCTTGACACTTTCACCTCCCTACCACCTAACGCGGAAATCAAACAACAACTGCTTTACTCAGGGTAATCTCCACAGCAAGAGGATCCCTATTTCCTGCTACTTGATATAATCTATGCAAACCAGCACAGATATGAGTTCTGTCTACGTATTTGAAATAATACGTGTAACACTGTCCTCTGTACATGAAAGAGTCAGAGAGAGGCTGAAATCCCTCAGAAATTCTCAGTTCTTCCAGATAGTCCGGTATCACAGTATTGTTAAACTGACCTCTTGCCATCCAGTTCATTAACTGCTTACTGTACGTGTACCTGGAATATTCTCGGCTGATTTCTGCTTTACATTGCCTATCTGTGAGGGAGAGAGAGATTAAGATTGCATACTTCTTCATTTCTTGGTCCTTGGTTTTCAGAAATATGTCATAACCATAATTACTCCCTTTCCTAATCTTCAGAGAGTGGTCTTCTGATGAAGATAGTACTTAGAGAAGGCCAGAGAAACAGCCTAGCAACCCCAAATATGTTGTAGCAAAAGCGACAAAAGACTTTGGAATTACGAAAAGCAAGGAAGAAAACCAACTCAAATGATGTGGTACAGAAGGTGAAACATGGTTCTCACTGTGTCGGGGAGAGAATCAGAAGAGTAGAAGTGAGAGAACTCATGGGTTGAGATAAAGACAGTTTAATAAGTAAAGCAAAAGCCTCGCACGCAAGCAAAGCAAAACAAGGAATTCATTCACTTCTTCCCATCTCAGGCCAGTGTTTCAGCCACCTCCAGGAAAGCTGGGCTCCGTCACACATAACGGTGACTTGGGAAGACAAATGTCATCACTCTGAACATCCTTCCTTTCCTTCCCCCAGCTTTATATACTGAGCTTGATGTCATATGGCATGGAATATCCCTTTGGTCAGCTGGAGTCAGCTGTCCTGGCCACGTCCCCTCCCAACTTCTTGTTCCCCCCGAGCCTGCTCAATGGCTGGGTGGCCTGAGGAGCAGAAAAGTCCTTGAGCGCCCAACAACAGCAAAAAACATCACACTATTCCCATCCCAAACCCAAAATATAGCATGACACCAGCTGCTAGCAAGGAAATTAACTCCATCCTGACTGAAACCATGACACACTGGTGATGGAAAGTCAGCAGAAGGCCTTTGTAAGGGTAGTGATTATATTGCTGTCACACCAGCGGCAAGGATGGAGAAGTGCAGGAAAACTTGGTATCACCTCCATATCCTTAAAGTAAATCCTGAGGGAAACTTGTGACAGAGTCCACAGTACCCACACATGTTCTCCTGGAAAGAAAGACAAGGAGAGGGGTGTTCTTTATGTATATGCCACTGCACCCTCTCTTTTTCTTATTCAGGACAGGAACTGTGCATTTCAAGAGAGGAAGCAGCCAACAGTGATTTCTTGCACGTGGAACTTATAGAAGGTGTCCACACTCTGCATAGACTCACAGATATAATTTGTAGAAAGCTTTCTCTATGTTCATATTTGGAGAAAACTGGTTATTACAACTTGCCTCATGAGACAAAGATCCACCCATCTGAGGTATGTCAACAGGTACAGACACATCAAATAGCAGGTGAAAACACATTGCACAACGCGATAAATTACCTTCCTGAGAAGTCGTTTCTATAACAATATGGGCATAACATGGGCTTCTATCGCGAAGGGATCCGAAATGGACTTCCTCTTGTTAAGCATTACATCAGGGAGAGCAAACATAGTATTTCTTCGCACCTACTAGGCTCCTACAAAGAACAACCGAAAATCATATCGTTCTACCAAATTTAAATAGACACATATGAATTACAGCTGTATTGGTTCTTGACTTCTCATTTGGAGAAAAATACTGGAAACATCACCTGAAAATTTGCTGGGTTCTTTCAGCTTCCGATCACACAATCGAGACAGCATTTCTTCGATCTCCCAAGTAGCCCTCCCTCTTTAATTTTGAATTAATCTTTCTGTGGAATGGGCAACCAACATTTTGCACAGTCAGCTAGAAGAGATTCTCCCAGTCTTGTACAAGCCCGCTAAATTTTTTCTCTCACTAATGATAATTTCTTGACTAACAAAAATTTGGGTTTTTTTCTTTTTCAGAGGTGCACCACAGCGTGGGCTTGTAGCCATCGTTGCTCTCCCATGGCTTTTCCCTCTCCTTGCTGCTTGTAGGTGATTATTAGACAGTAGCACTGTCCTTCTCAAAGCATCATTAATCAAAACAGCACTTAGGATTTTATTCCAGGATTTGGAAATCTATTCTATTCTTCGTCAGCCTTTGAATTCCCATGTGATGCCAGCCAGATCATAGAATATCTCAAGTTGGAAGGGATCCATAAGGATCATTGAGTCCAGCTCCTCTCTGTTGACAGAGGAAAACTCAGTGCCCATGTATAAATGCTCTAGACACTCTAAATGAACAAGAATGATTTTTTTGAGTGTGGCTGAGCTCATATGGCTCTAGGCTTAACTCTTTCAGGTAATTCAGGCGCTGGAAACAGTATAGCCACGTGACATTTTCCTGGGCTAATATATCCAATATGGCAGCACTGCAAATGCATTTTGTAAAAAAAGACATATTAATATTTGCTTACACTAAAGGGTGCTCAGGAAATATATACAGGACACTGAATGTGCAGACTGTATAATTAAGTGCCTTTAATTTGAGCAGCTTCCTTTGCTCTGTTTGTGACTAATACAGAAACAGAATGACCTGAAAAGGAAGGACGGAAAAACGTGACTGCAAAATCATAACAAAAAAAAGGAAGACTTAAACATATTAGTAGGTAAACAAGTACTTTTAACTTGTCCTTAACTCACTCTATTACACGTAGGTTATTTCCTTTAACAAACTAACCTCTTTTTATCATCTGCAGATTTAAGGATTGTCCTGTATGGTGGGGCAGATATAGAAAGTGCTCCACGGGATCTGTCTCAAAAAAGGATGATGTGAGCAAGGAACAGTTCAGGTAAATCCATGCACTTAACTTTAGCTGTCTAAAAAGGCATCATCTAAATGATTTATTTATTCTTGCTCTATAATAATTTGAGAAAAGTGGACAGCATGAATTACACCTAGAGATGGCTATCTCGTTTCATTGACAGGAGAATTTAGACACTAGCTTAGACTAGATGCTTAACTTCGTAAAGCTGGGCAAGATGAATCCTCTTTAATGAGTCCTTTTGTGTGAAGGTTGATAATGTTCTTTTTCTAAACAGTCGTTGCTGGAGGCAACACAGGTTTAAGATGTAAAGAAAACTGAAGAAACTTGAGATGTTTTCTTTGTATTCCTTCTACTTGTTATGGACAGTGACCGACTTACCCCTCCAGCTTCTCTTTCCTAAGTGAAATAATAGAGTTCTTTAAGGAATTGTACTTTCAGCTCTTATCACCACCTTTTTTTTTTTTGAACGATTGAAACAAATTTCAGAAAAATTCTGAAGAAGACATTGAAATAGAAAATCAAGCAATTAAAATAACCTTTTACAGAATTACTCTATTGCAATTCTCTCTTATAATTACCTATGTGCATTCACCATCCCTCATGACTCTACATGATTCTTTTTTTTTCTCCCCAAAGGAGACAGAATATTAAAATCACAGTCATGTTATTCAACCGAGAATTGGCGCCTTGCACACTTAGAGTTGTCTTACAAAACCCTAGACGCCCACTCACTCTGTGAGAACAATTTAGTCGCGTTTATTTGAGGGAAACGAGGGGGAGCAAAGCAGGGCCGTATAATTCATTCTGTCAGGGAGGAACCACTATCAAGATGAGAAGGGAGGATCTATATTTTGTGGACGGACTGGTTCCTTGCACAACCTGGGCCCAGCACCTACCAGGTTACCTAATTCTCTTGTTTCACCTCAAGTGGCTGGATCCACATTTCATCACAATCCATCCTTTCTTGTAGGATCTTGGGGTTGTTCAGCTTGGAGAAAAGGAGGCTCCGAGGAGACCTCATAGCAGCCTTCCAGTACCTGAGGGGGGCCTACAGGAAGGCTGGGGAGGGTCTGTTTACAAAGGCCTGCAGTGACAGGACAAGGGGCAATGGTTTTAAGTTGGAGAAGGGGAGATTTAGATTGGATATTAGGAAAAAATTCTTTACCATGAGGGTGGTGGAGCACTGGAACAGGTTGCCCTGGGAGGTGGTTGAGGCCCCTTCCCTTGAGATATTCAAGGTGAAGCTCGACGAAGCCCTGGGCAACCTGGTCTAGTTGGGGGTGTCCCTGCTGACTGCGGGGAGGTCGGACTAGATGACCTTTGGAAGTCCCTTCCGGCCTGGACCAATCTATGAATCTATGAATCTATGAATCTTCCTCCTTCTTCTTCCCCACTAAGGTGAAAGAAGCAGAAACGGGAAGTTAATGCTATCTCAGCCAAACCACACAAATCATTCTTGCTTGCCAAACACAATTTTGTCAGGTTAACAGAGACTTTGGCTTGCAATTGCATTTGGAAATGTAAAGTCGTATAAATGTAAAGTTGTATGGATGTACAGATAGGATACACACCAACTTACTCCATGTCCCCAGGCCCAGAAGTGCAGCTAGTTCTGGAAGTTACATGGATTTATTAACTGCAACTTGAATGTTGTAAAACAAGGCTACAATTCAAGCAGTCAGTGCCGCATAAATCACAGACAAGTGGCCCTCATCTCTGCCTTTGAATATGTATAACAATAATCACTTTCTGTTGAAAGCTTCTTACATGTTGATAAGGAACCATAAAAATAATTATGTAGTTATAATTCCTTTGTAGAAGTGTAGCTGTCAAACATACAAAGAACGGATAATATAAGTCAATAAATCAATATAAGTGGTGTTAAGTAGTTTAGCACAGATAAATGAATGTTGCATTGCAGTACCTCCTTTAAGAGGGTTATTCTATTAGAAATATTTTTATATGAGGGCAGGACTCAAACAGTCGATAATAAAAACATTCTTAAATTATGACAAATACTTTTATATTTGCTTGCACAATCCCTGCATACTTCCACGGATAAAGTGTGCAGTATTTTATTTTTCTTTTCTAATGTCATCAGATCAGTTAGCTCAAGAACCCAATTATTTGATGTAGATGCTCTGTTGCTCAAAGTCTAAGAACCTCACTTAAGATTATTCATGTTTACCAGATTATTTCATGCTTGCTCATTTTTGTTAGAAAAGCTGACCTGTATTATTGAAAGAGAAGTTGGCAAAAGTACAGGAGTTTAACTATTCCCAGTTGAATTTTACTTCAGCTTTTACAAATTAAAGGTCAGCAAAGGGTAACAGAGAGAAACTGTTAATAGGAGTTTATTCGAAGTATGCATAATTTACAAGTATCTAAGCAAAACAGAAGGGAAAAAGGTTTGGGTAAAAAGCCAAAAAAAACTCTCTTAAAAGATAAAGAAATATTATAACTGAGGCAGGCAAAGCCGCTGCTGAGGTCAGTACTGCCCAGGCTCAACAAAGGAACTGGGAAAATGATAATTCCCGATAAGAATAAAGGACAGGTAAATGTTGTGAAGGTTTATGGATATGATTATGATTAAGGAGGTGAATCGCATCTGAAGTATCCCATCTCCCGGTTCCTGAGATTCCCTGGATAGCTGCCATATGGAGAGAAGGGATTCCGTGAGCTTCCTTGTAAATGTTTGTGGAGAAACAACATATGCATAACAGAATCCAGTTTGTCCTCAGACATCCCCTTGCTGTGTGTCCCTGTCGTATGGTATTTTCTTTACACGTACCATGATCTTCCTGGAGGATTAACCTCGGGAGGAAATAGATTGCACTCTAAAAACACGTTTCCTAAGTGCTTTGTGCCAGTCTAGCATGATGGATATTAGCGGATACCATGCACGTGTTGCATTTTACTTCTCCTAATTGCTCCTAATCCTTGATTAGACAAACAAAGGCTTTGGACTATGCCTGTGGGATACTTCTGAAAATCCAAGTGGAGTACTAATTGTTTAATCTTAGCCCTGGGCAGGTACTGGTTGTTTGTATACTGATTGCTCACAGATTATAAAGCTAAGGAGGCAGCGATGCCAGATGCACAAACCACTACACAATACATTGGCTGGCCCAGTGCTGCAAGGGCTGTCTTTTGGCCACGGAACATAAAGCTTGATAGCAACTGGGACTATGCCTGGGAGATCTGCATCTCAAAATACAACCTTCTATACAGCAGGATCTCCTGGAGTCCCTGGACAAAAGGCTAAGAGCAACGTAATTAAATGAATTGGGAACTAAAGGGATTATATCAGGGACACAACGCAATTTCCTTTCCTTTTGTAGGAGGTGTACAAAGGCTTTGTGAGCTGCAGATTGAGGCAAAGGAACAAGCTTCATTAGCCTAGGCTGCTGGAGTCGGTCCCAACCACTGCTGGTGTGTTACGGGATATTGCACGGGGCAAGCAAAGGAGATGCAAGACTAATCCTAGGCCATGACAGCATGTCCCTTCTCTCCGTAAACTGCCCTTAGACATAACCTCACCAGGAGAGAGCTGAAACACTTCTGCTGTTTCTAATGCCTTGGTTTTTGCCCCAAGGTGCTGACCTATGGTGTTTGCTTTTGGGATGTATCTTATCTTCAGTGGTGGTATCAGAACTTGCTGCTCTACTGTGAGCCCCACAGTTCTGGGTATTTTTCTTACCTGTTCTGTTCCCAGCAGTCACAAAAGTAAAAAAAAAAAAAAAAATAAATCCTGTATTCATGGAGTGGAAAGAAGAAGAAGAAAAAAATTGCCTTATCCTTTCTCAGAAAAGCATGAAACTTTGACCTCTGTGCAATAAGACTAACTCAGAAATCGGTGAGTGCTGGGAGAAGATTTCTTGGGGCAGGGGTGGGAAAGGGAGAAAGAATGCATTTCCTGTTAAGTTCTTAACACATTCTTTCAATTTTTAAAATATTGTTGGTATTTGTAGGTTGAAAAAAGCCCTATTCTCTTAGTTTAACTCCATAACTTGAATTTGGGGGTTGGATAATCTGTTTTTAGATGTATTCTAGATAAGGTTCATTCATCCTCCGTAAGGAAGTGGGACCTGCTTTTGACAGGAACATCCCCAGGTTTCCAAATCAGTCATAAACCAGCTTGAAACAGGTTAAGAAATGACAGTTTTACCACACCAGCCCTGAAAGCAAACACCTACTGCAGTCACTGTGATGTTGCCAACAGTTTTCCACAGCGGACCAGGCTTTGATGCCCTGCCAGTGTCACACCTTAGGGAATCTGTGGACCCAAACATGACCCAGCCCCATGTCACCTCACCCTTTACTTCCCATTTTCCTCACCTCAACCAGGACCACCATCTAAGTACCCATTTGCAGAATTTCTATATCTCCTCTCCTTTCTATTCTATTCTATTCTATTCTATTCTATTCTATTCTATTCTATTCTATTCTATTCTATTCTATTCTATTCTATTCTATTTGTAGTTCTAGTTCTAGTTCTATTCAGAGTTTTCAAAATATTCACCTATTTCTCTTTTTTCCATTGCAGGCGCAGAGCTTAAACACAGGGATTAGCTGTGGAAAGTGGATAGAAAATGATCGTGGACCCCCCCAAGAATTCTCAACGGTTGCTCATGAGGAGCGCTACTTCTGGATTTGCTGCAGTAACTCATTATCCAGATGGAGCCTTCAGGTAGGCTGTGACACAGATATTAAAGTAATGTAATTTTGCAAGGGACATTAAAACAGAGCAAATGGGAAGTGTCCTGGGGAAACAACAGCCCAAAAGGAGCAGCCACTGCCTTGGCTGTACGTGAGTGAAAAGGACTGGTTTTTTTGCCCTTTTCTTTCCTGTTTAATTTGTAAAATAAATCACAGCTTGTAAGTCACAAACATCTCCTTGAGGCTTTTTAGCTTAGTTTTCCAAGAAAATGAGATTAATGAGGTGCCTACCTGTTTCTCAGTCCACTTTTACTCCCAGCCAACAACTTTTGAACTCACTGGGACCTCTACACCGTTTCAAATTTGGTTAAAATATGCCAAGAATAAGTTCCTGCAAGTTTGCATAAACTGACAGCTGGTTCTGAAACCTTGTCCAAGTGTCTCCACTAAGGGCTCAGCTAATATTGGACAGAGAGAAACTAACAACCATTAAAAAAAATAAAAAGAAAAAAACCTTTCAACTGGAACTTGCAGTTAAGGAAAATAAAGTTATGATAAACAAGGCTCTGTTGTTTAGACTCAAACTCCATACTCCAAACATCATGCTCTCTCTTAAGACTTCTGTTAACTTACTTTGCATTTGGAGTGGAGTCATATCCTTGATTGTAGGTTAATTTGAATTTGAAAATGGCCAGAATAACTAAATACTTACCTTGGCTAGGCTGATTTTTTGTCTGTCTTGCTGTCTACTGCAGTTTTAGATCAAGATTTTACTGTCAGACTAAATCCCCTTCCACTTTTTCCAAGATGGATTGAAAGAAGAGGCTACTTGTGTAAGAGGCCATGTTGCTATTTCTACACCCCATTTCTTGGAGAAGACTTTTTGGAGGAGTCTTGTGCAGAAGGGAACTCAAGGACTCTGATTTATCAGCCAGACCCTGAGTCTCTCCCCCTCAGAAAATAAGACACCATAAGCTGATAGCAAAAAACACCTTCTGTGGTTACCAAGATAGTTTCCTTGAAGTTGACCTCTGTCCTCCAGGACACTGGCAAACTCTTTAGAATATCCAAAGCTATGTCAAAAAGAGGGTGCTAGGGAAATACATTTGTCACTTGCTCCTTTCTTCACATCATGTTGAAGAGCAACACTAATTAGATGTGAGGTGAGAATGCTGAACTGCCTTGTTTAGGCTTGCAGACAAGTAAGATATGTAGCCAAGTGTCTGCCAAGCTGAGTTTATGAACAAGCCCTCATGATTTGTTGGAAAAACACGAGTCAAACTCATTCAAAGAACAAGATGCAGAACAGTCACAAGACAGAGGGGGAAATCTGCAGCAAGGCACTGTTATGAACTTCACACCATTGAATTTCCATGTGGACAACTGTCCTTGTACAAGTGTTGGAATGGCTGCTCTAAATATACAGTTTTGGACTTTTGTTGTGAATTTTAAGTCCCATGTAGTCCTGGCTTCCAAGTATGCTGCTGTTACTAATTAACCCACAAACAATGCCATTTTTTCATCTTTCATCTTTTCTCTCTTTTAAGAGCTACTTAGAAACGAGTATTTTGGAGTGGCCACGGCTAGCAGCACACCCAGCCTGTGGTCTACCCACTCACCATTGTGGGGTTTGTAACTTGTCCATCACCCTGGGGAAAGAGATCTGTCAGTCTTTTTGATTGAAGGCTTTTAGCAAAATTCTGAAAGACTGTTTTCTTTATGGCTTTCAGACAATCATGCTTTCTAAACAAAAAACATAGAATTTGGCTTTCTGTAGTCTGCACTTCCTTAGTCTGGGAATCAGAGGCTGCCCAAGATCTTTCTGTTGTTCATTTAAAAGAGTTTATTACAGCTGTTGACTGCAAAGTTCCTTACTTCTGAAGAAGAGTGATAACATTGTGTAATTCAAAAATAATTTTTAAAAGTCTGTAGCCTGGTGTGGCTTTTACTTTTGGTTGTGCACAGTTTTGTTTATCGCTGAAAAGATACCGAAGATCAGGGATACCTGGTAAACAAGCTGGTGAATGAGTCCAACAGTCTCAAAGAACGTTTTTCCAGTCCTCCCTGGGCATAAGATTTTTCATAAAACATCCAGAGGACAAGGTTGCCTTCCATCCATGTGAGGGGGCTGCCGAACGAGAAATGCCCTTAACCTTTTCCTTAACCTTTCCCTGTAATTATATTTCCCTGCAAGTCTTTATATTTCAGCTATATCTTTAATGTTTGCTGGTTTCCTGGTCTCTCTCAAGCAGTACCAGATCCTCTTGCTGAAGACAATTTGGGTTCTTTTACCCACAGAAGAATACACCACCTTTTCATTTTCAAAAGTACCTAGTACAAATCATAATAGTAGCAATTCGGAAGAAATATAATAAGTTTTTTATACTGTCATTACACTTCTTTCGATAACATTTCTGTGTTATGCACACAGGACTTCAGTGCAGGAGCACTGCATTGTAGTATCGGATATTATCAGGCAAAACTGCATTCTGTCCTTGTCCCGGCTGAACAATGCTGGCTGGCATTGACGTTCTCCAAAAATCACAACTGAAGTGTGAAAAGGCTGGGGATGCTCTAAGCAATCTGTTATGAATGAGTCTCACTGTCTCAGCAGCAACCAGGGAAGAATTCCTGCAAAGGAAAGGAAAAAGCAGTCCATTTCTAGGTGTAGCAGCAGGACAGTACCACAAGGAGGCAAACTTGGATTATTTTTCCTAATGTTTTCCTTTTTTTCTCCTTGAGAGAGGCTATAACTCTGAACTATTTGAATTGCAAATAAATATCCTCCTGTGGAAATCATGCCAGGACCTTCCACCTCTTCTAGCACTTCAACAAGTAAAGAGATCAGGGCACCAAGCCTGCCAGAGTTCAAGGAGCATCTGGATGATGCTCTTGGTTGTGTGGTTTAGTTTTAGGCAGTCCTGTGAGAAGCAAGGAGTGGGACTCAATGACCTTTATGGGTCTCTTGCAACTCAAGATATTCTGTTATGTATTCTGTGAAATCAGCAGGACATAGAAGGTCAGAAGTCTGCAAATGCTCTGGGAAGCTTCTTTGGCTAGTCACAGAAAGACCTAGATGGCACTCGAGGTGCAAGCTGCAGCTGCAGGCCAGGAATAGTCTGTCATGATGAAGCCAAGGGAGGCAGCTCCTCACAAGATGAAGAGTGGGATGGCCACAAGCCATGTCAGCCAGGGCCTGTCCCACAGTACCTGAGAGCTGGGCAGGGCAGGCCTGGGATTGCAGCTAGGCTCAACCAAATCCCAAAAACCAGGAAAAAGCTTGTGGTGATAAAGCAGGTCCACATGTCAGGGTCAAAGATGTCCATCGCTAGGCCTTGCTGAGCTCAGGGAGGGACTGAAGACCCAGATCTGAGTTTATGTGGGGACCCTGGTCAGAGTGTGGGTCCCAGGTGAGGCTGGTCAGGGTCTTTAAGACCTATTAGTCTACTCAAGGCCCTGACATAGTTGTAATTTTCTTAGAAAAAGAACAGAGAAAGAGATGACTTTTATGATTATGAGGTTATGAGGTGGTAGATGCCCCATCCCTGGAAATATTCAACGTCAGGTTGGACAGGTCTCTCTGCAACCTCATTTAGTTGAAGATGTCCCTGCACTAGCCTTCTTCCTCCCAACATCAATCAACTAAAAACTGACTCTGGAAAGGAGGTAAAATGCACCCAATAGCCGAGGTGTGAACTCCAAAATATAGTAATTTCACATATTAGACATATTGTCTAGAAATAGTCTCTTCAAAGAAGGGCCTGAGAATTTACACCTGAAAATCTGAGAGGAGCCTTTTCCCAGGCACATGTTAAATGCTTATTTATCTCTACAAAGAAACTGAGATCACATGGACAACTGTGTTGAAATTACTAAGCACCCTGACCTCATTTTTCTATAACTAAGGACTGTCGTTTTGGTTTTAAAAAACAAAGTAGAGGCCTGGCATGCATTTCTTTTTAATTTTGATGTCTTTGCCACTTGGGGGAGCACATTGCCACGGCTACTGTTTGACTTTGGTAAGCACACGAGCTAGGCAGCACCTGGAATAGGCAGGTTTTGCTCCCAGTTCCAGATGGGGGTGATGCTAAAACTATTGTGCAATGACCCCAAGGACAAGTTCAGCTTGGAGATGAGTTCAGTGGAGAGTGAGACCAAGCTATAGGGCACTATAAAAGGGAAGATCCAATTGCCAGTAAATAGAAGGGGGTCCTATTGTCCTCCTGGCAGTCCCACCACGCAAGCTCTCATTAACACAAAGGTAGAATTTTTGGGGGCTCAGCACTGGGCTTATCAGGCGTCAGTTCCCCAGTCAGCACCAAGTTCGTTTACTTTTTCATCAACATTAATATCACAATGAAATGTTGTGAATGGATGCTGAAAGGCATACAGAGAAAATAGATGATAGAAGTACTGCATGGTACTGAGACCCAAAATTAAGATAGAGCCAGGTAAGAAGAGATTGAACCCACTTCTCTTTCTAGTGCAAACATTTACACTCAAAGGTCCCCAACCTACTTTTAACTTGTCATTTTGCATTTCTTTCTCATCTTTTGTATATCTGAATCTTTCCCCTTTATATTAATAAACACATCTATAGGGCATTTGTTTTCTCAAAGAGTCCAGTGATGCAAGAAATTTGGACTTAGTTACCTTCTCCGCCACAGTCTTCTTATAAAAAGAGATTTCTCATCACACAAACAAACCATTTAGAGGCAGGTGTTGAGACTTCTCTCCCTGTAATGGATATGGCACTTTCCCAGCTCCTAAAAGGATTATGAAGATCAATACATGAAAAAAACATGAAAAAGATCAGATACTGTTGTTGTGGAGTTACACAAGCTTCTAATCACTGCTTAGTTTTGCTCTTTGTCTGTAGAGTTCTTATCTTTAAACCCTCCTATTAACAAACCAAAGTCTGTGGTCTGGGCACAAAAATGAGTTAACAGTCTTCTGGATGCCCCCTCATTGGAAGTGTTCAAGGTCAGGTTGGACAGGGCTTTGAGCAACCTGATCTAGTGAAAAATCTCCCTGCCTATGGCAAATGGGTTGTACAAGATCATCTTTAAAGGTCCCTTCCAATCCAAACCATTCTATGCTTAGAGACAACCCCTAATTGCCTTGCCATAAATTTTATTTAAAACCCATGCAACCTTGCCCTGTCTCCAGGGTAACTCTACGAGTGGGAAACATGTTAAGAGGGTTGGTTTTTTTTGTAGAGACGAGAGGAATTATATTGCTGTCAGCAGATTCAGACACCACAGCAAGAAGAACGCAAGACACACCCTGGGTCATGCAACTAAACAGTGACAACACACTCATGGAAGGCAGTAAAATAGTCTGTATAAACAAGGCAGCAATGCCTCAGCCTTGCTTTTGATATCTGAAGTAATATTGAAAGCTTGCTTATTCCTTTTCCAGGAATCTTCTGCTCCACAAGAGCTGCAGTTCTAATGAAGCAGCAGCAAAGGAAATTATATTCCACGGATTTTTTTCCAAAGTCACACTTTCATTAAGAAAAAGATGGAAGGCAAGCTTTTATTGCCATGACCAGCCCCAGCCACACTGGCACTGGGCAATCGGTCCATGCCAGGGTCAAATGCCCTCCAGTCATGCCCTGCCCTTCATGAAGGGCTAGAAGGAGGACTGGAGCTGGACGGAACCAGGTAGGAATGGTGTTGGACAGGCACATAAAGAAAAGGAGATAACAGGATCCCTGAGGTGGACACAGAAAGGTTGTGACAATACAGACTTAGGAAGCATGACCAAGGGAAATAAACCCTCAAGGAGAACTCAAGGAGAAACCACCCTGGCATGTAGAACCAAACCTAGGTTTCTCTCTCTTGCTTCAACAAGCAGGTGAGTGGAGAAGAACCAATAGAATGAAGAAGGCAACATAAAAGGACTGCAATCGATGCTGATCAAGGCCTGAAAGGCATCACAATGCAAGGCTAAGGAACAGGGCTCTTGCACAGCTCCCTGGAAGAGCTAACTAAGATTTGTTACCATTATCTCTGTTGTTCTTGGCATACTTTCAATAAATTTGCAATAAATTATCTGGGATCTCTTCTCCTCTGCTGCACGTAAGGCACTGGGTGGACTTGTGGTAAGAAATAACAATATACTCTTCTAGAGAAGGACAGCTCGCACAGAAATAGTCTGGCTGCCTCAATCCAGGCATTATACTTGATATTCTACCAGTATTTATACCAAATCAACTTACAGTGGGAAGAAAGACTGGCAAAATACCAGGAGTAACAAAACTGGAGATGGTAGCCCAGAGGTAAATCCCTTCACAAGTTGTTATTAGCAAGAGATGAAGGTGGCAAGATAACTTACACAGGTCCTATTTACAACTCCAGTGAAACTATCTAGGGATATTCAGATTTTGAACTGGAAAGGGCAGCAAGGGTGCAAATTAACAGTCCATACAAGAAAAAATGGGACGTTAGTTAAAAATAAAACACAGTGCCTTTACTCACCAAATATGTTTAAAATATAAGTAGTTAAAATGAGGAACCCATGCCCATGTTACAGAGAATTAAAAAGATTAAAGGAACAAAAAGGAGTTAAGATTTTTCATGAAACACGAAATAGATCAAGTCTCTTGGTTCATTGGATCAAGTCTCTTGGTTCATTGGAGAGGACACACTTTAGAGGGATGGTCAAACTGTAAATTGCAATCCAAAGAACATATTATTTGAGTCAGGGAAAAGTTTCCTCAGTATTTTTTCTACCAGGTTGTTATAAACTTCTAAATTTCATCTCATGCCAGAGAGCACAGAAGTCAGGATGTGCTGCCAGCCCTCTGCCTTCACATCCCCTGGATAAAAAGCATGTGCTGCTTCTGACTAGAAGAGGCTTACCTTCAAACTCCAACCCCTTCTTCTTACCTGCTCACAAAGTCTGTCCAAAACAGAAAGCAGCACTTGGGCCTTGCTCTCAATCAGTAGTTTGTTGCAGGAGAAATCTAGCAAAGAAGGACAACCTGGAGAGGAAATAGTGCAGAGTTTTGGCTACAAACAGAGAGAGGCAACGGAAAGTCCCTGTTCCAACATCACGCTGATTCCAGCCATCTGTTGTGTGCATTAGACAGTAAATAATTGGTGTGGACTACTGACTTGTACACAGCCCTGCTTACAAGTCTTCCTGCACAGTAAATAAAATTCACATACGTGGTTTAGGTTAATGACTTATAGATATTGCTATAAAATGCAAACTTCATGCAACACCAGTGAGGCTCCCCGCTGGACTTGCAGACCTTGATTAACATACCTAACCCTCCTCTTTCGTCCTTCACCCAACATATGTTAGAGACCACCGAATGAAAGTGGAGGCTTTCCGCGTACTTCAAAGGATTAAAAAGCAGGGGCGTAAATCAAATTTCAACGGGAAGCCTTTAATGTTTCATTTTATTTTTTCAATCTAACATAAATGTAGGGCACAATTAATTAATCAGAATGAACATGACTGCTGCGAGTTTAAACCTGCCAGCAGGCAGATAGTAGGACAACCCATGCTGTTGCAAAACCACCAAACCAACCTTGTGTTAACAAAGCTGTAAAAGAAGCTACGCATATGAATTTATTTTTTTTACAATAATGCAGGCTGCCTTTTTGAAGTTTTTTGTCTTGCTTGTTTCAATAGTAGCTTTTTGTCATAAGTGATAAACAAGAAATACTAAATAATTTGTGATGTATAAGGCTGGCAAGTGAGAATGAGTAAACGATGATAGAGTGACCACATTAGTGGACAAGGGGAGAGCTACAGATGTCGTGTCTCTGGACTTCTGTAAAGGCCTTTGATATGGCTCCCCACAGCATCCTTTTCCCTAAATTGGAGACCGATTTGATGGATGGACTATTCAGTGGATAAGGAATTGGTTGGACGGTTGCATCCAGACCACTGGATCACTATTCCAGAGAGTAGTGGTCAATGGCTCAATGTCCAGATGGAGACCAGTGATGAGTGGTGTCCCTCAGGGTTCCATACTAGGACCAGTACCAGTCAATATCTTCATCAAGAACATGGACAGTGGGATTGAGTGCACTCTCGGCAAACTTGCAGGTGACACCAAGCTGGGTAGTGTGGTTGACACCGATGTTTTACACTCTTCACAGATTTATACATGGTGATTGAAGGCCGAGTTTTATCCCACTGGCTGTCAGCACATCACAGCTTCTCACTGAAGGTATTTTTTTACTTGAAAGTTGGTAAGGGCTGTCAAAAGAAGAAGCGAGATAATAAAAAAGGATTAAAAAGTACCCTGAGAACCTCTCTTTCATTTTCACACACCCACAGCTTACAACATCATCCCATACGTTGAGCAAATTCGGTATGCTGCAATATCAAACTTATAGCTCATGTCCCACAGCTGACATTTAAAGCCAATATAATTAGTATTTTTATGGGCAGTACATGCCTGCTTTGCTTTGCTCACTCAAGTACATGGCCAACGTATAAAAGCCTTTCTGATTCAGCAAACTGGAGCTTCATAATGGTGTGTTGAAACAGTGCATCAGAAATCCCGGCAGGCCCTGATAGAAAGCAAGATACAACCTTCCAGAATTGGTTGACACTGCTGACTCTGACATGACAGGAATAATACAGGGGATCTTAGTCTGAAACAATTTCTTTAATGGCACAGCTCTCTATTTTTACGTAAGCTCCTACTGTGAGTTATAGCTGAGAGGGTGCATTCACTGAATACATGGGAAGGAAAAAACACAGAGACACAAAGCAGTGATATATATTTTTCATATATATTATTACGGGGTTGGTTGTTTGGTTTTTTTCTCATGGTGTGTGTAGCTCTACTGTCCACTTCAACAAATGCTAAAAAGGAGCTGCAGCCTGGAAAATCCACTTCTATTGCAACAGGACAACGTGTCTTAGGCTATTTCATAATTCAAGAGGAATAGAATACTTGGGACATCTAGCATGAGGGTGGGATCTCAAAGGTCCTAGTAGGTCAGTGGGAGTGGAATGAGTAATTCCTGAGAACAGCTACCTTTTAAATCACTGCCAGTGATTTAAACTGAACAGTCTCAGTGGCCAGAGCTGCTATTATTTTCCTTCCCACACCGGATAAGTCACTGCATATTCACTGCATAAAGGATAATAAAATAGATATTGGAATTAAACTGGATTGAATATGCTTTATATCCTTCTTCAGGCATCTACTTTTTGGACACTGGACTGGCTGGAATATTGCTCTAATCTAACATGGGCTCTCTTATGCCACCTCACACCTATTTGTTGTTCCAGGCAACCCCATAGACACAGGTAATTGAATCTTTAACCAGTCTGTGTGACACTGGTGTAAGAGGTTGTAAATGGGTGGAAATGCCCATGTAAGCACATCCCAGTTACTTACCATTCGGTCTGCAACTGCCATGAAGAGTTCTATTCACAAAAACGGAATTATGAGTCAGAACGAAAATTAAGGTCCTGTAGATTTCTGTATGCGGCAATTCTTGCAGAGTATATAGGCTTTATTTACCTAATTAGCTTGCTCTTACTCAACGTTCTCCATACTGTGCTGGTATAAAACCGAATGTATCAGCACACTATGTTTTTTGGCACAAGAATTGTTCAGTGGTAAATAGGTGATTCTGAAATACATAACGTATTTTTACGCTAGATACTGAAACCAAAGGAGAGTGACACTGCTGTCACAAAATAGCACTTATGGAATTAATCTGAATGACCCTCTGAGACCACAACCCATAAGAAACAAAGTTCCTGTTGCCGCTTTCCCTTACACAAGGGTTCACACGTCTCTTTTGTGCTCAACTGGCACTTCTCACACACTTTTTAAGACAGCAATTGTCGATGCTGTTATTCTCCTCTCCAGTTTGATGCAGACCAGTAAACACAATCCTGTGGGTGAGAGAACCCGACAACCAGCAGTCACCCTACAGGGATGGCTGCCATAGGAAACTAGGCTTCTAAAACTCAATTTAATACATATATATCTAATTATAAAACTAATTCACACTGCTGTCTGATGCTGGAGATTCTAAAGGTATTATATGCAATAAAAAAAATACAAAAGAAAAGGAATGGTGCTTATTTTTATTTCCATGATACATGCGGATTGAATATTTTCGAACCCATTCTAGATGAGAATAACAGCTCTAGTGGACACCCTTGTGTCACCACCCTTGAGCCACTAAACCTGATTAATTGGCACAAAAAAGATAGTATGGATCACTGTGCTTGTTTCCGCTGGAATGTTTCAACAGATCACAGAAACAAAAGCTCATATATAAGCCTATATGTTATGCTAAGTATAACAGCACTGCTGATAAAATACACAGATAGGGTAAGTATTACTTGAGTGGTAAATATATTTAAGGATAGGGCAGTCAACAGGGAAGGAACTAGATCCTCTAGGAATCTAAATCATCCCAAGAAGATGTATTTTCATATATATGTATATGTCTTTTCAAATGTGTTATCAAATGTTAATTGTTAGTTCCAAGAAGGAATGTGGGTCCTTCAGGGGAGAACTATTTTTTTCAGAGCATATGTACCAGATTCAGTTTAGTGGCCAGTCAAATCAATCAAGATTGTTTCACTCGATTCTCATTTTTCCTCGTGTATCCTCAGCCATAACAGACATATTGCCTTCTGATAAGCTATAAACACCCTCAAGTGACCAAGGGTCAAAATGTGGGACATCTTCACAACTCATCAAAGAAGAAAACTTGAAGCATAGTGATATAATTCAGATTCTGATACAAAACTACCACAATGGAAATCTCCAGTCCACAGAGGAGAAGATAATTACACTGAGAAACATTCTTCTGTGTCTAACTGGAAGCAGCAGAAGTTCATTAGGCTGGCTACCAGCTGGAAATGTTCTGATGCTCAACCTGAGTCTGAAAATATGGAACAAACTCTTACTTGTTAGGAATTGCTTCATGATTTCTTATCAAATGGCCAGCCTCTACCTGTGTTGTAGTTATTACTATATTATACTGTAGTTATTACTATATTATACTGTAGTTATTACAGTATTAGTGACAGAATTCTGAAAGAATGTGTCTTTCCATCATCTTATCCTCTTAATAATCCTACTTGGTTTCTCCAAAATAACCCACATCGGAGCAGGGGCAGCTGGGGTTGGATTTTATAAAGGCCCAAATATTGCTGTAGGTCAGTACCTTTTCTGGTTCAATCATAAGGAAAGATCATCTCTGATTATTTCTCCCTCCTGAGCAGGTTTTTGCAAGCTGAGTATTTCTTGGTATGAAAAGCAGAGAACTCAAGCATATAAGCACCTTCTGAAAAGCAAGTACCGATTCTTTTTTGGCCTTTATTTTGGCAATATTTCTTGGTTCCTTTGACATGCAAAATCCCAGTGGTGAAAGTAGGTTTTCATTTGCAAGAGCTATTTACATTTTATTGCTATTTCGATTATTTCTTAAGTTCACATTAAAGTGCTGAGGAAACAAAAGCTACCTACACTTACATATCTTAAAGAGAGCATATCAGACTTTATCTTTAGTTCTTATTATAGTTACATAAATTAAGCTCAGAGATTACACTATCGTCATGGAAGTGCATTTGGCAACACCCCTATATATGTTTTCAATACAATAGCACTGCCAGTCCTAAAGGAATGCCTACGTTGCATGAGGTATCATGTTAATGTAGGCTCACCACACCGCCCTTCTCCCCACTTTATTCCCCTGTGTCCAGATGACCACTTAAACTCAAAAGTTCGTTAAAGAGCCTGTTGACTGGCTGTTGAAGATGCTGCAAGGCAGAGCTGGCATGTTCAGCACCAAACACATTGCCGAGAACCGAGCAATTAGCACGTTGGCTCCATTCAGAGTCTAACTTGTACCTGCAAAGTCTAACTTGTAGCTGGGTAACAGAAGACAGCACATACCCTAACAGATGCTTCCAATCAGCTCTTACAACAGCATTATACAAGTTACCACTTCATATTGCACAAGCTTCTGTAGGCTCTCCAGTAATCTCCAGTTCTCACTCCGAGTTTCTGCTCACATCTATTCATCCTCTAGTATTCAAGGTACGTTGTCATTTTATTCTAGGTGTCAGTAAAAAGTACAGAAAGGGGGACAGGAGAGGCACTATCATGATTCTAAGTTGCTTATTCCTGCTACAAGGGCCCCATCACAGTGCTTCTCAGACCCTGTGTGTGCACAGGGAATCTCCCTTGATCACAGTTTGCTCAAAAAGGATACCAAAACCCAATATTTGAACAATTGACTTGGTCCTGGCACAACATTCTCTAGTCCCTTGTGGAGTTTGAGCAAGGACAGGCTTGGAAGTACAACTTAAGGGCTGAGATTGCCTAAGATACCTTATTCCTCTTATGAATATGATTGCAAAGGATGGAAATTGCTCTTGCAACAATCAGTAGCCATTGAATCTAAGGCGTAGAAAGCATCTAAAATGGAGACCAAATGCCTGTCCAAGAAATATTCTGAGAACCAGACAAGAAATGCCATAAACAGGGAGCCAGTTCTGCCAGTCTTGAATTCATAGTTGCACTCTGGTACACCTTCCAAGGAGAGGGGAACACATCACCACCCAGGCCATACGTGGGCGAGAGGTGGGTGTTGTGGCTTTGAGTCACTTTTGTTAGGGAGAGAACCAAACCGAGGCAATTCTACTGCCATAACGACTGCATAACCACCCTCTTATGAAAAAGTGGAGGATCACCTCTTCCAGCCCCATTTTAGAAAGAAAACAAACATCAACGGTCTCTGAAAAGTGCAGCCCTGCCAATACGTCAAGCGTGTTCCGAGCACGCCTATGGGATCAGACCCTCCAGGGAATATGGCAGACAGGAAAATCGAATGTGCCCCACCTTTAGGTGGGTGATAAGATGAAAATTGCTCAGACTGGGGCAGTTCTGTACACGCACAGGAGCACAGCTCAGCATTTAAAGAGCTTTAGAGTAATAGCAGAACACACCTACTGAGCCAGCTGAAGGCAACACCTGAAGAAAAGGCATTTTAGGTGGTAAACTGGAATCTAGCCACCTGTGTGATCAGACTGCATTGTAGGTATTGCCTCTATTTCTGATTGACTGTTAATGGATATACATTATATATATATATACACACATTGTAATTTCCTTCATGTCAAGCGACAAACGAGTCGGCCACCAATCAATTATTTAAAAGTTTATGCAATAAGGCTGAAGAACTACAGCAATTTTTTGCAGGGGTGAGTGGGAAGAAGAAAGAAGTCTTATAGGGGCTTTATAGGGGTTTTCCCTTTGGTGGGAGGAGAGAGGGTCCTGCTACACAGAGCAAGATGTCAGTAGAAATGGGAATTGTTCTTTCCATTTCTAAATTCTTTCAGCCTGCTTCCACCCGAACCACCTTACCCAGTTGCATCCCGAAATCCAGAGCCTGAGTGAAGAACAAAAGCGAAGACACAAATTTAGGAGAGGGGATGTAACCATGTATGCCTCCCTTTGTCTTGAAAGAGGCTTTGTTAAACTAAGCTTGTCCTTATCCCCAAAGCTCTGTACTCTATTTTTCTCTGTGAAAGTATATTTGCTGCAGGTTCGTTGACACGACATCCATACAAACTGCCACCAAGTCAGCATCCTTCAAATCTTTCAGAGAACCTTTTCAGGGTAGAAAGCCTTGAGTCTGATCACGAGGAGATAGGAAATATCCATGAGTTGAAGGTGAGGAAAGGTTGATGGAAACCCGTTTGGAAAAGAGTTCAAGGAGGCAATGATTAAAATTATCCAGGAGGAGAGTGAAAGAAAAGCTGAGAAGTGAAAGGAAAATGCTCTGTAATATGACAGGATTCTGTAAACTACTTCCTGCAGGCAGGATCCTGCAAACTCTTTCCTTTGTTTCCTTGTTTCTTCCAGGTATTCCAGATTACATATGTTTCTTTCAGGAAAAATTACAGGAAAACATGATGAATAGGATGACAGAAGACTGTTTAAGCACAAAACCCATATTTCAATTTCTTAGTCTCTGTCATGTTGAAGCTTTCTGTTGAACAAACTCTCACTGAGCACACTTATTCTCCTTCTACACCAGTGTTACAGCTGGGGCAATTTCCAATTATTACTCATTAAGATCAGACTGTGAGAGATCTCAGTATTACTGCGAACACTGAACGAAGTGGCTTGACAGCTTCTCACCCTCACCCCTTGAAGTTTGTGAAGCGTGTTAGAATTTGACAAAGGTAAATCAGCTGAATCGTTAATAACCTTTATGAAACACATAAAGAAATAAATTAATATTCACACAGAGCAGGCTTTTGAATCAATTAAAGAAACAGAAACATTTAATTAAAATGAGGTTTCAAAAAGACAGACTCAATAAATTACTACTTTCACATGAGTAGAATGCTAACTAAGGGCA
Organism: Arenaria interpres; assembly: GCA_013399435.1. Lineage (NCBI taxonomy): Eukaryota > Metazoa > Chordata > Aves > Charadriiformes > Scolopacidae > Arenaria > Arenaria interpres. The sequence goes on from VXAK01011085.1 coordinate 76,062, forward strand.
AGAAGTAATCAGTTTGATTTGTGACACTGACACCAGAAAGTACCATTTTGTGTCAGTCTTGTATTTAAAGGATTTCAGTGAGACTTAGGATCTAATCAGCACAACTTTCAAGTCTCACTAGCAAAAAAAGGTAGGAATCCTTAATATTTATATTACCTTCACCAAGACATCCATTTTAAAATGTCTTAATGTATTACAAAATAGAGCATTCTATAGTGAAATCTCTGTGTTCATCTTAAGACAGTGCTATCACTTTAATACTTATAAAATATTACTACTATTCCACATAATTGTGGATCTCACCATTCTAACCAACCTTGGATTTGGGAACACCAAATTGTTCTGGGTACTAGTTAGAAGGGATTTTTAAATTACATTCAAAGCAGTTTTTGAATAACTACTTTTTTTAATCGGGATCCTTTTCAATGACATCTGCCAGCTATTATTTGGAAATAAGCAGAACAGTGTTATTAGTACCCGCACAAACACACAAAAAATATAAATAAAAAGAATAAATGGAGATGTTCTTAAAAAACAAAGGCAAAAAAGAAAAGTCCAAACTCCTTCTGCTTTTGTCTGTCAGGCTTGGTGTCATTTGTTACCTAGAGGAAGGTTGTTGTTGTTGTCTGTAGCTTGTAATACATCTAAGTTGCTCATCAGCAGGTTGCAGATGGGTCACACTGTTATCTCACTTTCAGATCTTTCATGTTTTTCTCCTTTGGGTGGTTTTTCCACCTAAAGCTGGGGTACAAACTTCTGGATGTGAGCAGCAGAGGAGAAGAACCACTTTTCTTCCACATGGTCTTTGCTCTTATGTACAAATTTTCAACTTTTTTGCCATTACAGACTACCTTTATGGTCTTAGGTCAGCTCAGTGAAATACAGTACAATACAGGTTTTGCCAGTATGGCTCAACTGCTTCAGAGTGGAGTATATTAGCTATAAATCATATTAGAAAATGTCATCATTGAATCATCATTCCTTTGCAAAATCAGCAAGATTAACCAGAGGTCATACACTCTTTCCAAAACAGGGATTGACTTTCAATCTAAAAATCATGAAGAGGAGCTTTATTGATATTCTTATCATTTCTAATTTTTTCCTCTATTCTAGCTTTTCCAAATAACCATATTATCACCACTCAGCTTTTTTTTCCCTTCTTTTTTTTCCCTGCTATTAATTAATACCTACATATCTCCTTGTTCCTCCGTACATCCTCTATTTCTTTCGTCTATTATTTGATGCCCATCTCTCCTCATTTACAGTTTACCTTTCCCATAAGGTTTAAAGCACTTTCAGTGAAGATATTCTGCTATAGGCCCACTCTGAGTTTCTTCACTTGTTTAGCTCTCTCAAAGACCAATTAAAGAATTCTGGTGGTCCTGGAGGGCTACTGTGCCTCTACACAGATGGTCATTACGCTTTCCACTAGCAGAAGCTGTCTTGACCATAAGCAGGGAGAGGCTAGGTCCTTCCTGGAGCCAAAAAGCTAAGTACCAGGTACAAATTCGGTAAGAGAGAGTTCCAGGAAAGGAGCTGGTTCCTGGGAATGCCGAAAGAGAAGAAAAGTTTGCAAGACCCAAAGAGGCCTGTATGGGATGGCAGAATTAGGGATGATTTAATTCCTTTTCTGGATAGAGGAACAGAACCACAAGTGTACTTAGTTGCCTTAATAACCAACGTAGGTGCCCACAGGTCCTTGGAATCACCAGAAAGTAAGAATTTAGATAAAAATAAATATAGAGAGAACTCAATATAAGCAAGTGTGCCCTAAATACTCTTGCAGGCTGGACCTACTCCTTCAGTCTGCATCAGAAAGTTAATCAGACAGCACAGTCCCCAGTCAATTAAAATATATACATGTATTAATGTATACAAATAATACATGACATACAGACTTTCTGGACTGTATTCAAACCAGCTATTGCAGGTGTAAAAATTAGCATCTAGTTATCTGCCTCCCTGTGCCATCCATGAACAGTACTAGTTACAACACCTAAGTAGTTAGAGCAAGTATTGTACATGCGATCAATAGCGATGGGGACATACCCCAGGCCATCTTGTTCTTTGCACACTTATTTTATCTATTCTAGAATATCCCTTAAAGATCCCCCCTGACCTAATATGTCCTGACTTCCTGCAGTTTGCTCTGTTCTATCCATTTTCAACAATCCACTGAGCCAAAAATACCAGGAAGGAGACCTTATTGTGGCCTTTCAATACTGAAAGAGGGCTTATAAGAAAGATGGAGAGAGACTTTTATCAAGGGCTCGTAGCGATAGGACAGGGGCCAATGGTTTTAAACAGAAGAGAGTAGATTTAGATGAGATATAAGGAAGAAATTCTTGACTGTGAGGGTGGTGAGACCCTGGCACAGGTTGTCCAGAGAAGTCATGGATACTGCATCTCTGGAAGTGTTCAAGGCCAGGATGGATGGGGCTTTGAGCAGGGGTTTGGACAAGATGATCTTCAAAGCTCCCTTCCAACCCAAACCGTTCTATGATTCTATGACTCTATGAAGAATTTCCTTTCAAACTTTTTCCATAAGCAATGAGCTGGCACCTCCAATGAAGTAAACCAATCAAGCTGATTCAAGATTGATCAAGAGCTACTTCTCCCTGTTTTGAAGGCCCAGTTCCTCACGGCTCTAAATGTTGAGTTTGAGAGCAGGAAAAATAGAGGTTCATGGCTGGGAACAAGAAAGAAAACGTATCTTTAACCCACTTTCCCACCCATTCTTACTGAAATTAGCTTTGACCACCTCCCACGTTTCTGTACCAGAAGACACAAACACACTGATGGTCTGTGTTGACTCTTTGCAGCCATTGTCTGGTGAAGTGGTTCCATTTGAGACTTGCCAGTTTCTATCCATGCAGATAAGCTTCAAGCCAGTGCTCCCCAGAATCCTTCAGTGAACTGCAGGAATAGAAAGTAAAAAATCATGTATGGGGAGACAATATTCAACTTCATGGGAAGCAAACTGTAATTTAGATGTAAAAAGAAGTAAATGGAAAAAATGGATTAAAAAAATGCATGGACATCTCATAGCAAAGTCTGACTACAGGGAATGAGCTGAGAGGATTTAAAGAAGAGAAAAAAGTATCTTTGAGACTGAAAATTTTTGAAAATGCAAGCGTTTTTAGAAAAACTTAAATAAACTCTAGGTTTGATCTGTCCATGGATATTGATTCAAAATGGTTGCCTCTGTCCCTCCCTTGCATGTTATCACAGTGCAAAACTGTCTTGTTAATTGATACTTACTGCAAGATATCTACAAAGGCTGTCAGTAGAGTCTTGCTTTTATACTCAATGCCATGCTTATCACAGAGGGCTTTCACCAGAGGAGCTGCCTTCCAGTAGTTGTGTCGAGGCATTGTGGGGAAAAGGCTGGAGAATTGAGAGAGAGAGAGAGTTGTTGTAAGACTTTGCTTGCACCACTTTGTGTTCCCTCTGTTCTAAATATTTCCCTGCCCTTCCCCAAAAGGAGAGCAAAGTGTCTCCTGAGATGGTTTCATATGAGACTACATGGCCTTTCTCACTCTTAAGTGACCCATATTATTCCCACACTTGTCTCCATAGTCATACTCACTGGTGCTCAATTTGGAAGTTCAAGTGCCCGGTAAACCAGTCATTGAAAAAGGATTGGTTCACATTGCATGTTGCATGGAGCTGGGAGGAAAAAGGACCAAAGGAATATACGATTTAGCTTTTATTTTTCTGGAAGTCTTATAGTTCAACCCTAGCAATCATTACCCACCCTCATCTAGCATAAAAGGTTGTCTAGCATCAGCGATTATAGCCATCATTGCCCTGAAGAATGAAACAAAGTCTAGATTGAAATGGGTTGCTGAAATAAATGAATTTATCTAGCTCTTTGCTCAGACAGAAAAGCTTCTTCATTGCCTTGCACATAACCCCAGCTGTGATTCTTTTGAGGTTCTCCTCACATTTTGCACTTGGATGGAAAAAGATACCCAATAAAGAAACAAAAAACATTCTTCTGGTTTTCCTCCAACTAGTACAAGTGGAGTCAGATGCAAAAGTATGAGGGCAAACATTTGTATACATGGACTTCATCTCACCTAATTTAGACACCTTTAGTTTGAAATCTGCAGCTGAGCTCATGACTTTAGAGTCACTGGAGAAAATTGGAAAATTTTACGGTGCCATTCATCTGAGCTGATTTAGATGTCTGTTTCAGAGTAAGATGAATCATGCTCTAGAAATGGCTCTTTCTCTCCAATGAATGTAGCAGGTGTTCAGATGTAGACATCCAGATTTGGTCAGCTGAATACCAGGCTTAATATATATTTCCTTAATATAAGGAAAAATGCTTACAACCCACTATGTGGGATTATACTGCTGGAGGCAGTATAGATGTGGGTAAAGTTGTATTTAAAAATAGTTGTGGCGTTGTTTTTTTTAATTTTGATGTCTTGTTTTCCAACTGAAATTTAAAACGTTTTGACTGCTACAGAAATGCATGGCTATTTAACAAACAGCAAGGACAACCCTCATTAACACTAATAAATAAATTATTAACATTAACAAATAAAACTAAGAGAAGAACAACGTTGTCATCGTCCTATAATTGAGAACTGCAGACCCACTTTTCCAGAAGAAAGGAGATTCTCACCTGAGTAGATACCCAGTCTTTGTTCTTATCATAATCAATATCCATTGGAATGTGATTCATCTGAGACACCCAAATGAACCACGTACTCTCTAGATACCTGGGCAGATAAACACAGAAACACTTATCATATCTCTAGTCCCATCCAAACTTACCATTAAAACACTTTCCTGAGCCTCATCTTAAGTAAAAGAGCACTTTTATGTAATTCAGGATTTTTATTCCACCCCTCTGCCTCCTAACTTCTGGAGTTTCCTTTGAGAACGACCCAATTTGTAGTTACAGACATCCCTGAGCAGCCACCACCACCCTGAAGTTATACTGTTTCTTCTTGGCTGACTAGTTATTTCTGAGCAAATTGTAGTGAGTATGACTAGTTTTCATCTATTTCCATTGAAGCTTAATACTGTTTACAAATATTACTCATGGGGTCTCTGGGTATGCAGTGTGTTACCTGGACAGCCAGTAGTACACCATGAAATTGTTAAATCCCATTAAAGGAATATACATGAGACAGACTCGGATGTTGAAAGACACAACCAATAGCAAGTCCTGTAGAAAAACAAAACAAGCCAAACCAAAACAACAGAAAAAAAAAGATGAAAATAAGCGTTTGTTGATGAATTCCCTCTACTCCCTCCTCTCCCCTTTACTGCAGTGTAAAAAATGTTTTTATTTATTTATCTCTTATTTACAAAAAGCAAGTTCCTCACCATCATTCTGCCCTAAGTTCAGTGTACCCCTGAACTATTCCCACAGCACACACTTTACCATCAGCAATTAAAGACCAGCAAACAGCCCTGTAATCACCTCTGCCTACATTTGATAGTTCTCTGTTAACTTTTATTCAGCTGCTAAGAGGCTAAAAAGCCTCTTATAAATACCTTTCCCTGGACCCTGTGACTACATTCCTGCTGCAGCAAGCCTAGAAATGGCCTTTTCTATCTTAAACCCCATAATTCCCCGAGGTGAAGGTTAATATATCCACAGAGTGGTGACCTTTTTTTAAAGTCTTCTAGACAATGCAAGTAGTGCTTACCAACCACTTTTTCCTCTTGATTGCAAAGTAGAATATAGACAGCTGGAAGAAGGGCACGAGAGCAAGTGGGGCCAATACTGAAGGGGAGAATGAAAAAAGAGAGACATTTGTAAAGTCTTACATCATAAATCTTACAGAATATTCTTCTGTAAGAAGAAAGACTCTTCTTTCCAATGGAAGAGAAATTGCTGTCTTCCATTTACACTAACTTTCATGTGTCCACATAATCTCTTCCTCTTTTCATCTCACCACTTCTTCATTTCTTTTCCATCCCTTTCTTCCTCACCCTTGATTCACCCCTAGCTAGTACCTAACATCACATAATCCTCGCTGAGACATAAGGGGCAAAATTCTTCTTCACTTGAACCTTCTTTAATGTGAAGGAAGCTTCCTGAAGCTGTCACTTCAATGGGATGAGCTTTAAATCCTTTATTTTGGGGAGGAGACGCAGTCATGATTTGTAGGTGAAGTTCCTACAGCACTGCAAGGAGGTGGGGATACTCACAGATGAAATACTTATGCTGATAATGGTAAGGCATGAACTTCTTCTTCTTTTTTCCAAGCTGAAAAATGAAAAGACATTGTAATGGGCCAGTTGGAGACCTGAGAATCTTCATAAAGCATTCTGATTCCTGGCTAATGAAAAAATTGAGAACTACCTCTTAATCTCTCTAATTCAACCCTCTTCTTGAAAAGCAGGTACTGAAGTTCCAAAGTAGTGGAGAGAAACAGATTTCATTTCAGCTCTGTATCCAGGGATCAATGTTACGCTGATGTCAGAAGAGAGACATTTTTTAGGAGAGTTCTAAAACTCATACAAAAATGGTCAAAAATCACAAAAATGCTCAAAAGTCATTTGAATTTTGTAGGAAAAGTTTCTAGTGGTGGTAATGAAAGTCCAATCCAACCAATTCCATGTATTTGTCACAGAGTGCTGAGACTGTGGGTGCTCAGGGAGGAACAGGTTATTAACATGAAAACCAAGACAGAAAACTCGGTGGGTGATGAGTGTGGGATGTGTTTGATGTGAAAACTACATCTGAATTTCTGTATCAGATTAGATGGGATGCAGACATCCCAAATTAATAAAGGAGACAGTGGTCAGAAATTAAATAAGCCTTTGGATACTATCCTAAAATTACTGTAAAAGGATTTCTGTGAGACCAAAGTAGTAAATACTCTATAAGGACATCTGCTGTTTTGTCAAATACTTTGCTTTCAAGTGCATGAAACAGCAAAGAGATGAAAAATTTACAAAAGGCACAATAAGTTTATTTCTTCACAGTTTATTTTTTCACTATTTTCTCAAAAGGATTCTTAACACAGTGTGCAAATTTTGTGGCTTATGATTCTTCAAAGGACAAAATGATAAGGAGATAAAGTGAGCTATTTCCAGAGCTCCCCTATTACTGAGAAAAAAATCCTCAAAGAAATCTTCGTTGGATCAAAACTGAAACAAAACAAATGAACTGGACTAAATGAAACACCTGAAATGCATTTTGCTCATCCACTGACTCAGTCACTCATCCTGACTCTTTTCTGCTAAAAAGCAGGAAGACGTGAGAATTAATTTCCTACATTTGCACTTCCATCAAACCCAATCTGGCGCAGCCACCCCACCCTAGGTGCTCATGCTAATATATAGCCATGATCTTTCAGCCATAAAATATATCTAATATATGTATAGCCATGAGAGATCTTTCAGAAGACCATTGACAAAATCCTTCCCAGTTACAGCTCAGTTTTCTACGAATAAGCGTTTTGTACAAACACTCTTTACAGGGGTCTTTCTGAGACAGCAGGGCTGGAATTTTCCACATGCCTTGGAGAGCTGTGATTTCTTTTCTTATTACCAGCTAAAGGAGAGTGAGACGTTGTTTTAAGAGGCTGGTTATCTAGTAAAGAGGCCGTTTCGTCACCCCATGAGTAAAAAGAATTGCGAGGGAAAGAAAAGGCTAAAGAGACCTTGCCTATCCTGATGATATCAGAAATCATAAGGATAAAGAGAGGGCCCGTTCATGTTTTTTGTTTTTATGAAAGCCATAACATTTGTGATTAAGAAATAATTTGCTACGCCTGTGTTTTCTGCATAGCAGCTATACTGGTCCTGAAGGATTTAGGTGCCAAACAGCTCCCACAGCCAAAAGGAGAGGTATGTTCCCAGAGGGAACATCTGACTCAGTATCTACAGGATCACTAAGAACATCTAACGCTATTGCAAGTGGACTGACTCATTCCTTGGCCTGCCTTCAAGGTGCTCACCCTGCTCTTCTAGCAGCTTAGAGAACTGAACCAGTGATTTTAAGACTTTGCTTCTCAGGAGCTGGTGCCTAAGCATCATGATAACCAATTGGTACGAGACTCTCCAACCTTGGAACACTTTGGAAATGATCAGGAGTTTATGCAGGACTGTACAACCTGGGTTATGGTTACACCTCACTCCACAGCTTTCTGTCTTTGAAATCTTTGCTTTTCCAGCCATCCCCTCACTCACCTCCACGGAGAGTGTCTTTCCCAAGCTGAACAGGAGAGGGTGCATGTTGAGGTCGGGGTCTTTGCGGAAGCAGTTGGGTTTGGCATGGTGCTGGTTGTGCAGGTGGTTCCACCAGCTGGCGGGTAACCCCTGCAGGAAAAGTTGAAGACCAGGGATTCAAACTCAAACAATATCAGCAATTACATCCCTATTTACTGATCTATTATTGATGGCTGCACTACGCCTCCCTCAAAGGCAATATTGATTGAATCTATGGACACTCCCATTCGTTGCATAGTCCACATTAGCCCCGGAGAATATTCCCACAATAAGGCAATTACCTTCAGAACATTTATCACAATGATCTGCAGAAGTCGATTCCATTTAGGCTTCCTGAAGACAGAGCAGTGCCCAAGATCATGTTGGAACCAGCCCATCTGGATCTGGAAGACAAAAGGGCAACTGAGGAAACAGAATGACACTGGCATTGCATTAATTGGCTTTGGGAGTCTCTGTAACTTCATAGCGTGAGTGCATCTTCCTTCTGGTTTGGGGAAGAAACTCAACCTGCTGTCTTACATGCTCAGTGCTGAGAACTTCCTTCCAGGCTATTGTCCGTTAAAGCTCAATACCAGATACTGATTTTATTGTATCAGCCAAAGGGAAAACAGCAAAGCATCCTTACAATTAATTTGACTGCTACAGCGTGGAAGTCTTCTGCTCCCATTGCAAAGATATAATTTCCAAGTAACCAGCTAGAAAGTGTAAGAATTTCCAAATCCATAGCTTCATTGCATTTCATATTGCCATGGAAATACAAGAATGCTCTTTGAGGAATATCTACCTTAGCAGATATTAGGCAAATAGAACAGATTATTTTTAAAAACGAATTACTTTCTACTTGTTCCGTGGATGTCTGAGCAAACCTAACATTTCAGTGCTGCTAAGAAAATCCTGAGAGTCGCAAAGTCCTGTTCCCTTCTTTCCTACACCGACCCTGACATGTATCATCCCCTTCTATTATTCAGTGTACTAAACCAGCAGAAAACTATCCGGGGATAGTGAGTATAAATGGCTCACAAAGGAGCCAACAAACACCAGAGCCATCAGTCAATAAAAAGAAGGAAGATGGAACTGAAAGCGGAGGTGAGAATGAAATGTCCCCTCTTTTGCTGGGGTAAGTGATTAGATCAGCTCATCCCACCTTGTGAAACTGCCAGTTCCACAACGCCCCACGAGCCCCATCGAGCAGCTTATCAGCAGAACGAGATTTGCTGGAGGCAATAAAAATTGTGACATGGAACCTCCTTGTTGTCTTCAGCCAGATTACAGGATGTAAGAGGAGGCAGCGGAGCAATGATTGGGATATGAACGTTTCATGAATCTTTTCCATCTGGAAGCACCAAACATGCCTGCAGTGTTGAGGAGCTGTCAGCAGTTTACCTGAGCAATGGTGAAGAACGCCATGCCAACCAGGAAAGGCACTAAGGATATCCCAAAGTACCAGACCACAAGCCAGGATGCCGCATCCAGTACCAGGAGGTGAAGGAAAATCAGGAAGAAAAAGGTGTAATTTGGCCTCAGAAGTCCCATCTTCTCAATAGTGCAGCGCAGTTCACGAAAATCCTCCAGAAGTGATTTCTGTGGGTAAAGTGAGTATTAATGCACTGCCTGCTTTGAACATGTAACACAGAAGACCCAGGGATCCCAAAGCAGCCATGGAAGTCAGTGGAGATATTCTATCAGGTGGATTTCTGTGCAAAAATGAGCACGAGATCAACAGACCTTGGCTTCACTTTGACAGGGGAAAACCAGTTGCTGGCAGGCTCGGTTTACTGAGACATCACAGCGGGAAGCAGTGAACAGAATTTTGGGCTGTGGGGCTCATTCCTCACAGCCAGGTGTGGATTTAGTGATTCTGGGACAGCCCGCGGCACAGTGTCAGGCACGCTGCTTCAGAAACTATTTCGGCTCTTGTTTCCCTTCTCCTCCCATGCTGAACCCCAAGCCATTCCCACAGCTGGATTCTGGGACACTCACTTTTTTATTGGATTCAAAGCTGGGTTGATCCGGAGCCAACTCCCCAATCAGCAGAGACTTCAAGTATTTGTTCACCAGAGACTTATCGCTGTGAAATGCTACAAAGGCATCCTGAGAAACACACAAAGGAAGGGGGTAAGAAAAGGGTATGAGACCGAACACCAAGTGCTGAGCCTCTACTTTTCCCAGATCTTTGATATAATACATAATGCAGTTTCCTTTGTCCAGAGACTTTTGGATTTTTGACCCTTTGGTCGCTCCTGTAGTCTTCTGCCATCAGCTGGAGCTCGGCCCAAGGAAGCTGGAGGAGTTTCAAGAAACTAGATTTCATATAAGTGCTTGGGCGAGGCTGGTAATAAACATGAAAGTGTTTGATGAAAAACTCTTTGCAGAGAGAAACACGCTCTTTCATCTGCCTGTTTTGGCACAGTCTTTCCCTGGAAGGCTCCAGCCAGCAGCCCTGCCCTAAGGATGGGACCCAGGAGCAGGAAAACACGTCAATGAATGAAGTGTGTCTTTGCCATGCTTAGACAATGTTTTTAAAATCCTGTCTTTATTACACTAGGGCCATAGGAAACATACGCTGAAGCTCCATACACAGTAGGACTAAGTGGCTTATCTTCCAGTTCCCTGTAAGTTTTGAGGCTAATTGGTGTTTTGGGGTATTGGGTAACACTAGTAACTCAAAAGAGTCTGTCCAAGAACCATTTGAAATGCCAGTTTCAAAATCAACTATAAACTATGGAATAAAGGATGAAATTCCAGATAAACTAAAACTCTTCTTTAGCTCCTGTCCTCCGTGAATTTTCCAGGACAAAGGTACAGAGGCTGACCATACTCTTTTGTCTTCTAGAAAGAGCAGATACAACAAAATCCTCAGTGTCTGAGCAGCCAGGTACATGCTGATTTTGGCTCTGGAAATCAATGTGGGGGATCATGACACAAAAATTATTCTGCACACGTCTGATCAGGATTAAATCCCTGGAAGAGGACAGAGGACTGTCAGTCTGGAAGCTCTATCCCATTTTACAAACCAAAAGCTGAGGAATTCGGCTAAGCAACTTCCTGGAAGCCAAAAAGCCTTGTCGTGACAAGAATTAAATCTGGGTCTACCATGCCGCAAGCTTATGCCCTAATCCTGGTCATGTTTCTAATGCACGTATTTCTGGCCATTTAGAAACGCAGGATCTACTTTCAGCAAACAGTCTGCAAGATCTGCTTAGAATTATTATTTCTGTCAACAAGCAACAAAGTATTTTAAAGAAATCCCCTAAATTAAAGAGTTTTTCAGGAACCTCCGGAAAATTTATTTTCAAATAGTGATTATTTGTAGAATTTTTCCTCCTCTTCCACAGGCAAATGTCATTCTGCTGCTTTCTCAGCCATTTTCCCTGTATTTTATTTCTTTTTCCGGCTCCTTTGAAATGGCCTTTTTGCTCAAGACTCTCTTTGCCTCCATCCCCTGTACAAATTAGCATCACTTCCTTGAGTACCCCTTTCTCTTGCGTCACTGCCCCCCAGATTACTTTATGTTTGGGTATTATCTCCTCCTGATCTATCATCTCTTCTGTTTACCTTTGCTCTATCTTCGATTATCGTTTGCTTATGACAAATCACATCCCTGTTACACAGAAAGAGCAGCCTTTAAAGTAAAAACACACACTGAGCATATTGTTTCCTACCCTCTCACCTTCCACACTGCAGCAAGAGAGACACTTTCCAGGCATCTGGAAGCCAGCTTGCCCGATCATGCCTGGTGGCAAAGACAACCTGCGTGGATAGTCCTTTGTTTACAGCAGGGTGTGTGACGAACCAAAACACGGCTTTACAATTTGCATAGCAGGTCACCGGCCCTGAAGGTAACCAGAAGGGTTACAGAAGGCACAGACACGTCCACTGCATCATCTCATCAAGCACTGCAACAGCTACCACAAGCACCCTCCACTGGGGTCCCACCAAGCCATCCTGCCCTGACAAGGGAACCACCTTCCTCCAGCTGTCCTCCTGGATCTTACCGTAGCATCTTGCCCAGCATAATGGCTAATAACTCGGCTGCCTCCCGGGTGCCGTTTGGCGAACGTGGTGACATCGTAAACCTTCCTGTCGATCACCAGCCATTGCTCCCGACCTTGACCGCGGCCGTTGTGGATTCTGATCTCTTCCCAAGTGAAAAGCTGGGGAAAGGCTGAAACAGGTTGCGTCTTCTTCTCAGTGGAGCCGGTCTGTGGAGCCATCCGTGCTGGTAGGTGCGCAGTCAGCACGGAGGTTCAGTAGTCTAAGCTTTGCGGCACCATGTCCAGGCAGAGGGTGAACCATCTCCGCCTGCCCGTTATACAGTCCCACTCCAAGCCACTCCCTGTGCTTCTAGGGCTGGTTGGCTCCCCTTGCCCAAACACACCCTTCCACAGCTCCCTCCTCTTCCATGTTCACACCAGACGCTTCGACACACCCTTGAATAAAAGCCCTGTTCCTTCTTGTCCTTTCCGAGTTGCCTTTGGAAGGTCTGATGTCTCAAGAGAGCTGTAGAGTACTTCACTGAACTACAAATGTGCATAAGTAGAAAAACTTAGGAAGATTATCTGTTACTCAATTAAATGGGATGACAAAATGACAGAAAGGACTATTAAGTGAGCATCTTCATAGAGCATTAGGAACTGGATAAGGTAAGCTGTTAACTTGCTTCCATACTGCTGCGTCAATACAGGGGTTGGCCAGAAGAGAAACCTGAGCAAGGCTGTGGGCAGCTCTTCTGCAGTGACCTCTTTAGAAAACTGAAGCATCCTGTAATCCTCCTTGAATCAAGGCATTAATGTCAGGAAATCCTGCGTTCACCGTACAGGGGAGATTTATCATGTCGTACGGCACCAAAAGGTAAAGCTGTAGAGAAGTTTTTGCAGAGAGCCAAAAGCTGCTATTACATACGTTTGCTAACACCTCTCCTTCAACTGTAATTCCTGCCTTCAAGGCATCGAGCCACCTGGTGCTCTAGCAGAGTGAAAACAGCAGAGTGCCCCGAGGTCTGCAATCTCTCCACAAGGAATCTCTAACAGTATCGTCACTTCCCAAATTTCAGGTTGTCCTGGGTCTTTGAAATTTTCTGTGTTCACACCCTGGCAGCCTAAATTCACGTGTCTTTATTGACTGAAAGCATTTTTGATCAAAATACCACCGGATGAGAGTAAAGAAAGAACACATCAAGACAATATTCTTTATCTCCAGTTAACTTAGCTTGCACGTTGGCAACACTTACTGGCATACGGTTATTTTCAGAGTTTCCTGTGTATAACCCAGTCATTCAATCATCTCATTGTTTAAGCAATTTGTTCATAAATCAACAACAGGCATTAAAAGATTTTGGGGTTGAGAATAATAATAATAATAGTAATAACAACAACAAATGTTAACACCAAGTCTGGCTGTAGATTAAGAGTTTCTAAAACTATGTTTAACGGCATTGTTTATATAATTAACCTTACTTAAATATTAGTCTTGTAGAGCCAAAGTCTAAATATCTCTGATGTTGAGAGAGGATCTGCTGTGCAGTTCTCAGTTGTAATAAACAGCAAAGAGAAGGCAATGCCACTTTTCCTATGAAGTCACACCAATTTACCAGGTGACCCAGAAGAAACTAAGCCCACAAATATAAAATATTGCTCTACTTCAGATTTAGGACTCTTTTGATCTTGCTGTTTTTTTTTTTTAATCCAAAATTACTAGCCTTGGGTGCTTTTGAGGAAGGTACAAGCCATAGCCAGATATAATAATCTATCCTCATTAGGTTTCTATCCTATCCCTTTATAATGCAATACCGAGTTAAATCCCGAATCATGAGTTTTCCACCTTATCCCAAACATTGTATTTATGTATATAAACGTATTATGTTTATAACCACAAATATCATCTATAACAATGCCCAGTCCCTGTCTGAAACCTCACAAGTTCTAGGTCTCAACTCTCCCTTGTGACGGTGAGTTTCGCAGACAATTCACATAATGTGATTCAAAGAAAAGAAAAGTGGTTGTTGTGGTGAGCTCCCAGTCCTGAGAAGGACTGGAAAGACTCAGCCGGAGCGGCAGGTTTCAAGAAGGACAGAAAGACAGGAAAACAAAACTATACTTTTCACCAAGGTATGGCAGCAGGTTGAGGTGAAATTATGGTTGCGCTCCCTGTCTCCCAAGCAGATGGCACACAAGAAACCCAGACAAGAGCTGATCAAAGCGGAGATGATCTGATAGGCTTCTGCATCAGGAGAAAAACGCCATTTAAATTACATAATATAACTTTATTTTGAAGAGCTTGTCCCTAAGGGACTCTGGAATGGAGTTTGCAGGGTATTTGTGACATAAGTGACCATGAAACTTCTCAGTTTACAATGATCTGTCTTAGCAAACTCTGTTCAAGTCTCAGGCTGCAAACACAGTGGCAAAGGTTTGGCCAAACAAACTCTTGGGTTTTGTCTTCCTTGTGCTTCCCAGTGAACCACCAGCAGCCCAAAACCAGTTGGATAGAGACAGGTGAAACCTCACACAGCAGAGACACCTGCCTTGCCCTTGGCCCTGCATGGAGTGGGCAGCCTTTCTGGCTGACACACAACCGTAAATTATGCAATTCTGGTTCTTTAAATCATGTAGCATCTTGCAAATCATTCAGTCAAGCCCAAGACAATCATTTAAAGTCCCTGACATGTGGCAATGGCTGAACCACCCTAGGTGAAAGAGAAATGTGGCTATTGGTATTCATTAGAAGGCAGTGATAAAAAAATGGGAGGAATAATTTCTGCTGTGCTGTCACACTGCATTTTGTAACCCTTTCTCTTGCTCTTAACAGAAGTTAAAAGTGTCCACGCTAATGATGCATTCATGTTCTAGCGTGGAATTTGTGTAGAGTCTTACATAAATTGTATTCAGTGCTTGAGGTGTTGGTAATAAAATATGCAATAGTTGTTGCAAATTTCTGCATATGTGGGTTTTTTTATAGAGATGCAAAAATATTCAGGTGACTCCATACCTGGCTGAAAGTACAAAACCCCTTCCCACTGTCTTATATGCAGACTTCTAAACATAGCAGCTACCTGAAAAGAAGTAGATAAAAATTTGGGTTAGGTTCTGGTCTACTGGAAAATGGAGTATACAGAGATCTAAAGGAGCTGTAGAATACAGAGCCAAGAACATACTGGAGTGAACAAATATGGGATGTCTCTGCCCATACACACAGTCAGTAATCCTCACTTCCACTGTGACACACTCTGAGTGCCAGGATCCAGCAACTCACTCTTGCTACTTAGAATAATTAAGTTTGGGAATTCAAAGATAATTGTCCTCCATATTAACAGTATGTCAGTATTTCACAGGCACAGTATTTCATGGCTGAACTTATTCAGCACCAGATCCCATCCAGAGGGTTCTGCAATGCCCATCCATATCATATTACATTAAAAAAGCCTTGAACAAGTCCCTTCCCAATCTGAAAGCAGAAGCTGTGTCTGGCTACACTATCCAGGTCACCAAACAAATTTCAGAGCTGCATGGAAAAGCTCAGATAGATAGTGAAAGCCACAGTCATGCTCACCCAGGGAAACTCTTGGGAAATCTGTTAACGTGAATTTACACCATACTCGGTGTTCTGCAACAACTACCCACACGGCTGCCAAAATCCATGTCATATGCATCTGGGAGGTAGTACACGTGCACAGAGCTCTTCTACATCGCCGCTTTTGTGACTAAGAGTCTCCTTGCACAGGCACTTGACACAGTTTTCCAGATTTCCAGAAAGCCAGTACGTGACGGCTGAACTGGTAGTTATGGCATCAACATTTTTATCCAGTATCATTAAATATTTGCATAAATGTTTGCACTTAATCCCCTGAAGATAAACTGGCACAGCACAGAGTGATCCAGAAAAAATCTTGCACTATGATACACTGAAGCATCTTGTTTCTAAGAAAATCTCTTGTTCCAGAGAAGTTCTCTAAGTTGGGAGTAACTTTGTCATACAGGATGCCACCTACGGTTCTTTTGACCACCTTTTCTACAAAAAATAGATTTCACATGGAGCCTGTCACATGTGCTGTGAAACTACCTATCAAGTGAGGCTTCCAGGCAAGACTGGATGAAGAACATCTACTTTATGAGCTGTACAGTCTCACCCAGAAGGAGAACTTGTATCTAAGACAGACAACTATGGGTCATACATGTCTCCAGGGTTAGATGTCAACAGCAGGGAGAGTTGGAGAAGCATGACCTTGGAGGTAAGCATCTACAATTACAGCTGCACTTCCCTATGTAGGCAGCCCTGAGTCTCTGTGCCCTGCCCTGGCTGGTCTGAAGCCCTGCTGGAACAGCACCTTGCCTTTGCGGAGGACTCGTGGATGCTCTGCCCTACAGTGGCTCTAACCTCTATCCATCTGCTCCCACTCCTGTAGACACAGCCTGTGCTCCTTCTTGGGTTTCAGGGATCCTCATTCAAGACTTGCTCTTCTATGAAATGTCTCTTTCCAAACAGCAAAGGAAACTGAAATTATTTTCTCTCCAGCAGAAAACTTAATTGGAAATCCATAATTCAGGACTAGGCTACATTCTGAAACATGCCCTCAGTCTTTTCAAGAAACAATAACTTTTGCAGACTGCAAACAGTTGGACTAGATGACCTGAAAGGTCTCTTCCAACCTAGGCAACTCTATGATTCTAAAATTCTGTTTTGGAAAAAAAGAAGTCCAGTAATTACTTGCTGTACAAGAACATTAAAAGACACTATGTCAATCAGGAGGAGAAAAGAACCAGCTTTTCCTTTTTTTAATAAATTCTGAATTAATAGGAAATGACCCTGTATATCTCAGCTGGAGCTACTTCTCAGGAACATCATCTACTTTCAGAAATGGGAAAAAAAACACCAAAAACAAAACCAAGTGCTTTTTTTCATGACACAGAGTCAAGTTTGCAATGGAGGCCCTCTCCTCTTCACTGCCTTGAATTTGCTCAGATATCAAAAGTCTTGATTAACTTTGTTTCATTCCTTCATCCAGATATCAGTAGTAAATTAACACATGGAATTTTTCCTCTGTGCAAGCAATCTTTATATCCTTTGCAAAAGAGAAAAAAAACCACTCGTGAAATAGCAAACTTTGCTTTCATTCCTACCGTTGGGTTGCATTTTATGAGTAAACAATAAAAAACCAAGACGGATGCTATGTTAACAATAATAAGATGTAAAATTAGATTCTGTTATAAGCACTGTGAACCTTCCTATCTAAAACTCCCCACAGAACAATAAGTTGCATTGAGGCACTGGACTATATTATATAAATTTGTCGTACTTCTGAGTAAGTTAGTAAAACCCCTACACAGAAGGTGCTGCGCCGCTGCACAATGAAGCTGTAAAACTGGACAGGATTTGCTCTCGCAATTCTGATGCGACCTTCTCTCACACACACACATAACCCATAATCACACACCCCAAGTTCTTCTTAAACAGGGCCAATATTAATTTCTTCAATGATCACCAGGTACCTTTCTGGTTTGTGGGTCTCGTTTAACCTGCAATTCTTACGAAATATATCCTTCAAATCATCCAGCTTCACAGAAATCAGAACCCCAGGGAGTCTTCTGTGGTCTTAAGATCTCAATTCAACCGATCTAAAATTATAAATTCAAAATGTAACGGCCGTTAAAAAGCTGCTCTCGCAAGCAAAACATATGTATTGCTACAAACAAGAAATAAGACACAGCATGATTCAAGCTAAAATTGTTAAATGTCTGTTACAAACCCATTTTGTTTTCCCGCTGCCATATATTTGAGGTTAGTTTTTTTCGGACTAGTCAGCATTTTCTGTGTTCAGTGGAGAGCACCCACTGACTACAGACACATTTCTGAATGCTCTGGCTATCCGAAATTGTGCATTCACAAAACAAAAACTCCCCAAAAGGTGATCATGCTTGAAAGTTTTTTTAATAGGTGACTTTTGCAACACCAATTAGGAACAATATGATATAAACTGGGATTAAAACACCCACGGTGGTTCCACAGCCTACACACAGAGCACCTTCCTTCTGTCCTTCCTGTGGGTCTTGGGCCGCCTTCCAACTTCTGCAGCATACAAGGCAGGGATCCTGCAACAACTTGCCTCCTGCACTCCTTGACCTTATTTCAGTTTTCTGGGCTTCACCATCTGTCTTCAACACCCTCCTTCCTCAGACACACAGTGCGTTGTATATTCCCAGCAGGGCAACATAAGCATTTTGACTCAGAGATGTGCATCGGCCTTAAACTTCTACATCCTACCCGCTCCACAAGGAAGTCAGTCATATTTTTCATTTATGTGGCTGAAGAAGCTTTTGCTACTTGCTTTAAAATCACAGAATCATTTAGACTGGAAGGGACCTTTAAGATCATTGAGTCCAACCATCACCCCAACACTGCCCAAACCACCACTAAACCATGTTCCTCAGCACCATGTCTACCCGGCTTGTAATACCTTCAGGGATGGCGATTCAACCACTCCCCTGGGCAGCCTGTTCCAGTGTTTGATAACCTTTTCAGTGAAAAAATTTTCCTAATATCCAGTCTAAACCTCCCCTGTGCAACCTGAGGATGTAAGTCCCACAAAGTTTCTATCCTCTAAGACTCCTCCATACTGACGTGGGTGCACATATACTCATACCTGCCAGTTCTTTTAAAGGTGGTGGCAGACCAAAACTTCTCGCCACAAGTGACTCTGCCACTTCAGACAAAGATGGAATAAATTCTGGACCCATTTCTAGATATTCTGTATTTTAATTCTGAGACTAGGACATCCATCTGTCAGGTAGTCAACTTCCCAAGTACGGATAATTCTACACCAAATGGGCTGATCCAGCACGAGTCTTATTCATACTTCAAAAGCATGAATAAAAATTTCGTCCCCCCTAATATAGCCTGTGGGAACTGAGGCATTGCCAAGGCAATCCTGCTTTCCTCCCATATTACAGAAAGTTCGAACTCCTTCTCCTCCTTGGCCAGGCATCATCCTGGTTCTCTCTGACAAGTCCTTCATTGGCAGGTACAACAGGCTGGAGTACACCGTGGATTTGGCTCCTCCAGTACAAAAAATCTTGAACAAACTAAGACAGAAGCGGATCCTGATGACTCTGCTAGGACTTCAACAATTTTGAAAATTCTCTTTTCTATATTAAAAAAATAAATAAATCACATGTTCTGCCTCTGGTCTTGCATCTGATGACACAAAGTTTAGGAATCTATCCTAGTCTATCCCTGCCTTGACATGTTCTGCCTCACAGCACTTATAGGTTGCAACTATCTCTGTTAAAGTGATGTTGCTGTTCTCTCAGAAGAAAAGTTTTCTTCAAGAATTAGAAGTTATCTATAAGACGTAGACCATAACATGAACCAGCAACTCAGAATGTCTATTCTTGAACCTGAATTAGATTCCAGTAGGCCTTTTCCTCTATTTATTCCTCTAGTTTGGTAACTTTGGGATTTTTACTCAAGACAGAAATATTTGTAGCTTTCTAGTTGCAAACGAAGTCAGGTGTTTCTGATCTTCCTCTTGGGTGAGGGGATAAGAGAGTGACTCAAATAAAAAGAACCTCAGAATGGCCAAGATATAACCTGAGCTTATCAGCAGCATCTTCATTCGCCTTTTCTTTCACTTGGGCAACATCCAGTATTTATTACTTCATCTTGTTCCCTTTTCATAACTGATTGCGAGATGATCTTGGAAAGGAATTCAGACTTAACTGTTAAGACATTTATATCTTTTCTTGCCAGAAGAAGTTATCAATCTATCTGGCTACCTATCGAAATGATTGTTTTAGAAGCGCTCATGTTCATTCCAAAAAGTGTAAGGGGGAAGAAGGAGGTAGAAAAAAAGGGACCAGACTGGCAGGAGAGACAAAACAGTAAGAAATCAGCCTCCAGAAAGGAGTTCTGAATGGAATGGAAGGAGCAATCACAAAAAGTATTCTGCTAAATTCCCCTGTTTTAACAGGGGAAGCATCAGGCCATGTGCTTCTGCTCACAGGCTCAACTATCAAGTAGGTTTTTGAGCAGCAGACAAGTTACAAACCTGCTTAAAACCAACTAGAGCTGTACGAAGCACTTTTCTTTCTATTTTTAATGGTACGAATGTTTGACCTCCTTTTTATGCATTAACAGCAATAACCTACCATTCAAGACATGGTGACCATGATTAAGAGGATCCAGAGAGACCTTGTTTCTTGGGGTGGATGACTCAGTGAAGAAATCTACTTGTGAACAAGCAAGGAATCAAGTTTGTTGTAGAAAACTGAATTGCTCATGCACTCTTTGTAAGCCTGCAGGACTGCCCCTCCAAAAAAAAAACCCACAAATGTGCATATATATATATATGTTTTAAAAAAAATCATCAAACTGGCAAGACCCCAAAGGATTAGCTGCAAAAATCAAAGAGCTAAGCAAGTTCTTGTGACCAAAGACAAGGCAGACTGCTATGGATCAGTCGGACCTTTGGAAATGGCCTGACAGCTTCCTCTATTTTAGGGATTCCACTTCACCTCTCTTTGCCTCGGGGGATCAAATACTGGTTTGCGTTCAACACACGAGACCTTTTCCAGCTTTCCCATCTCAACAAGACCTAAGAGACTTAGTTGGTGGCAGGCAAACATCAGGCATTTGATACTGTTGTGTTGCAGAACCTGTGAAAGGAAGCCTCCAGCAACCAAAATGGAAGGGCAATTTTCACCATGACTGAATATGTCTCCACAGTATTCCTAGAACATCTACTGGAGGTGTTGAACACACATAAACGTGATGTTCTAAAGACTCTTTTATCCTTAGACAAGGATTCCAGTAATTAAAATTGCACATTAGGTGCATAGGTGATAGGTTATTTATTGTGTTATATTTTTAAGCTAATTTCCCTGGTAAAAAAAAAAAAAAAAGGATTGTGTCAATTGATCCTCCAACTCTACAAATCTGCTACTTCTCACAGAAGCAAACCATTTTGCCTAAAGGACACCATCATAATCAGCCTTTCATATAAGCACTCATAGGTGCATTCTTTTTTATTGCTGTTTCAAAACTTTCTTTGTAGATATTCCTCTCCATTTTCTGAAGACTTAATATTAGTCTCTGCAGCAGACATAAATCACACAGAAACCACATTCATGCCAATGAACTCTCTTCCAGTGTAATGTAATCCTCTTTCTTTCCCCACCCATGAGTCGTATTGCATTAATACATTAGTCCTCTTCACCTGACCTGTTAAGAAATCCCTTTATATTCCTTATAAAAGAACCTATCTTGGGAAGCAACAAATCATCCTGTTTCCGAGCAGCTCGTCTGCATCCATTATCTATCCTGTGTGGATGCACAATCATCTTCACTTCTCCTTCTTTTCTAAAGATGGAGAAAATTCTATAAACACCACAGTTCACCTCTTGAGGAATTCAGGATAATGGAAGCAAGTGCACACATGGGTTGGGCAAGGATCTCAAGGCCAGTTCATTAACAAGTTAAAACGAGTGGGTGTTGGGAAGGGGAAAACTACTGAGTTTTTCCTCTTCCAATTGCCCCATCACCCTTATCTGTTTTAACATCACCCTAACATTTTTATAATTCCAGCTGCTGAAAAATATTATAAAATACAATTCTATTGCTGAAAAATCACAGATTCATAGAATGTTCCTCCCTGATTTGAAAAAAGTGATTTATTCTGGGGTGCAGCCATCTCTTTGCCCAACAATACTCCACTGAACTGGATAATCCTCAAAGCCTTAGAACCTCAGACCGCAGTTTTTAGGATCCCATGCAAATGCTCGATGAATTTTTTCTCCTTTAAACATCTTTGGGGACTATATCCTCTCCCAATACCCAAATCCCATGAAGAGCTGAAAACTAACAGACTAACAGGCTTCACCTTGGGTGTAAATGCTCTGTCTTCATCCCTAAATAAGCTTTGTTACTGTGCTGGTTTTGGTTGGTTTGTTTTTTTAACAATTCCCCCATTCATTAAACATCTCCTTACACCATGTAATTCAAGTACTTCATCGCCTAATTGGTCACAACCGTGGCAGAAAAAGAGCATCTAAGCTCAGGATATGTAAATGCAACACACATAACTTCAGAACTACCATCTCAGCAGTCACCTGGCTTTGAACAATTACCAACAGCAGAAGATAAATGAGGCTCCCCTACGCCACGATCTGATCCACCTGAGAGACCTTCAGAATGAATTTTTACGTTTGTTAGATCTGTACTGCACATTTAGCACACCTTTCATTTCCTAGTGTTTAGGCTGAACTAAAATAAAGACCCAAATCCAAAAGGCCCAACAAGCTACGGACAAAGTTTACTTTAACTCAGTCTTACCCATCGCAGTGGGTGAGATGGGGCTATAACGCTTTGGTTAGTGAGTTTTAGGGGTTCCATTCTCACATCAGCCAAAAAGCTGCTTTGAGCTGTGCATTAATTTCGTATTTACTTCCCTTAAGTGAACAGAAAAGTAAGCTAAAGCAAGATGGGAACATTTAAACACCCGTGCTTCAGTTCCCAGTGAGGTTGGATGTCCTCCTCCCCTTCTGATGCCCGACTGCCACCCTGTGGCCATCTCACAATGTCCATGTTCCATGTTTTAAAGCTGAACTGTGAAGCCAAAGGACTTCCAAAAAATGGCAAATTTGGGGCCGGTGGTGTTCCAAAAAAGGTGTATCTCAATGCACATTCCCAGAACCTGAAAGGAGGTTTGGACTCGTGTTTGAATAATATTGTAAAATTTCTATTTTAGAAGTGTCAGAGTAACTTGTCACCACGAATTATAAACAGCCCAAAGTAACCACAGAACCTGAGGAAGTCGTCACAGCTTATTTCTCCTCTGGAGCTGTCACACACCTGGAGAACTCCTAGCAAACTCAGCAGACGCAGATCTGCTCATGCTGATTCAGGTCCCCTTTCAGCCTTACCCTTTAGGACTGTGAATCAGTTCACAGGTGTTATTTTTCCTGGTTAGACAGGCCATCAGTTTATTGTATCGTGGCTGTTTACTGTGGCAGAGAAAGCACAAGACTCTCCAAAGTCTTAGGCACTAGAGGGGAACTTAGGCACATTATTCTTTTAAAAACTGTCAGGACATCCTAGCCCTCAAATTTATTTGAATTTTCAATATTAAACATCCTGATAATGAACGTTCTGACTCTGGGCATTCAAAAAAACCAGGCAACACCGAGCACTTCAACATCGCTGAACACCTACCGCCCACTTGACCTACACGTGGCATTTCTTCTGCTTACCTCATGTGCCACAATCCCTCTGGTAAGGACTTTCACAGCCTCGCTGTCTTCCTCCGAAACATGTTGGAAGTTTGCACTTTTATAGTATCCCCGTAGCTGGGACACGAGTATCCAGCAACCAGAGCCGCTCAGGCTCTGGTTTTGGAGAGTGCAGGCTCTTGCACTCACATATTTCACTCTGATGACAGCAATAATGGGTAAAACAAGGAATTTTATTATTAGACTTTCCTCCATCAACAGTTCTAATAATAAGAGGGAAAGAAACAGAGCAGGAAAAAGGAAGGTAAAAGAGTACCTAAGGCCCATTTTCTTCATGGTCTTTATCAACAGGTATCAATGATTTAATGATTATTTTATTATTTCCATTACAATTTTACCCTGTGCTTAACGCCACTCTTGGCCTGGGAAGATGCATTTCTTCCATTGCCTCACAAGCCATCCTCTTTTTGGATGTTGTTTAGAAAAAGCACTGTATGTTCCTCAAAAATCAACCCACCCTGTCTGGAGACTAAACCCCCGGTGTCACTGAGGGGACAGGATGATGGAGCCGTCTTCATTAGTGCTTATGCCAGATGCTATATTCTGTTTGGCACCTGTAATGTTGATGTAATAAATGAAAAGACACCATGAAATGCAAAAAGGCTAATTCCCATTCCAATATATGACAGAGTACACGCCCTCGTGGGGTGTCCTTTGAAGGCACATCATCCAACAGAGGAAGACCAGCAATGTATTGGGTGATGGCTGCCTATGGGTGTGCTGACTTCTGCCGATCAAAGTTAAGCACATTGAAACTGTACCCCAACCCCTAACACTTTTATAACTTCGTTAAACTTGTCTGCAGCTCGTGCTCCATGGGCCAGAAGTCATGAGTTCTCTCCACTTAATGAACCACTCCAAAAAGAGTGAAGTTTCAGGTAACCACAGACCGATTACCCTTTCACTTCCTTCCTCACCCTTCTAGGGATCACCAGTATGGACGTGCCATAGTTCTGTTCCCTTTGGAATTTCAGTAACGGGTCCAGTAACACCCAGAAGCACAGCACTGTGGAAACCACTTGCAGAGACTCCACTGGAGATTGCCAACGAGCATCTTCACCACAGAAGAGATGGGGAGGGTAGCATTGCCAAGGAACATGGCATGCCGAGACCTCCCATCTACATGCCTGCAGAATAACCTCCACTTTCCTGTTTCTCTACCTTAATTAGGGCTCTAATTGTATATTTTTCCTCATGATTATTCCTACAGAACTGCTGCCTGCACCCTTCTCTCTCTCACCCACGTACATGCAAATTGGTTTGGGCTCTCACGTCCTCCCCACTCTCCCTTGGTTTGGGCACTTCTATTGCCATTGTTAATTACAAATAGGTATTTGAAAACACTGTTACCTACACAATTCCTTATTGATTCCACGTTCCACTAACTCCTGTGTTCTTTGATTTCATACTGTCTCAACTTTCTTACTACCTTCATGAGAGCCACCTCGCAAAAGCCTATGTTAGAGAAGAGACTTTCCTCCTAGATACTCAGCAAATCACGTATCAGCAGATAGAAAGGAATCTGTTCCCAGTCCCACAGCTGCCTCCAGCTTGGTGGAACATAACCTCCTCCATTCAGCTTTTCCCTGTAACCCAGCACCAGAGAAGAGGAATGAAAGAAGCACAACAAGAATTAAGAAACGTATCTTTAAAAAAAAAAAATAAAAAAATCATATTAATCACATTCATCAATGGAATTAAGCGGTGCCACCTCCCCGTCTCTGGCTTTGCCAGCTCCTTCTCCTCTGCGCAGTGTCTTCATGGTGATCACCACAAGAGGCAACAAGGGTGGGGAATTCCTCTCTAAGGATCCACTGCTTCTTATTTATGTAGATAGGCATCGAGCCAGAGCTCCCCTGAATCTTTCAAAGAGCTGCCAAGAGAGAACCACATTTCCTTAGACACAAGGTAATGAAATCAGAAAGTCCAGGGAACAGAGACTGGTGGGAATAATTCTCATCTATAGCAAGCAAAGGAGATCATAGAATGGTTTGGGTTGGACAGTTGGACAGGACCTTTAAAGATCATAGAATCATAGAATTGTCCAGGCCAGAAGGGACTTCCAAAGGTCATCTAGTCCGACCCCCCTGCAGTCAGCAGGGACACCCCCAACTAGACCAGGTTGCCCAGGGCCTCATCGAGCCTCACCTTGAATATCTCCAGGGATGGTGCCTCAACAACCTCCCAGGGCAACCTGTTCCAGTGCTCCACTACCCTCACAGTAAAGGGTGAAGTTACTATCTTCTAGTATCTACTAGACTATCATCTAGTCCAACCCTCCTGCAAAGAGCAGGGACATCTTCAACTAGATCAGGCTGCTCAGAGACCTTCAGAGGCAAGGGAATGTAGACTACAGATCCCTGGAAAGAGGAAGGACCACCAAACCACTGGGCTACATCAGACAGAGACTGGAAGGTTAAAGCAAACAACTGAATTAGAATGAAAACAAAAAGGAACAAGCATGGCAGAAGAGAACCATGTGACTTTTCAATGGAATAAAAAAATATCTGGGGGGGAAGGAGGGGAAGAAAGGAAGGAAAAAGAAAGAATGAATGGCAATTCAAACATCTTTATGAAAACACCTCTTTCCCTGGAGCAAGACCTGGCATCCTACTGACCTCTTACTCTTCAGAGCTGAAGAAAAGGTGGTCTCCATTAGGTCATTCCTACGGACACCTGCTGCTGCTACTGAAACCAGCGCCATGGCTGGACAGTTTTCTGACTCCTTTCATAGTTAACTACACAATCTACAGTTCTTCACAGAACTTCTGTGACCCAACCTGGTTGTCCCTCCCCTTCCCATGCCCCTCGCTTGTTCACTCCATAATATTGGAAACCCTTTCCCTTCAGGAACGCAGCGGGTAGATACGTACTGCACTATGTCCGCAAAGGCGGTGAGCAATGGCTTGCACTGGTACTCGATGCCGTGTTTGGCACACAGGGACTTCACCAGCGGGGCCACCTTCCAGTAGTTGTGTCTTGGCATCGTAGGAAAAAGGCTGTGGGAAAAGAATATGGTGATTCAACAGCAGCCATCACCACCCCACAAAATTCCTGCCCCTCTTCTGTACCTAAGCCTGGGAGTGCCTCAACCTCCCCTTGTGCCTGTAGCCATTAGTCAGTCTGTAGTGGTCCTTCTCATGTTCCTTCAGTCAGTATCTGAACTAACCAGGAGGCTGGTAATTCTCCTGGTTATTAATTTTTAATATTTTTTATATCATTTCATATTAATTGTTAATAATTGTTATTAATTCCTGTGCCATGCTACTCATCTGAAGTGACTTTGGTACTCACTGGTGCTCCAAAAATTTTCTGACCCATCACTTGGGGTTCCCCTTCCATCCCCAATATAATGTGGGTAAATGTTATGCTCTTTATCTGTTGCTCTTGCATTAGCTTATAGAGAGACAGGAATCTTGTACGCTCTTCAGACCTAGTCTAACTAGCACTCCTTGAAATTCCCTCACATCCCCAATCCGTGCTTCAACTCACTGGTGCTCGATTTGGAAGTTCAGATGTCCACTAAACCAGTCATTGAATAAGGACTGATGAACATTGCAGGTTGCCTGGAGCTGAGAGAAAAAACCAGTAACATTTAAGTGTTGTTTTAGGAATATCCCTTCTCTTCCATGTGCCAAACACAACAGCAAGCAGGTGCAAGTTCCTAATCATCACATGTCTTCTGGCTGAATACAGCAACTCCAAGAACAATCTCCTGTCAACACGAGATGGCCGGGTTGTGACATATGATTGTTGGGAACATAATTTAGGAGAACAGATTTGACTTCCCCAGTGAGATAAGCCATAACAACCATGACTTTCACCTCCCTCACTTAAAAAACTGTGTAACAGCTTCAGAACTAAAGTAAGACAAAGCACACAAGAGATCTTCATCCTTCACACACAGAAAGCTTTCTATCAGAAGAGCAGTGGAGCATCTCTAATTAATTTCCTTGAGGCATCCGTGCTCAGCATTTGAAGCCTCCACCCCACTTCTGCACCTTCTGCCTTTGCACTAATGACTCCACATGGTGAGGACAACCTGCTTATGTTTGCTCTCTACAACTCCCTCAAAGGAGGGTGCAGCCAGGGGGGGTAGGTCTCTTCTCCCAAGTCACTTGCGATAGGATAAGAGGAAATGGGCTCAAGTTGTGCCAGGGGAGGTTCAGATTGGATATTACACTGAGAGGGTTCTTAAGCCTTGGAATGGGCTGCCCAGGGAAGTCGTTGAGGCACCATCCCTGGAGGTATTCAAAAGACAGGTTGACATAGCGCTTAGAGACATGGTTTAGTGATGGTTTTTATCAGAGTTAGGTTGATGGTTGGACTAGATGACCTTAAAGGTCCCTTCCAACCTAGATGATTCTATGATTCTGTTTTCCTCTCCCAGTTCTCATCGCTTCTGCAATCAGCTCTCTCAGACCTTATATACCCAGAACGGTAACTTCTCACCTTCAAAGCCACAGATCTCTGGAAAGGAGGTCTTACCTGGGTAGAGAACCAGTCCATGTTCTTATCATAATCGATGTGCATTGGGATGTGATTCATTTGTGTAACCCAGACAAACCAGTTACTCTCTATAAACCTGTGCACGGAAAATCACACAAAACCATTACTGATCTCGCACCGATGGGGTAACAAGTCAGTACAAAAACACTTGTACACACACAAACTAGTCGTTGCTTGACAAAATGAACACCAGGAACCTCAAACATCTGATCAGCAGATCAGACCTACGCACACCTTCTAAAGACACACGCCTGACAGACAACAACCTCTGTCTTGCTGAAAGGTGTAAGGAGATAGAAGAATAAGGTAGAAGATGAGGAAGATAACCAGGAGGCTGAAGAAAAGCTGACACGAAGGATCAACGTAAAATGGGTCAAAAAAAGGGAGGAATTATAAGTTGAATGATACCTGACTAACAGATGAAGCCCCAGGATACCCTTCACCCCCAGTAAGGGCAAGTAGGTGAGAAAGAATCGGATGTAGAAGCTCAGCATCCAGGCCAGGTCCTGTAGCATCGGGAACAGACAAAACTTCATTAAGAGGAAGAATTACTGGTTTCTGAATTTACCATCCACTCCAGGTGGCACTCCCTTTAAAACATCCCATAATATCTTCTACTGATGGGTTTTTTCCTCCCTGGCCCCATCACAAAGCGATCTGACACACAGCCATTCCCATGCTCGGGAATTATCCTGCTCTTATGGGCCCAACTCAGGGCAGACACTGGAGAGGACATGCTGTAAAGCATCACATTTTCCTCCAGATCTAAGGAGAAAGCAAGCAGTGAGAAAACCAAAAATCTAGCCAACTGAGAGAATAAAGACCTCTGGTTTGCCGCCATCTCATTCGTTTTTGTTCTTTTTTACATTTCTTGCAATCTCTTCTTTCCCTCATGTGCTTTTTCTCCTGACTGTCCCACCTCCCAGCAAAACAGCAAGATGCCTTGTCTCCAACCCCCACATCTCAGAGAACAGACATCTTTTTCTCTGCATTTTTACTAAAGCCTTTAAAAGCCATGCTATTCCTCAAAGCCCTACGTTTTCCCCTGACAAACTATCTTCCTAAGAACTCCAAAAGTCTACCGCACATCCCCGATTCCTCTTCACACTGAACTGCGAGGATCCAGATTTCAGGCTACCGGAAAGCTACTCGATTTTTAATATATCATTTTGCAAAATGGAGAGGAACTAAATCCTCCTCCACCCCCCTCTGATTTCTGTTACTTTCCCCCTTTTTCTGGGCCCACAAGTTTTTATTGTATTGGTTTGGAAAAATAAAATAGAGTGGCCAGAAGGACCACTTCTACCTTTAACTACACTCTCATGCTACCTGAAGGACACTCACACACCCTGGACTAAGGCAGAACATTAGAGACATTATTACCCACAGCCCCTAGGCACTGAGATACACAGCTCAGAGTTCCTCCCAGTAATTTCTTGTGCTGAAATGTATCTGTAAACCAAGGAGAAGTCACCACTGGCAACTTGGAGCTGACTTACCACCCACTGCTTCCGCTGGATCGCAAAGTAGAATATGTACCACTGGAAGTAGAGAGGCACCAGAGCTGGGGGACCGACTAGAGTGGAGAAACAGATTGCAGAGACATTAACTGTGTCCCTGTCAGGGACAGACTGGAAAAGGAAGGGCTTGAGGGAAGGCTGTCCATAGAACTGTGAAAGGGTAGGGTTACTCACTGATGAAGAAGTACTTGTGCTGGTGGTTGTAAGGCATGAATTTCTTCTTTTGTACACCCAGCTGTTAAAATAAGCAAATGACTCAGGCCGTGAAGACAGCTACAGCCATCTGTGCATACCCTCCTACCTATACTTTTGAAGAAACGTGTACCTAAGACACCTCCTAAGCTTTGAAAGAGATGTCCTAGCAACCCACGCCAGCTTCCACCGTGCCACTGGCTTCATCATCCCCTGGAACTTCCATCTAGGACTGCTGTGCTAAGGTTTCATCCCTGCCTTGGATGCCCAAAAAGGCTGGGTAGTCCCTTGAGCCACCGACAGCGACGTGCACTGGAGGCTCTTTCCCTACAGAGGGCACAGTCGCCTCACAACACTTAAATCCAAACCCACATGAGTCACCGAGAACAACAGTTTGCTGCCAATACAGCTTCAGAAAAAAAAAAATCAAAGGAAAACCAACCATGCTATTAATAAAGATGTCTAGGACTCCCATCTACTTGCAGTTAATCTCCAAAGCAGAGAAAGGAGCATCTAGGCATTGAACTGTGTCCACAGGAACAGTGGTGAATAGATTATCCTCCCTCCGCGACTGCTAATTTTTCAGCGTTCGCTGTATAAACATGACAGATCACAACACTGACTTCCTTGAGGAACTCCATTAGACCTCTGTACATGTCCAAACCAATTACACATAGCAGCCCTCCCTTAATTTCAATGCAAATCAGAGCATTTAAGTCAGGTACCACTATGAATTTATACAACTTATTTTTTTTAAAGGACTGGCAAATGCTAAAGCTGCTCAATTAACTTCAGAGTTGTACCAGAAATAGAGCTGTGCTCCGGTTGGGACGCAGTCTGACACCCCCTGTCAGGCTGAGACCGCTGAAATACCTTCTTTGATCAGGAATTATAAATGTTCCAGTTAGTCCTCGCTTGCCAAACGCTGCATCGTTTCCCAAAACACTAAAATTAGTCAAAGCTGATCTTGGTAAAGAGAACCACTTGCAATCTTATCTTCATACAGCTGCAAGTCTCTCCTCAGAGAAATATGAACTTGTGACAAACGACTCATTTTTGTTTTAAAACACAGCAAAAATAATTTCCATTGAAATTTTAAGACTATGAAAATCTCTGAAGTATTGGAGTATTACTGAGGAATAGTAGGGATTACTGGCTGGCAAAGCAGCAGTATGTAAAATAGCAGGGCAAGTCAAACCATGGATGTACTTCACATTTTACAGAAGCTGTTTTGGTGGTTTGGTTTAAACCTCCAGAATAAATTTGGAAAATTTCAACCCAGAGGAAGAATGTGTTAAGGCAAGAAAAATATTAAAACACCAGTTGCAACATTAAGTATATGGAAGCTAGCGAGGCATCAGCATCTTTTTTCTTCTTGTTTTCAAAGGCCATTAATCCCAAGCTGCACCTTCTCTAAATTTCTGAATTACGGAGACAACTCATTGACCAAACCAACTGGTCACCAGTCTCCAACCTCTCTGCAGCTTCCCAAACTGGAATCCTAATGCTGCAACCTCCCAGCCTTCACCAGGTCTCACCTCTACA
The DNA here is from genome assembly GCA_013399435.1 of Arenaria interpres. Classification (NCBI taxonomy): domain Eukaryota; kingdom Metazoa; phylum Chordata; class Aves; order Charadriiformes; family Scolopacidae; genus Arenaria; species Arenaria interpres. The sequence continues at coordinate 107,311 of VXAK01011085.1, forward strand.
GAGAGTGTTTTTCCCAAAGCAAAAAATAAGGGGTGCATGTTAACGTCGGGGTCCTTTCGGAAGCAGTTGGGTTTAGCGTGGTGTTGGAAGTGGAGGTGATTCCACCAGCTGGCTGGTGCTCCCTGCAGGAAGGGGTGAGAAGAGAGTGCCGTAAAGAAGTTGTATCTTCTGCCCTCGGTCCTCCCTCCCCAGTAGTTCCTTGCATTTGTTTTCTTCTTATACTGAGCCTGGTTTTTGAGTGCAGAGCATCCCAAGCAAGGCTCTAGCAGTCCCTCTCAGCACCAAATGCCCACCTTCAGATGGCCGATCACGAACTTGTGCACCCAGTGGTTCCACTTGGACTTGCTAAAGACCGAAAGGTGTCCAAAATCGTGCTGGAGCCAGCCAGCCTGTGCCTGGAATTAAGAACAAACAAACAAGCAAAAAAAGCAGTGCTGCTGGGGGAACAAGAAGAGTCAGGAGGCTCTGCCTCTGAAAAGGGCTTTCTCTTCTCCCACTCCCACGCTCCTCACAACACACCCCTGGGTAGCGAGAGCACTTCCACTGCTGAGACCCAACCCAAATGCTTCTCTTTTACTGTATAACAGGGCAGTCCAGACTTTGCCTAATGACTTTTAGTCCCAGACAGCTGGTTTCATGAAGAAGGAAGGAAAAAAAAAAAAATCAGGAAAAAAAAAAAGAAGTCGTAGAGCTCAGAAACAGCATTTATTCTCTTACAAAACTGCACTGAAACCGGCAACAAAGTCTCCTTTAAGGAGCAGCTTGCTGCTGCCTCCTCCGAGTACTTGTAATTCCAAGGGGATCATCTGGCCACCGGAGGAATAGCTGGGGCTTTGAGCCCTGCTCTGCCCTCTCCTCTAACTCAGCTGCGAGTTCCCATGGGAACAGGGTGGCTTGGCCCCTGCACAGCGCCTTGGAGTTCTGGCACAAGGGACCTCAGAAGCGTAGCGTGGCTTTCACTGTGTGAAGAAGGCTGGGAATAAGGAAGGCTTTGACAGACTACGGGAAGGAAAAAGCAGGGCAAAGCCTGCTCTTCCAAAGCAGTATGTCCCGGGCACTGTAATTTTGGCCTTTTGGCAGAATCCAGGGAGAAAGAGAATTTTGGGAAGTCCACCAAGATAAGATTTCTCCTGTACTTACGGCAATGAGCACCTAAACCTCAAAGGGTTGGCTTTTGGTGGTTTTGGGGCTTCTTTTTGCCCAGCCGCTTACCTGGACGGTGCCTAGAAGCACTGCAGAGAAGAGGAAAGGCACCGTGGATGCTCCAAAATACCAGATGGTGAGCCAGGCTGCAACATCCAACAGCAAGATGTGACACAGATACAGGAGAAAAAAAGCGCGGTTGGGGTTGAGAAGTCCCATCTTCTCGACGGTCGCACGGAGCTCACGGAAATCTTCTACCAGCTTTTTCTGTGGGGAGATCCAAGAGTATCTGCTGGTCTGAAAATGCCCCAGGAACCCAAAAAGGAGCTCAGTTCCCCCTCTGAAGGAGCTACAAGGGCAACGGGGACAAGCTGAAGGTCACCTGAAGACAAATCTTCACTAAGATTATAAATAATGACATAAACTCAAGGGGAAGCTTCAGACCAACACCGTGATTCTGGGAGATCCTATCACTTTATGTACTGGGAGTTCTAGCTGCCAGTAAGAGAACTTAAATAGCACTATTTCAACCCAAACACCAAGTTTTTAAGATACTTACATTCTTGCTGGGTTCAAAGCTGGGTTGATCTGGTGCCAGCTCCCCAATCAGGAGCGGGCTCATGTACTTTCTTACTAGTGTCTTGTCAAGATGAAACGCTATGAAAGGATCCTGAAACGCACATATAGGATGAAGAAAAATCAGTTGTTCAGCTGGCAATTAAAAGAAATTTAATTCATGATATCCTGGACTCGGCAGAAAGCTGAGTTGAGTCAACCCAACCAATGGATCTGGCTGAACCAGATCCTACTGCCATGAATCTTACTGCTTTTTTCACACCATAAATGATCATTTGAAGCTGGAATCTCTGTATCATTTTCCATCCGGACGCTGTTACTTACAGGTCACCCAGAAATATGGGCTCACTCCCCTCTTATTTCTCTATCTGAAAATTTCATATCTTGTTGAACCTCAAGATGTATCATCTCAACAGCTCTGTCTCTTTTTTGCCATTAGCTTCTGCCTTATTTTTCCCCAGGTCCCACATCCCGAAATCAAAGTCCGACTAGGGAGAAGGGTGAGATGTGAGCACAAAAACTGAATCAGGGAGCTGAACTGGGAAAAATAACGGGACAAGCAGGAGACAGACAGGTGACAGCAGCTTCTGGTGACCCTCAAGAGTCTTTCAAAAGCCCCACATTATTCCAAACATGCTTCCTTGGCAACGCCCAATGCCCACCTTGACACATCTTCCTAGAGTTTTGTTTTCCTGCTACCTGCCTCCTCTTCCCCCTCAGGTTCCCTTCCACATTTCTGAGGACCCACATAAAAAGGCCTCTTTTTTCTCTCCCCACCCATTCAAAAGATCTCTTTTAAGGAAATTGGCTACTTTTATCATTTAAATGTCATGTCAAACTCCCTGGCAACCAGGTGAAAATAAGTCACCGGTGACTGTTATCACTATAGATTCTACCACTGGATTTTGATTACAAAGCCCCTAAGCACACACGACAGTTTGACATCTGCTTCCTACTGAAGATCCCCCATTTACCTCCTTTTGCATATTGCCCTCCCGGGTGTCCAAATTAGCACGTACTTTACAATCTCCCTCAGCCTAAGGATGTTTTTCCCTGTCTGGGACAATATTTACCCCCTGTGCATCAGTTTGGATGCCTTCTGCACCATGCACTGCCCAGCATTACCATGACTAGCTCATCATTGTTATGCTTTTAAAAGGAATTGGCCTTTTTAGAAGATCTCTAGTCAAGAATGGGGTTAAAGAACCCAGCTGATGTTGCCAGCTCTGGGTCAGCCCTGCTGTACTTCAGAGGGAGCATCCTCTCCTTAAGGGGAGAGGGGAGTGTAGATTTGCATTTTCCCATTGGAAGCGGGGAAAAAAAGAACGGGGAGGAGTGAGTGGGCAGACCCGAGGAGGATGGTACCACAGGTTTAGACCAATCCTTTCCATGGAGGCAGTGCAATCCTAACCCGAGGTTAAGGGACCGCTGATTGCACCTTCTAGAAATCAGAACGCTCCACTGGCATTCGGCAAACTAAAAGTCTTCTTTCTTTACTTTGCCTTTACTTATTTTTACTTTTTTTTTTTCTGTTTTTGAGGAGCCTGATTCTTTTAATTTCCAGGACAAAACTATTTAAAAAATTGGAATTTACTTGGCTGGGGTTCCTGAGCGGTCAGCGGTTGGGTGGCAGCCAGCAGCGACACGGATGATAATGCCCAAATAATGCAGTTATCTGGCCATCGGGCCGTGCTGGCCACCGCCACGGAGCCCCGTCTGGCCACACGATGCCCAGGGGGCTTCGAAAACACACCGCGTGTGCCTCCCGACCTCGGGCAGTGTGTGCAAACTCACTTCTTACCCTCAGCTTTACATGTACAGGCGTGCGATGAAGTGAAGGAAAGATCTCCAGTTCCAGCCCTTCTTGCTCCGGGACAAGACCTGGACTGAAACTCAGCCCAATCTCGAGGTAGCTCCAACATCCCACACCCCTCCACACCTTGGGTCTAAATACTCACATTTGGAGAAACACGTTTTCTTTCGCGAAAAGCATAAGCAGAGGAAGGAAATACCCTGCTAAAGTTACTAAAATTACCCCACACCCTACAGCCAATTAATATATTGCTAGCTCCCCTTTGCAATTGGCATTAGGGCATGAATGTTTGCTGGGTTTGTGGTTTGTTTGTTTTTTTTAAGAGGCTGAGATACGACTTTCAGTAATATTTTGCACCAGAGCCATCGCTTGGAAACACTCTGCTGGGTTTTTAAAAGTCAGAGGGGCCTGAAAGCCTTCGTCTCCCTGCAAAAAAAAATAAGCGTATCTGTGCTCAACCGGTGTCACTGCCAACACCTCCCAGCTTCTGTGGCACACAGGTATAGAACAAGAGCCTGTGGCTGCACAGGTATAAAACAAGAGCATTCTTATTTACTGCAAGTGTGCAAAAATCACGGGGTTTCCCCCCAGATTTATGCCCGGTTGCGGACACCCTATTTCCGCACATTTTAGCTATTCCTTTAGAAACGTTACCTTGGAAAACCAGTCCCCTCGGACCCCTGGCGCTGGGGGGGACACGACACAAGCCTGTCCCTGCCCCGAGCATCCCCATCCCACCCACCGGGACCAGCAT
>VXAK01011085.1:111684-122931 GCA_013399435.1 Arenaria interpres
CCCCCGCCCGCTCCGCTCCCGGATCTCCTCCCAGGTGAAGCGCCTCAGCGACCGCCCCGGCCCGGGATCCTCCATGGCTGGGCTCGGCTGCCTTCGGCTCCGCTCGGCTCGGTTCGGCTCCGCTCGGCTCTACTCGCCTCGGTCCGGCCGGACCCTCCGCGCCCTTTCCCCACCTCCCCTCTTGAAACCCCGCCCTCCCATTGGCTCCCCGCTCCCTCAAGCCACGCCCCCTCCCCATCTCCCTACCCCCATTGGGCCTCGCTCGCTTTGCGCCCGCCCCCTGGCAGCGGGGCCGCGGCGCCCCGGGGATGCGGCGCCCTCCGGGATGCGGGAGGGCTGGGGGGCTGGGGTTTGGTGCTGGAAATCACGGAAAAGGAGGAAAATCGGGGGTCCCCGCAACAGGCAGCTGCCTGGCATCTCCGGCTGTGACAACTTATAGGCTGTAACACCCTGTTGGTGCAGAAGGAATTGTTTTGGACGTATTTGAGGGCTGCCTATAGACCTCATTGCCTTGGCTCGCTCGAAAAATAGCCGGTTACAAGATACATTCCTAAAGGTATCAATGCTGGTGCTAGGGCTGTTTAAACGCCTGACCTTCCAACCAGGGGAATGGGAAAAACGCACCTTTATATAGATTTGCTGGTGGTATCAAACTGGGGGGGCGGGGGGAGAGCGGTTGGGTGTGATGGAGGGTGGGAAAGATGGGGCAGGCTAATGAGGACATAGAATCGTAGAATGGTTTAGGTTGGAAGGGATCATCTAGTTCCATCCCCCTGCCCTGGGCAGGGACACCTCGCACCAGCCCAGGCTGCTCCAAGCCCCATCCAACCTGGCCTTGAACCCCTCCAGGGATGGGGCAGCCACAGCTTCTCTGGGCAACCTGGGCCAGGCTCTCACCACCCTCATAGTGAAAAATTCCTCCCTAATATCTAATCTAAATCTCCCCTCTTCCATTTTGAAGCCAATATCACAGAGTCCAGCATCAGCAAGTGCCTTGTCCTGCATTGGGGAGGTAAGAAACATGGGAAAGGGATCAACGCACCAAGCGGCTGGTCCTAGATGGAATGGACAGAGGTGTGGTGGTCCATGTTATATGCCAGGTGAAGACAGAGTCTAGAAAATTATACCATGGACAAGATATAGGATATGGCGCAAGGAGAAAAGGCCAAGGACTGGAGCCACCAACAGAGGAACACTGCGTAGGCTCCCCAGTGCAGTCCACACCCAAGTTGCCTCTTTTCAGACCGCTTTTACAACCTGTTTCTCCTCACTTCTGGGCTGAGGATGCCTCATTTTCCCTGCCCTTGGTTTTGTTTCCCCTTTCCAGCAAATCCCTCCGGCTCTTCCTGCTGCCCGGCTGTGCAGCCAGAGGGAGGAAAGGTGTCACCGCAGGTGTATCCCGTTACACGTCTGCTTGAGGGTGGTCTGCGGATGATTCTTCACGCAACAGAGTGCGGAATAATGCTGGAAGACCGAATGATGCTAAAACACAGACCCACCCGTGTGGGACTTCATTCATATACATTTCAAACGCACATCGAAACGCCTCTCTCCACGTTCAGCTCCCTTCTTGACTCCCCGCAGCAGCAAGAGTCTTCTCTCTGAACTCTCATTACCGATTCCCAATTTCTTTGTTGTCATCCACACCTTCCGATCTGACCTAGTTACAGCAATTCCAGTTGAAGGTAACCATAGAAACAAAGAACCCACCAGACTGCATCCCTTCTTGTTCCGAACATCACCTGATTGCTGCACCCTGTCTTTCTAGCTTGGAATCCGGAATTCCGTGCCTGCGAAACACTGGATCGAACATCTTTTATTTCCCTCCTTTTAGCAATGCCACAGCTGAGGCATCGCGTCAGGCATCCCTGCTTCCACACATTTGCACTGTCGCCCATGAAAGAAAAGGCTCCTTTCCCATCTCAGCAAAAATCAAGTTGCTCTGTGTATTGACCGCTGGCCATCTCACAAACATAGCCATAAAAGGCATTAATAAATAAAGTTTGCCATCTTTTTAAATGTAACCATTATATTCAGAACAGTGAAGTAATTATTTCAATTTCTATTTTTTTTTTCTGATTATCTGCTGCACAAAAGAACAGTCATCCTAAATTTAGTTGATAGTTTCAGTTTGACTTTTCATCAGGAATACGGGGGGCCACTGGTCAGTTTCCTTTTTCCTATATACCACATTAAAATAATAATAATAATAATAATAATAATAATAATAATAATAATAATAATAATAATAATAATGATGTCTATCTTCCTACACGAGTTAAACCTTTGGAAACTTGTTTTAGGGGGTCTGAACAGTAGCCAAAAAGCACCACTGAGCCTGATAAACTGCGGTCTTGTTCCCCATGTTCCTCTTCTGATTTCAGCAGGACCAGAAACCATGAGGGATGTTTATGCCTCATTAGTGGATTTTCCCAGACAAATTACACACACACAGAGCCCTTGGAATTACTTACAAAGCTTCTTCTGATATAAAATCTGTGGCTCTGTTCCTTTTCCCCTCAGTGGATGTTTCAGCCCAAGATAAGACATCATGGAGGCTACTTGAATCTCCCCACCACAAGCACTGAAGGTTTTTGTGTCCTGCTACAAGCTGCTAGTTGTCAACAGTGGTTGGTTCTCCTGCCACTGCCATTCTCGGGATCCCAGTGGGTCCTGGAGAGGCAAGAATGATGCCTTTGTAATAAAGACTGCAAGGGAAATCCAGCTGCCCTTACGCACTGGAAAGCATCCTGTGTCCAGCTGCGACTGGTGGCGTTAACAGAGAGTCAATCTTTGCTGGAAGACAATTAACTAGGTAAAACCAGACCTCTTCCAACAGCATTTCTGCTTCTCAGTGTACTGAGTCCTTGTTTTACCTCCACTGCTTCCGTCTCCATTTCTCCTTATTGTCGTGGTCCTTCCTAAGCTACCGAGGATCACCGAAAATCCGAGGGGAGGTAGGAGATGCTCTTCGATTCAGTCTTTTGATCTGGCCACAATTTGTTCTTAGCATCCTAGACGACTGGAGATCACCGAAAAACAGAGAAAATGGATTAAAACTCCTTATGTCACTCCCATGATTTGGCTGTAACGTACTTTCAAACTTCTAAATGACGTGGGTGATGAGGGATTACGACATACCCAGGCAGCTGGTGACCAGCAGACCAGTAATATAGAGAAATAGAGGAGGTGGACTGAGAGGGTGGCAGCCTTTATTTTGCCATCCTGAAGTAGGGGAAAATGAGTTACAACAATCAATGCGGAGGGCTGAACCCATAGAAAATAGCAGATTTTAAAAGAAAACTAACATGCTGAAAAAACATGGCAAAGCCTAACTAGAAGAATCAGTCCTTGGCTTTTGTTCGGCCCAAAAAAAAAAGCTTAAGATGCAGGGTGCACGGGGATTGCGGTGGGAGGATTCACAAGATGCAGGCTTGGTCACCTGTGCAATTAAAACACCTACGCTGATGAAGCAAACCACTGATTTTAGCATCATACTCCTCGCAGGGAAGAGCCTGGAACTCTTGAGAGCTCACTGTAACACCGCTCCCGCGCCCGGCTTAGGCAGGTGCATTGAAAGGATTAACATAACACCAGAAAAAGGGGTAGATATTAGAAAAATATTTCCTTTATTCTTGTCAATGGCTGCATTATCGGAAATGAGCTGTAATAGTTGAATAATTTGGATTAAGTGAGTTAGTATTTTACCTGGAACTATTTCCTTGGATTGCTAACACTCTATGGCAACAATAAATTAATATATATTTTTTTTTTTGCGTATAAACAGTGTTTCTTCAGCCCACATTGACTGCATGGAGTAATCGCTCTGGTTCTCTGGCCTAACAACTGACCGTTAAAACCTAGATGCAAAAATTATGCAAGACAGAGGGAAATAATGAATATGTTATAGTGAGGACTAGCAGAGGAGGATTGGGATTTGGGAGGAGTTTACATCTTGCCAGAAAAAACAACGAGGAATCACTATCCGTAAGGGATGGGCTTGCGGAGATAAAAATAAACAGATTTTTTTGTCCTCCAGAAGATGAAAATTAAGATTCATAACGGAGGGAGCAAGGCAGTAGAACGTCAGGAGGGTGGGCTTTTCATTACAAATTATTACAAATGAGATTTTTATGGACAAGGAAGCGTTAAAAACAGAGCCTTTCTCTCCTTGTTCTTGTCCTGACGGGCACTTGCAATGTCTGCTGCTTTCTCTGCTAAACAAGTGCGATTATGTACTCGGCTTCCTTGGCATCTGGACCGGTTTGTGCCCTGACCCTGGTAATCCCACGCGGCCAACCCAAGATCCGCTGCAGAATGTGAAATCCGTGCCAGCGAGGGCAGGACAATGGGAATTTCTGTTTGTTTGTTTGTTGGTTGGTTGGTCGGTTGCCCTGTGAAGTTAGTCAGCTCCCAGCCACTCTCCCATGACGGGAAAAAGCGTCGCCAACTCAAGATGCTAGAATATGTCAGAGTAAAAAAGCATCAAACACATCTTCGATAGCGTTTTGCCTTCGTTTTAAACATACCACCTTAATTAGTGAACTCTAGCAGCACATGATCTTGTATCAGAGAAGAGGAAGCAAAATGGCCAATGCTACACAGAATATCTGAAAAAAATGATATCAAAACCTATGTTTTCCAATAGACATTTTTTTTTCTGATTAAAGTTACACACAAATGCAATGGAAATACAAATAAGATTTAACAGTGACTCCAAGACATTCGCATTTCTTCCTTTTCACAGATTTTTAGAGCTCAGGGGGCTTTTAATGCTCTCATGTTCTATGTGATAAGGAACAGAAAATAGTTTATTTACTAGAGTAAGCAGCATTTGGTTAAAATGTGCTTCAGAAAAGCCTTGTAGCCCTGACTTGAAGATAATGCATTAATATTCTTAGTATATATTCTGCTTAACTAGTAAAATTTTAAGCCTTAAAGGTTTAATTTTTCTGGTTTTGACTTAGAAAATATTTATTGGGTTTTGTTGTGCAGGTCTCTCCTAGACTGAAAATCAATCGGCTGTGGTATTTCCTCTCTACAGGGGTACTTCCACTCCATAAGCAAGTAATTTCCTGTTTTTTATTTTTCCTTTTTGTATCCTAAAAAAAATTGCAGATAGACCCACAACATGTTAATCAGCAGTGGAAATCTTTCGGGGCTGGGGGTTTCTCGCACTTTAACGTTGCATATTCTGTACCCACCTTTCATCCTGAAACTCCCATGTCCCCAGTCTTCGTGCAACTGTAAGTAAACCTCCCAGTTAACTGGTACATTTACACAAACATTTTGTCCAGTAAGGAATTTCAAGGCCACAAATGGCCATAGAATGGTTCTACCAGGAGCGATGTGGAGACACAACAGGACTTCAAAGGTGATAAGAGACTGTTAAGTTTGGTATGACACCATCACTCTCTAATGACAATTTATTCATTTCATATTTTAATATCCAAGAGCCTTGGTCGCAGCCCTGTTTTACACAGTGCTGTATAAATATCTGCTCTTAAAAAAACTTTCTTGCTGCCTGGCAGAAGAACAAAAGGCAACGAGGGGACAATAGCAGTCAGATGTATTAGTAAGGGACAGTTAAACTCTGAACTGGGAGCACCGTCACGCAGAAACAGTGTTATTAACAAGCCAGCCTTCTCGAGGGCTTCATATTGACCTAAGAACACTGTAGTTTAAGATGCTTAAATGTTTTTGAAAATGGTGAGGCTGCATCTGGAGCACTGTGTCCGGTTCTGGGTTCCCCAGTTCAAGAAAGACAGGAAACTGCTGGAGAGGGGACAGCAGAGGGCTACGAAGATGATGAGGGGACTAGAACATCTTTCTTAGGAGGAAAGGCCGAGGGACTTGGGTCTTCCTAGTCTGGAGACAAGAAAACTGAGGGGGGATCTCATCAACACCTACAAATACTTAAAGAGTGGTGTCAAGAAGATGGGGCCAGTCTTTTTTCAGTGGTGCCCAGCGACAGGACAAGAGGGAACGGGCACAAACTTGATCATAAGAAGTTCCATCTCAACATGAGGAGGAACTTCTTTCCTGTGAGGGTGGCAGAGCTCTGGAAGAGGCTGCCCAGAGAGATGGTGGAGTCTCCTTCTCTGGAGACATTCAAACCCACCTGGACACATTCCTGTGGGACCTGCTCTGGGTGGACCTGCTCTGGCAGGGTGTTAGAGGAGATGATCTGCAGAGATCCCTTCCAACCCCATATCATTCTGGGATTCTGTGATATTTTATTGTAGCCTGGGATCCTATTTTTAAATCTTAACCTGAGGAAAAAGGTCTTTCCATTCTCTTGAAAACGACAAATGGAGTTTCCTTGTGAGCACACAAAAGTTTCAAGATACTCAAAGTAGGTTTAGCCATGGTGTCCTGATGGAACATCTTCAGGGGAAGAATACTCCATCCTGAAAGCCCAAGCCAAGTACCTCATCTTCATCCAGTGAAATACAGAGTAGTTTTTGCTTACCTTTGAATAAATTACTGCTTACCTTTGAATAAATTACTTCAGCATTTTGGGTGTCCTTCTGCTTGAATCAGCTTCCCCTGGTACAGAATCATATCTCTTGACGATATCCAGAACCACATTGTCCTTCATGCATCCATCTGTTCTATACGGTGATGGGCAGGGATGTTTTCTCCTCAGAGCCATTGACTGATTGCTTCTCAAGCACTAGAAATTTGTTTCAGGGGGGAGACACAAAGAAGGAAGAGTTTGTGTCTCCCCTTAAGGGGAGTCTTATTAAAGTGATGCTGCAATGGCATCCCTACCCAACCGTTGGGTTCCCTCACCTCAGGCTCCATGCTCTAGCACCGCTTTTCCCAGTCAGGATGTCATTTAGCTGTTTCCCACTGTGTTTGAATTTATTATTATTATTTATAAGATACTGAATATTATTTATTATCAGCCCAAGTTCCGACCTCCTCAGCCTTTCCTTTTAGTGAAAGGGAGGGAAAGCCTGGGGTCCTTTCTCTCCTTATATGTATCTTTCCTTGGCAGAGTATCTAAAAGTAGCTAAAAGTCTAAAGATGCAGCTAAATGGGATCTTCCCACTATTTTTCTCTCAGTATCCTCGGTTCTCATCCCCTTTCACCCCTTCACATCCCTGCTCCATGTTCTTCCCGCGCACCCCTTGCTCACTGCTCTCCTGCCACCTCCTTTTCCCACCGCGTGCCACAGAGCCATCCAGCCTTACCAGGATGCCCAGTGATGGATCTCATGCTTATTAAACTGGGGAAAAAGAGGATTTTCCCCGCATCCATGGGGACTAACGTACAGCTGCAGTGCATTTCCAGGTGCTGGTGCCAGGCTGGGTGCTGCTATCAAAGTCGCCCTCCAGGTATCATTGGAGGCTCTATTCCTTTCTAAAAGACAAATTAAAAGAATCTTATCCGATGTTACCAACTTCTACATAAAACTCTGGAAAGGGATGAGACAACAAACTCAAAACCTGTGATTTCTACTACATTTTTAAAACGCTTTTCTCAGGGGCTCCGTTTCTTTCTTTTATATTAGCAAATCAATGCATGTCACAGCATAAAGATATCCAAACTACCAATTTGCCCTGATTTTTCCTGATGCACACTAACCCAGCAAGATACCCTTCATCTTATACATATATATATTTCTATATATGCTTATTAGCTTACATTTTTCTACATTTTGCCGAAGAGCAGACATACACCTTCTATCTGTGCCCCCTACACTCTCTCTTCTGCTTTGCACTTCTCTATATCCCCTTTTTCATGCTTCCTTTTCTGTTTCTCACCTTTCCACCCCCTCCCCCCCCCCATCCCATGACCACCCAATTAAACTCGGGGCTTTTATGTCCCTTACACAAGCTCTTTGTGCTGTTAAAGCTACACCGGGCAGCAAATGCAGCCTTTCACCTACTTGGCCACAGCAGAGAGTCTGTTCTCCTCTCATTGCCGTGGCTGGTCTGTGCTCCAGGAGCCAAACAAAACCTAGAACAAGTGCCATGGAAAGCCTTGACAGCGTTACAGGCTGTGCTGCAAGAAGATGATAGGGTGATAGCCCTGGATTTTTTATTATTTTTTTTTAATAGGCACCTTTCAACGACTCCTCATTAAGTTCTTACACAATATGTGAAACACCCAGATGAGGAGTTCAGTGTGCAGGCTTTGAGTTTATGTTCATTTAAGAGGTTCAAGGGCCGGTTCCAAAATGTCCCCGCCTCCTTACCAGTTTGTTTCTCAGGAGGGAGGACTTGCTCAGGCAAATATACAATGGTATATTTGATACGTAATGGTATATATCAAGCCCACATTTGTGTACGTAGCCAGCCCTGCGTAGATTACCCGCTGCTTAAAGTCAGCAGTTCTCCAGTATGAACTTCCATGGACTGACTGATAAAACTTGCTGCATCCAAAATAACCACCAATTTCAATGACACTAATACATTCCTTCTGTGGAGCAGTCACCTGATGGACTATGACCATCGGATGATACTGCGAGTTACCAATAATACGTACCTTTATCTCTACATGTCAAAAGAAGCCGTGGCTTTGAGTCTGGTTGTGGACATTGAGGACACAACCTTCAGTGAGGACACAACCTTCAGTTAGGACACCGAACAAGTAAAAATATTTCACGAATTTGCAAATTAATTTCCTTTCAAAAAAAATCTGGCTTTGCAGTGGATCTCCCCCCTTACTTTCTAACAGTAAAATATCATTAATGGAGCTTGAAGTAATGCATCCTAAAAGAATCAATTGTAGTATGGGTTTTTATTCCTTTCCTGGCCCTCTCCGTCTTCTTAGACATCTCTATGTTTGTCAGCTTTGCATCTTCTTCTATATAGAATTGTAAAGTAATATAGTTTGCAAAGAACCTCTTTTACAGTACAACCTCCTGGCTCAAAGCAGACCTACTGCCCCTCAGCACAGTCACAGAAACTAGAAAACCAGATCTTCAGCTGCTTTTAATGAGAAAATCACTGGGATTCACCAACCTGCAGTTGTACATGATTTTACTCTGCAGGAGCAAGAGATGTTGCCAGGTTTTTCTTCTGAACTGATACCAGAACTGGAAACGTTAAACTAATTCACATCAGATACGCTATAAATTGCAGCTGAAAAACAATAATTGATTTTTATATGCAATGATTTTCAAAAATGAGGTCTGCAAAGTGCTTGGAGCCCACGAACCACTGCACAGGGGTTCCACAAAGATGACCAGGAAAGATACCTATAGCACAGAAGTTTGAATTCACTGAACACAGATCTCTCACTGGGATAACACATCAAAGCAGCAATTTATTGCCATGCAGAGCTAGTCAACATAGATTTGACAGCCAGCCCAATTTCCCTCGGGATTTTCTACTAGACGTGGAATGCCAGAGCTGGAAGCAGCACTCTCCTCTTCCTCCTCCACCAGAGCAGCACAACGACCGACACGAGCCAAGCTCTGGTGTGGGAACAGTATTACAGTGTTTCTTAACAAATAAAGCTTAGAAAAGCTTGACTTTTTCATAGTCTGCCAGGCAATTGTCCTCTTCTGCACGTCCTCTCCAGAGAGCAGGGAGTCCACAGAGCAGTTTTCCAACAGGAATGATAGTTTTCATCAAAACCCACTTTGACTCACCACTGGTTGCTCCTGCCTGAGGTGATGTTAGCACTGGCTGGAGGGGACTTGATGGGGTGCAGGAACTGCGTGCTCCATGCACATGTAACATACAGTATTTATTAGACATGTCAATGATTTATCTACTATATTATCCAGTAGGCTCTAAGGTTGTAAACTAAAAGCCACAAGGCAAAGGATAAAAAAAGTAGTGTAAGAAAAGAGGATTCACTGACCCATGGTAGTCAATTTTTAGGAGAAACCAGACATCACAGACAGAAAAATCACAGCAGAATGCATCTCTGCAAGGCCCTGAGGATAAGGGCACTTGGACACCACAGGAAAAGCACCAGGGTGGCAGCCTCCAGGTGTGTGGGTACAAGGAAAGGGGGAGCTACAAAGGGAACACCCTGAGCATTCCAAAGGTTAAAGCATCCAACGTGCTACCGTGACACGCCTATAGGATTAAAATCCTGAAATTCAAATAACTCAGCCCAGAAAGTGCCCCGGTAAACTTCCTCCCCATCACAAGCAACGAGCTGCGGCTCCACCTTAACGTCCCGTCTTGCTGACATTTCTGATTAGCCTTGTCAGAGGTCTATTTTGAACCAAACTAAATAAAAACCAGCAAGTCTTAGGAAAACATTCCTTTCGTTTCTGACTTTCCTCACCCCACACTGCAGGAAAAGGCTGTTTAATAGGCTGAAGTCCTCAAGCAGCCCTAAGACCAGGCAGAAAGAGGGGAAAACTATAGGGTGTCTTGGCATAAAGGCGGTTCCTGTTGGCTGTGGAGGGAGCAGGGGTGAGGAAAAGGAGAGGAGCAAGAATTTTTTTTAGATATTCGCTGTTGTCAACTCCTTCAGGCCAGTGGCAGTGGGAAAAACCAGAGCACCCTTGTCAGTAGCTGCTCTGAACTATGGCTGGGCAGAAGGACGACAGCACCAGGGTTGGAGGCACTTCTTGCTCTCACTGATGGAGGTGGTCTCCTCGGCTAGAGAGCAAATAAGCACTGGGAGTGAAAACATTTGATGGTTACCCATGTGGTTAACCTCTGCTGTTCCAGACCAGGTCAGAACACAGTACTATTGAGAGACGAGACAAATAAAGGTCTGAGCTACTGGAAGCCAAAGCTGCTCCAATCCTCAGATTTGATCATAAAACAGAATGCTGAAACTAAGGGAGTGCAGTCTGTACCCTAAAATGTTGGTGTATGAAATCTGGTTAGAATCAGCCAGATCCTACAGAAAGGATTAATAATCCTTCCACTTATTAATGCAAAATGGTCACAAGGAAAAATACGTATCACCAGGAAAGCTGTGGGTCACAACTGCCTCGCCCTGGAGAGCGGCCACAGATATCCTCAGGCATGAGAAAGACAGGAGTGAAAACACTCTGCCATTGTTTTTGCCCTTGCACCACAACACCTTGCACAACCTAATGATGGGGATTATTTTATACTAAAAGTGCCTCCCGGCACAGACAAGATGGCACCGTCCCACCTGTCCATCAAAGCATCGCCCTAAGCGGGGGATCTCTGGCTGAGCCTGCTGTCAAACCGATCTCCTGGGGCAGAAGAGAACTGTTAATTCTGACAGCCATTGAGTCGGCAATTCAGCATGACAAAATAGAGCAAAAACAATGCTGATGTCAGGCAGAATACC
>VXAK01011086.1:8547-53912 GCA_013399435.1 Arenaria interpres
ATCAACAAATTTCCTGCTGCAACATCAAACTCTCAAATTATGGTACTGTCAGCTGGATGAATCTCATCTGTAGGCAGTTCTTTAGAATACTTGGTTCTGTTTTGATATTCCCAAACCAGATAAATTCTCCTCTTTTTCCACTTGGTAGCTTGTCTTTTTGTATTCTAAAATGTGAAATTGTATTTCTGTTTCCAGTAGATTTGGTAAAGTAAGGATTAACCTCTCCTTCCATGTAGGAAGGGCTGAACAATGTATGTTTTTAACTAAGAGTTATCTATTTGGATGGTGAGAGGACAAAATCTGCTACGGCAAANATCTATTTGGATGGTGAGAGGACAAAATCTGCTACGGCAAATAGTCTTCCAGATGATTTGTTTGGAAAGAGGCTGAAGCACTTTGTCCATTCCGTAAGGGTCTGAAGGAATTTGAGAAAAAACATAAGAGAGCCCCACTGAGTTACTTTTTACGGCTACAGTGTTGTGTCTGGCTGTCTGACTTTCAATGAGGAGGAAGAGTGGACCAGTAATTTTGAAGGAAATGGCTATTGATAGAAGGAGCTGGCTGCGTTCTCTACATTTTCCAAAGAGAAAATGTCATAGTTAGGTGAAGGTGGGCAGAAGAGGGTTTGAAGATTCAGAGGATCCAACAAGGTGAAAATATGTTTGGCTGAAGTTAGCCTTAGTTATTTTGAATTACAGTCTTCCTACAATAAAGAGCAGTTGTCATCATCATGTACCTTCCCATAAGCTCAGAGGGAATGAAACAAGATTTTGTGTTAGTTCTATTTTTAACAAATCTAGGAAAACTGAGTATCAGTTTTGGCCTGAAACAATTCTACTAAGTTTTTGTAAAGTGGCTGCAACTTGAAGCAGTTATAATCCTTTGGATTCAGGGGAATATCTTTCTAATTTTTATGTCTGTTTCACAGAAAGTTATTTAATTTCTTTTGTCGCCCATGGAAGAAATATAGCAAATGCATCAGTTATGTGCAGTATGCCATAATGCTTCAGTGTTTACGTTAAAGAGGAGGAATTTAGTGTCTAAGTCTACTGACTACTAAGATTGTTATGGTAGTATCTGTTGTAATAAAAGTAATCCAATAGCACCCTGCACAGCAGATTTCTGTACGTTGCATGGTGACATACTTTTGCAATAATTTATTGAGTTACAAAATAGACTATTTCTATCTATCCCAACTTTATTGTGCAATTGACTATTCTTTGGCTTCAGAATATGTATTATCGCACATTTTTTTACACTCTGTGGTAGATAGGTTTGAAGCATTTGTAGAAAAGCATGATTTTTCTAAAATGTAAGTGCATCTCAAATGCAGGAACTGAGAAATGATGCGTATAGCCTTGTTGTCATTGAGGTTAATTTTTATTTTTGGTACTGGTGTTCCTAGACTGAAAATCTAAGTCTGAACTTTTCTAAATTCAAAGCAGATCTGTAGTTGATATTCATATACTGATTGCTATCACTAACTGACTAACTAACAAACTAACAAACACAAACATTGGAATTAAGGCAACATTTAATCATTACAATTCATCAGTCGTTTACTGGACAGCAGTAGCCAGACGTAGGGATACTTTCTACTGTTTTTCCTTCGTATTTAACTCCTAGAGATATATCTTTTCACAAGCATGTACTAAAAAGAAAGCACAAGCCCCAGATCATAAGTGAGACAGTGGGAAAATTGAAGTTTAAGTCGAGAATAATTTTTCTACCCTCTGTGTCCCTTAAACTACAAGAAGGTCATAAAAAGAGGGGTAGAGATATTCCATTCTTCTTCCCAGAAATCGAGGGAGAAGGGAAAGAAGAGTGATATGTTACCAGAATTATTGCATTATCATGTATTGTATTACTGTAGTCTTCTATAAACATTCATTATAGTATTGTACAAGCACTTGAAGTATTATGCTGCAAAACAAACCAGAACCCTGTACAGTGATTAATTTGTTCCTTTCCATTGCCTCATGTGAACGTTTTCAGAGGGAAAGATCTTTTCTACAGTATTTATTGAAGGGAAAGTGATTCTTCAATGTCAAGAAGGGGAAAGGCAGTTCAGAGCTGTCTGTTGTAATCACAGAGTCCTAACAACAGCTGCTGACTGCTCAGGTGTTTGTGCAAACAGATTAAACTTTAGGTTTAGGTTAACATTAATTTTAAAGAGGCAAAATATTTATAAACTGGTCCATGACAAAAACATTTATTGTACCACAGGCATCTTTGATATTTATAAACTGTGTATTAATATAAACTAAAATGAATGTAAAATTACTTCCAAAGGAACTATTTCAGTATATAAGTAAATGAATGTAAACACAGTACTTATAAAAGGTGTGTGCATGTATAGATCTGTTTAATGTAAGTTCAAGGAGTGGGAATGGCTACCTCTGATTCAATAATATCTGAATCAATAGTCTGGAAAAATCAGTTATTTGGAACTTACTGCTATTTCAAATTTCTTGATATTTATGTGAAACTGAAAGACAAAGAGAGCCATTTACAATTTATGTAATGAAAAAATAATTTCTCTCTGAAATGCTACCACTCTGGAGTAAATGCTACTGCTATTTTACAATATGAATACCAAAAATTTTGAAATGAAATGGAAAATTCATGTTTATTTGAAACTCTGGAAATAATTTTAGCAGGCTAAAATTGGAATGCAGCATTTTGGTTAATGAGGATCCTAATGACTGGAGAGGCAGGGAATCTTACCCGTCTAAAAAGTAAAGCCTTCTCAGTGGCTGTACTGGGACTAGTAATAGATTAGAATCCATAGTTCACGTACTAAATTCCTCAAAGCTGTCCTTTGAGGGCTTGCTTTCAAAAATTTGTAGGGAATTTTAGAACTGGAATCTAATTTATTCTATTTAGATAGTTTACGACTGTGGCATTACTTCAGGTGAGAATAATGTTGTTTTCATCATTACAAACTAATGAAACAGCTACTGTCGACCATGTTACATAAGCTCTGTGACAAATTCTGCTTTTGACATTGAAGGCCTTTTACTTGTCAAGTAATGGTAGAAAAGTAAGATGTTAGAATTAGGCTTTCACTACTGCAAAGCGAGTGCATGGAAAAGAAACATAAAGAAGGCTGCTAACCTGTCATAAACTAGTTATTCAGTTAGCTCAGTTTGCACCTGAGTAAATGACAGAAAATCAGTGCTTTCCATTATCATTTAATCTTTATCCATGTACGATTTTCAAAATACAATACAGTTATGCCTATAAAAAGGAAGTGGCTGAAACTTTTTTGGCCACAGGCATGTTAGCTTTCTTTGGAACAGTTAGTTTATTTGTTGTGAGGAAGAATATTTGCTGCCACCTTCTGGACTTTTATATTACACAGCTTAGTGGAAGGTCTTGGATGATGAAGCCCTTAGAATGAACATTTGAAAAACAAGTACAAAGTTGGTCCTAGTTTCTGACCTTGCTGTTTCTTATGAACAATCAAAGGGTTTAAAATTGATATAAAGTAAAGGCTAATGATATTTTTTCTTAAAAGAAAATAAATAGTAACTATATTGTAATACTTGAAGGTGGTAGCACTAGTGTTGCTGAACATATCAAAACTGAAAGATAAATTATCCAGTTCCTTATAATTCTTTTATCAAATCTTTCAAACTGAAATTTTCAGTCTTAGTTGTTCGTTTTTTTCTTATTTACTTCATCCCAAATGATCCAACCATTTCAGATGTCTTTCAGCCAAATAAACCTTTATAATCATTTCAAAGAGTGAGATTAAGGAAATATAAATGTCAATGACAAAAATTTCTAGCATCCTCTTCCATGAAAAGTGGTACCACTACATGCTTTAGAACTGGTTTCGGACTAATCTTTGTATCTGAAGTGTTTTGTATTTCCATGCAAACTTGCCTATGTGTATTTAAGCTGAAAGCCTTATATAGGCTCAATGAGAGCACCTTGCTTTTTACAGCTAGTTCCTGAGAACTCTGTTAGCAGCAATAATATTCTGATAGGCAAGAGGATTTTATTCACTATTACAGGTCTAAGGTGCTATAGGCTGTGATATCTTTGGACATCACACAAGAAAACAAGGAGACTGTCCTTGTTCTTTGTCTGCCTGTCTAAACTGCAGGCTACACATACCCCCACAGGCTGGAGAAGTCACTGTGGTGTTCCACAGCTTCTGTGCTGGTTGCACAGCTGGGTTTTCATTCACAAAAAAAGTAGTGCATGCAGGTGTATGGTGCATACCCATGTCTCTTCTCACCATCAGGTCCAGACCTGAGGCTACACACTCACTGATCAGGACAGAGAGGCATTGCAGAGCACAGCTGTCTCTTGACAGACTCAAGACCTCCTGTCTGGGCCCAAGCAGCCTCAAAGAAGAGAATCTCTGATTTGAATACAGGGGGACAAGAAGCAGATCTTAAACAGGGCAGAAGAAACAAACAAGGGAGGGACAGAGAAGAGACTAGACAAAGCAAACCCAGGAGCTGGTAATACTTGATACAGAAGGAAAATCTGTATTCAGCACTGACTTGGAGAGTGCTGAGACTAGGACATGATAGCCAAGGTTCCTGAGCTTTGATGAGAAGCTTAGGGTTAGCTCGCAATGGGGCTATGATGAACAGACAAGGAAAAGAAAAAGATTAATAAATGGGACAAGGAAGGTATGTTTGGGAAAAAGAACCTGTGTACACTACTGTATATATTCCTCCAGAGTTCCAGGGAAATTTCTTCCCCAGTGGAGTGGAGTTTGTCCTTCCTTGGTCTCTCTGCCATCAGAAAAGACTGTGACACCCTGTTGGAAACCTGTGTCATCCTCTATTCACAGGCAGTATGTCAACATGCATTTGCTGCCAGTTAAACTGTAGCAGCCTGATGGCAGTTGCCTATTGTGATTCAAGCCATGCTGGGGGAACCCCTTGGTTACAGTATGCTATGTGATAGTACTCCGGGGTTTGGTTTGTTGTTCTTAGAAAACCATTGGGTCTTAAACACACAAAGCTACCTTAAAGCAATACTAGTGAAGTTGGAAGGTGAAGTAAAGTTGTGAAATGCAAGCCTCATTGCCAAATGCATATGCATTTTGATTAAATTTCAGGACTTCTGCCCCAAAGCTGTTTCAGGGCTTCATTTAGGAAATACTAGGATGATATAGCAAAGGAATATATTATGCAAAAGCTGCTTTCACTGGATGGATTTCATAGCTCGTCAATGAGGATTCCCTTTCTGGGCTTCCACCTGGAGGCCTGTGATCTGTTAACACACACAGACTGATGTTAGGGATCACATGCTTTGATACAGTAACTAGTTCATATGCTAATAGTCTCTGAAGATGCTAAGTGCCTTGAACTGGATACCCAAGGCTACTGAGTGTCCTAATATCAGTGCTGCACTCTTCATGCCTTATTTACTTATTTGTAGAATGCAATAGTGTAAAAATGAACTATGACTTCTGACTGACTTACGTATAAACAAAAAAACGTATGAGGAAATAATTTTGCATGGAGAACACACTTTGAAGAGTGCATATTAAGTAAGGAATGGTGCTAAGCATGGAACAATGTCAAAACAAAATAGTGAAGAGCTATTCATCAGATGAGTGGTACCATTCTGTGCCCTGAATTGAGTCTGGAGTCCTACAGAAAAAAATAGCAGATAATGTGATGCTTACAGCTGTTTTAATCACACAAATGCCCGGGACGGTTGGGTTAACATTTAAGCTAAGTGCCTCATTTTGCAATCTAAGCAGTAGTATTTAACTTTGATTTTTCATAATTGCATAGGGTCACATGCTTGGTTCAGTACTGTTCCTGTAGCAGTAGCAAGTCTGTCAAGTTTCTCTACCAAAACATCTCTCTGAAAGTAATATTAGGATGGGAAAAGTTTATCATTTTGTATATCTGAAACGCTGACAGCTGTGCAACAGAGTACAGTGCAGGTGCAGATTTACATCACCATAAATAGTTACACTGCTGCCTCTCATTTTGTGTAATCTTTTGAATTTTTAATGGAATGCTACCATGAAAATTTTTCTCTCATTTGTCACACCTCTGCACTTTCTGACATCAGCCAAACAAGCAGCAATGAAGTATGTGTAAACCTTTTCTGAAGGAACTTACAGCCCTATTTGGTTCATAAAAGACATTCAGGTAGCATGGCTAGTACTTGCAGAAATATCTGTACGTATCTTGAACTGTTTACTTAACCAAAGAAAATTAAACTGCAGGCAGATTTTGAGGTTTTCTGGTCACCTGCTTCAGCTCCACTTTTAAATTATAGGCCTGATGTGGGAAAATTACCAAGACTCTAGGAAAAAACTTAAGTGTATGCAGATGCCCATGCTTTGCTTTTGTTCACAGTAATAAAGCCATGTACCAACAACAACCTGCACAGTGACAGTATAAGAAGTAGCATTCTCACAGATTAAATAGAAAATCACTTCCAGTTATTGACTTTTTTTTTTTAAAGGGGGTTTTTGTAAAAAAGATTTCTTTAAAAAACTGCATGTATTTGTCCATACGTCATTACTATATGGAAACTTTTGCTTCTGATATAAATGTATTGAATTGTTTGCTTTGCAACCAGTTAAAGCTCGTACTGAAATGAATGAGTGTTGTACTCATGTCACTCTTTGTAATGCAACATGTGTTACAGTGATTGGGAGTGTATTTTATTTCTGTAATGTTCCTCCTTTTCTTCTGGTTGTTTTGCTTTTTTAAAGTCAGATACAATCTATTGTTTCAGATATAGATGGAAACATCAAGAGAAACACCCCATCTGTTCAACAGTTTAGTCTTTACACTGATTTAGAAATTACCAGCTTATCTTTCAATTGCCTGGAATTATGAGGGGACTCTCGGTTTTAAGATGTCTGTTTTAAAGACGTACAAAAGAATCAAGAATTCTTGTTTGAAAACACTTACTATTGTTACAACGATTACCCCACACAGGAAGCCTTCATCCAGATAGTCAATCTGTAAGCATTTTTCAGTAAGTTATTTTTCTGATAGCCGAGTTTCCTTGCCCTAAAGGAACATGCAGTTATTATAACATACTACCACACAAGTTTGTGCAGGTTTCACATGCACTGAAATTCAGAACAGTTTGTCAGGATCATTATAAACAGGAATAGATTTTTGCCTATGAATACTGCAGAGGATAGCAGAGACTTGATTAGAATGCCATATAAAGAAGTCTTTGCCTGCCTCACTCAAGGAAGCAAATGTTAAAATAAGGGAATTATCATCATATGGTTGGTCTGAGCTTGTAAATGAAGAGTTCAAGTCTGCTTCTGTAGAGATCCTTCCAACATAGTATTTCACTGAGCTTCAGGATTTTTCCTACTTTTTAAATCATTTGATAAAAAACCTGAAGTGCTTCCTGTAGTAAGCAAGTGGCCTGAAAAGCACTTGTCAAACATAGCTCTCAAGGGATTCTAATTCCTCCCTTATGTAATCATGTGCAAAGGCAATGTTTACTATAAAGTAACAACAGTCGTTGTCATGGGTACTGTGAAGTTGTGATGGTGGCACCAATTATCAGGCTCACGTATTTTCCCAAGAAATCTACCAGCTGTGAGTAATTCAGAGCTTCTGAATCCGCAGGTTTTCGAAGATGTTGTCAAGTTTCTTCTTTGTATAACGTTTCTATTTCAAGCTGAGTAGACTCATTATAAAGTAACGTTACGCCAAGCTGTGTAATTAAGATTTGCACTTGCCATGCTGAGCTGCCAAAGCGATCAGTGGAGTCCTGGGTGTTTGACTTCAGGCAAAGAAAGTTGTATCATGTTTTGTTAAAAAGGCAAGACTGGAAGAGTGGATCTTTTTAAAACCAACCATTTTTTATTCTTAAACCTACGAAATCTGGAAAAGGATCCTGAAAAAAGAGAGGAGAAAGATTTTGCAGATGTTAGTTGCGAAGAGGGCTGTTGTTTCACTGGTATTTCCCTACCTCATAGTGTACAGAGGATTCTCCGCAGAGATGCTGGAGCAGCAGGGCATGATGGTAAGGCTGGTCCTTTGTTGAGCTGGTGTCCTGGATACTTGATAAACAGTGCTCCTCCCAGATCACATCATCTGGTGTCAAGTTGTCTTTCTAATTGCTTATAATCTTTTATCAGAGTTCACAGCACTTTTGACAACTCTTGTGTGTAGGAGCTGTCTAGGATAATATGTTTATAGATCTGTTGTCTCTCAGAGCAGTAGTCTGCTGATAGGGCGAGTTGTTTTTAAGGCTCACTTTTTTGTTTTTGCTGAGTATTAGCATTTCAGTTCTTTCACAATAACTTTTTGTAAACAATAGAGGAAAAAATTCATGCCCATCATCCAAGAATAATCTAAACAATTTCAACAAAAGGCTGGAAATAGCCAGCCATCTCTGTGCAGAATAATTAAACCCTTCTTGCTGATTGTTTTCTTCTCTTGTACCTTCAGTATTTCATGATCTTCTGATAGGTATTTTATCTGTGCAGTCTCTGCTTTTTTACTGGAGTTTTCTCCCCACTGCTTGGCTCCCTCTAATCCTAATAGTTTTTTCTCTCAAAATCGCTGCTCAGCAACTTAGCACTCATTTTCCTATCTGAACCACACACCAGCCCCTCACTTCCTAATTTCTGGAGCCTGCAGATACTCTTTTAGTATTTCTTTACTTCAAATATAAATTTGTGTCAATTCTCAACATTTGATATAGTGTGAACAATAACAGCACTCTGCCAAAAAACAAAAGAAACTCATTGCTACATGGTAACTGTGGTGACAGCAAAATGGGTCA
Organism: Arenaria interpres; assembly: GCA_013399435.1. Classification (NCBI taxonomy): domain Eukaryota; kingdom Metazoa; phylum Chordata; class Aves; order Charadriiformes; family Scolopacidae; genus Arenaria; species Arenaria interpres. The sequence goes on from VXAK01011086.1 coordinate 17,305, forward strand.
CTTCAGTTTTAGGGCTGATTTTGTGTCTTGAGTCTTGAATGTCTCATATGAAATAAAATTAGGTATAGAAAATAAATAAAACTAGGAATATAAAATTAGGGTCAGTGCAAGAAGAATTCAGACAAAATTAAACTGAAACGTCCTCTTGATTGCTGACCTCAAAATGAATTGCCAGTGTTTCTAGGAGCGAATTGGTTATTCCTTGCTGTGAGGCTTGATATGAGTGTCCCACGCCATCAGCCAGGTGCTTTTGGAACAAAGCAACTTATTGCCACTGCATATTGTCATATGTCTTAGGACAATGGCAAAATTATTTCTTCCATAAGAGAGCAGAAAGCAAAAGAATGAGGCTTCCTTTTAAGAGATGGTAATGTTTCGTCTGTAAATATTCCTACAGAAAAAGATTATGGAAATATCTTTCTGTTTGTTTCATAACATGTTATTTTTTGCTGAGCAGGAACATGGTACGGCTGGTTCCTCTGGAGAAGTGGGGACACATTAAGCAGTTCTGTGTTCAAGAACTAAATTTTGTCTTTTATTTTTGCAACAGAAGTTTTAACTTTTTGTCTAAAAGCTACTCACCTCCAAAACAAAATTTTTCAATTCAGGTTTTATAACAAGAGGTTTATAACTGAATCAGAATTTGAAAGTATATAAACCCTTGATTGAGGTAGCTGTATGAAAAGGCTGTACAGAATGCAAGATCCAAACTGGTGCAGTATAATACCCCCAATATGTGCTATAATTAAATGTGCTATAAACAACTTAAAGCACTTAAATTCCTCTTTTAATGTGAACATACTGAAAGTATTGTTATTAGGGGTGGCCTAAAATTCACCATTAAATATGCTTACATAGTAAACATAACAGTTGATCTTGCTAGACTTGTCATATTATATAAAAATAATTCTAGTAGCTTTTTCAGAAAACCATTTACAAAACTCACTGCCCTTTCAAAGTGAAATTTCAGATGGCTCCTCTCTACACAAACCATTTATTTTCTTGACATTTCAGCTATGCCTGACACCATCATTAGCTTTTAATTTGGACTCATGACATTGAACAGTTCAACTTTCCTCTAAATATCTGCTTCACAAGAGATCATATTTAGGATAAAACTATTACTTTAAGTAGCTAGTCTTCTGAAATATTAATAAGAATTACAGACTTACCTGATTAGTAAAAAGAGTCTTGAAGCCAAGTTGGATCCAAGCACTATGCATGTAGAATGATGTGTACATACGAAATTGAATACAGAGTTTGACTTTGAATGGGCTTTTCAAAAAAATTTAGCTGATTGAAGAGGACTAGTGTCACTGGGGTTTTTAATTTTTACTCTTACTGGTGCTTTAAAAAATCTTTCTGTCATTGCTATAGGCCACATGAAATACTTGTATTTGAATAACAGGGAAAAAATCTAAATGTGATCAAAATCCAAATTTTTCAACATAGATGCACTTCCTTTTCCTTTGGGCAAAGTAAAGAGAAGACATGCTAATAGCTACATTTTGCATTGCTATCACAGAAGCTGACTTTTTGCTTATTGCTGTAAACATGGATATGATTTAGTTGACTTCCTAAGTGAACTTTTGGATAGTGCTGAAAGTGAAAGAAATAGCAAAATTATTTTAAAGGTGACAATTATGCATTCCTGTCTTTCAGGTGAATTTAGGTCTAGGCAGGACTCAGGAAACTGAAATGTTCTTTTTCAGTCCACAACTCTCCTCTGGCTCCTATTAACTTGACTGTCATCTTTCTGGAGAACAGATTTCCTTTGGATGAAAATATATCCCAGCTTTACCTCTTGTTTTTGCTGCTGATAATTAGAATAATAATGCTTGGTATTTCTTACTTGGAAAGTGGTATGCCATGTAGGCATAAATAAACCTAGAAGTTAGATTTCAGTAATTCACGTCTTTCACACAGGTTCCTCAGCAGCTGGTGGTGAATTTCAAGTTACTGACCTGAGTCTGATATGATCTGGTGGGCATTCTGTGTATGCTGCTGTATCTTGTTAGTACCCACATGCATGAACATCGACACGTGGTATAAGTACAAAAGTGCTAAAAATCTCATCCTTAAGGGAATGTTCTTGGGGTGGTAGAGTGAACAAGTACAGAAGTGTGATTATAATTTAAAGATGTATTTTACAGGAGGAGACTCTGAGTGAAAACATGTAAGGCAATATGAAGCTTATTGGATTTCTATGTATCTCTCTAGCAGCACTACTTATCTTTGGTAGAGTATCTTTATTCCAAGTAGATAACTAGCATCTTAAACTTCTACCTAAAATAGTGTATGTAACTTCAGATAAAACTGAAGGAGGGAGAAAAGGAAAGGGGAAAAGGAAGGGGAAAGGGAAGGAGAAGGGGAAAGGGAAGGGGAAAAGGAAAGAGAAGGGAAGGGACAAGATTTCATATTAATAGGATAGCATAGAAAATAAATTTCCCCTAAAATAGACTGCCAGTCTGTACATGTAAGTGAAACAAAAAAATAGGAACCAAACTAAAGAAAAAAAAACCAAACAGGCAGAGAGGAAAGGGACAAGTTTAATGATAGAAGAAAAATACAGATATTGACAGTGAAGAACAGATAGAAGGGAGATCTCCAAAGAATTAAAATATTGCTACTTTCTATTTCCAGGTAAATGCAGTGTAATTATTTCTTGAATTTTCAAAGCAATTTTTCTTTAAAAATTTCCCATCACTCTCCTGAATTTTAGGAGGGAGATGGATCACTTGGTCATTTTCTTCTGAATGCCGTCAGGATCCCAATCCAAAATTTAAAGGGGAGAGTAGGATTTCGGAGGTCCAAAATTCAAAGGAGTGATTTTTATTGGCTTGATTAGACTTTGATTCCAGTCTGCTTACTGCATGTACAACCAAATTACTTCTTCTCAAGTTTGATCACAGTTTGACCTACATTATGGTACCAAACTAATGAGATGTTGCTCATACTAGGGAATGTTTTCTTTGTCAAGATAGATAGTTCTACTAAAACCTCTACGATATAAAATATCCATAATCTGGTCTGTAGCTAGCTGGATGGTAGTTTAAACAAATATATCAACAGATTCTGCCACCTTTATTCACAGACTGATGCATTAATCTTTAGCTTCACACTTGGGATCAGTTTTGATACCTTTAGTTGTGTGAAACACCTTGTTTCAGACCTAGTACTACTGATGTTAACAGGACTGCTTACTGAAAAACATGCAAAACTATTCAAATATAGCTCCTTGATTTCAGCAAGACTGTGTATTCACTGCAATATTGTACAGTAGCTTTCAAGACCATGGACTCTTAAGAATTTTCTACAGTAGCAGTATTTCAATACTTGGGCCCCAATACGCAAGTAAAAGGTGAAAGTATAAGACCAGAGTAAAAAGACTTAAAGTGGGAAGAAGCACTGTAAAGCCCCAAGTGAAAATAATAAAATATGTACGAGAGACCAATAGGAAGACATGGTGATATTTATGATTTACTGTTAAGTGCTAATTTCTATGGCATATACTACTCTGGTTGCAAGAATCAGTACTCTTGAATGTATCTGTCCCCTCAGTTCTCCATCACTGTTCTTTCACAAGAAACTATTGCATTACATTGCAGCTGCAAAACCCATCTCACCTCTCTGACTCTTCAATAATTTTGATTTACTGGCTTCTATCTTACTTGCTGGATTCAAAGCAAACTTTGGCTAAAAGTATGTCTGCACTTGGGATGTCAAATTTCCCCAAAATGGGAAATCTTTAATAATTTTTCCAGCTGTCTTTCCATCTTTTTTTAGTCTTCAGAACACTCCAGCATCTCTTATAGGACATTCTCTGTGAAATCACAGAGGCGACTCATGATTTTGGATCACAGCTGATCCACGTAGCTTACAAACTGAGCCCTGGCCGATCAACCAGATTTCTGTGGAAGGACTTTTGAGCCAGGACAGATTCCAACTGAATTCAGTGGGGTTCTGTGCAGGCCAAATGTCTATCCAGTTGTATTCTGTTCGCGATCAGTCAGAGTCTAATACGGTATCTATTTTATGCTATGTTATTAATACATATTACTATTAATTTCATTTAATAAGGCACTTCTTAAAAAAAAAAAAAAAGTCCTCAAATCCCTAGGTCATTAGAACATAGTTGGGAAGGGGAGAAGAAAGAAAGCTCTTCTCTATTAATTCGACATACCAGGAATATTGCTTACTGTTGTTTCTGTTGTAGTAGTCCTAAAGCAAAAACCTAGCGTCCTGCTTATATAATACAATGGTATCTATGAATTTCAGGATGTTACGTGTATAAATCATCTGATAATATACATAAATGTGCTAAAATTTGTATCTGTTTTTATTCTTAAAACAGTTCAAGTATTTTGGACCCAGATTTGAGGTGATAAGTCTGATGTTATAAAGTAAGCTATTGGCAATGTTTCCATGCCAAGTTACCACTGCAAACAATTGGTTGCAAGCAAAATGGACACTAAGTTTTGGCTATAAGGTTTACTCTTCAATAATTGATGGCTTCCACACCTGTGCAGTGACGCCAGCTTTCTTTGCTGAAAATTTTGGCCTCGGAGCAGTAAACAAAGAAGATGTGGTGGTTTCTGGCTTAGAAAATGCAGAGTAGCTTGTAGGTGAATATGATTCATTTACTGGGATAGAGGCATTTGATTGGAACGAAGGTTGTGAACCGTAGGCTGGCACGGAGTACACTGAAGATGCCCGGACGTTAGTAGGAGAGCCAGCACTAGGTGGTCTTAAAGGTAGAGCTTGCTTTGAAGTGGGCAACTTTGATGTCTGCTTAATAGCAAGACTTTCCTTATTACTAGGGGGTTGAAAGGTAAATAAAGATGCATCAAGTTGATAAGGTTGATGTTTCATAATATCCAAAGCATTGAGACCTTTCTTAGGTTTTCTTTTTGTATTTTTGGTAGCTGCAGTGGACTTAGAAGAAGGCTTGCTAGCAGCAGGAGGGTAAGATGGGCAGTGGATGGGATTATAAGCAACAGGTGGAGGTGCACGGACATTAGATGAATATTTCCAAGAAGCTGGTAAAGATGGAGTTGGAGATGAGGCTCGTGCCATGTTTGCCTGCACAGTCTCTGAATCTACCACATACTTCTCCATTCGAGAATGCCTTCTGGCAAATAGCTGTGCTCCTTTTCCACTCATAGCTGGTGGCATCTCAAAGGGTGGCTTTGTTTCTCCAGCACTTGGTGTGACTGGTGTTGTCTTGGGTGTATGGTTTGGACTTGCTAGGGTTGCCTGAGGCCCTTTGAAAGGACCAGCTAGGTCAAGAGTACTTGGGGGATGGACAGGAGAATGAGGATACTGTGGAGATTTGAGTGGTGCAGGATATGCTGCCTGAGGTGAGGCTGGTGCTGGGAAAGAAGGAGCCTTGTTAGAAGCCACAGCTGGAGGTGACCAGACTGGTGACACTGGAGTACCAGCAGTAGGAGAGACCTTGAGTGAAGGCTTTGGAGCGACAGGGGGAGGGGCTTTTTGTTTAGATGCTTGAGTCTGCATGAAATTGCAAGCTTCTGCTCCCAAACTGAGGTAGTCTTCTTCAGGTCCTGACTCAAAACCAGCTCCAGTACCTTTTTTGCCCTCTGCGTTATGTACAAGGGACAACAGGGCAGGATTAGGACTTACTTTGGGTGCTTCCTTGAAAGTGAACATAGGTTTTGAAGTGCTTCTTCTCTTTGCCTCTTGCAGTATCCCAGTTCTTTTGGCTGGCACCGCAATCCTTTCATCTCTGGATGCTATGTGTTCTGTTGGCTCGCTGGGTGACCACACAGTTGGGGCAGCTCTGCTGGCTACAGGAGCTGAAACAGGTCTGTAGAAAGCCTCGGGTGGTGGGCTAATAGAGCAGTAAGCAGGTGGTGCTGGTATATCTGAAAGAGGACTAGTGACATTTCTTATGGGTGAAAAAGGTGCAGCTGCCCGGTTTTGAACACCAGAAGGGAAGGGTTTAGCTGTTTTGTTCAAGGATGCTGCTTTTTGAGCTGCAGAGGACTGAAAAGAGAGGTTTGTGTCTGGTGCTAAGCCAAAGCCATTTTGTTGTACTGTTTTGCTATGATTCTGGCTCACGTCTGTGTAGCTTTTGCTCACACAGGTCTGCTGTCGTGACATTTCTTCCTCTTTTGTTTGATAAACTGAAGAGCTTACTTTCTGGAAGTTCTCTGACATGGTGGTTTCCCTTTGTTCCTCTGTATGCACTGTGCGTGCTTTCATCTCCTCTTGCTCAGCTGTAATCTGATCCATCCTCTGCCGCCTCTTGGCAAACATGAGGGCCCCTTTACCTGTGCTCTCTGGAAGTGTCTGCATCTCGTCTCCACTTTTTGTCTTCTTTTCAACCTCAAGTAAACCACTGTCCCAGTCAAATGTCACAATCTTACCGTCGTTGTCAATGTCAGAGAAGAAATCTTCATCTATTTCTGACTCACTTGTTGCAAGCAAACTCACTTCAAAAGTGTTTTCTTTGTCCCCCTCTTCACCTTCACCTTCTTCACCCTCGTCTTCGTCACGTTCTAACTCCCCAGTACCGTAGCTAACTAAAGTATATTTCCTTGCCCTTTGACGACGCTTCTTGAACATCAACACCCCCTTGGAATTGGGATTGGGAGCTGCTGTCAGCAGCAATGCAATACTTTTACATTTAGATTTGGCTTCTTTGACCTGCTTCTCTGACAGACTCTCACTTCGTCTGAGCCCTATGGAGAGAATTGAAGTGCACGTTTAATTGCATGCAGCCCAGAAAAATACAAGGAGGCTAATAACAAATAGTTCTGCATTTATCTATGCTGAAATTTATCCACTGTCCCCTTCCCATATTAAAACATTTCTTTTCGTTTGCATGGAGAGATAATCATACTTTTCCCACAATCTCAACTATATTTAAATTCCATACCCAGCATTCCTTAGAGTCACACCCATGCAAGTTCAAAGGCTACATCACTTTCTTTAGGACTTAGTTCGACAGCAATGTTACTTGTTTCTTTATTTCTAGTGTTCTCGATATTTCTTACCATAAGTAATCTCAGTAGCAACATGCAGAAGATATTTTCTCATTTACTGAGTTTCTGTGGTCTGGTATTTACCAAGTGTTTGACTGCAGTTCCTAGGCTTACGGCAGACATTTCCAGCCAGCCAGGCCCATGACTGCTTAACACCTAAGACTAAATGAAACTGAGTGTATTCTGTCTGATGGTGGCAGCAGCTCCTGCCATTTATGTGTTTATTTTGCTCATATGTATTACAAAATGTGTATAGTTGATAAAAGTCAGTATGCTTCTATGTATTAGCTATTTAAAAGCAAGTGTACATCCAAAAACGCATACACAGAAACCCTTAGCATTAACTTTCACCCCTTGGAAGACATGGGAGTTTGGCCATGGCAATCAATGAAAGCAGGGTTCAGTCTTTTAACAAGCATTACTAGCCTGAAATTTAATCCAAAATTGTATAGGATATAACAGCTCCAGCATATTTGTTTTGAAAATGTGGCAAGAATGAATACACATTTAAGAACTGAATGGAAGAGGCTCAACTAACTTCTCAAGAGTATTCACTAGTATATGTCAATAATACATATTTCTTAAAGCACAAATTACTAGTTTTCATCAAGTCATGTGAAACAGGAATTGATGTGGCTGTAAAGCTGTTTATGAGCGTGACTACTTCCTTGTTATTTGACATGCTCCATGTGCCTCATGGGACAAGGCTAGTCAGGAGGTGTTCCTGTTTCTTCCCCTTCCTTATATTCTACTGCTAAATCTCATGTTTAGACTTAAATACCCATTATTATAACTTCTAATTTTGCAAAAAACATGCATAGTATTTCCTGCACACAGATTGTTCCCCTGTGCTTGGCAATTCGTTTGTTCTAATGTGTAGATAGTATTTTACAAATAATAATAATAATAAAAGCAAAAGTTTTTATAGATTAAGTCAGTGGTTCCTAAGGATAATGACTTGCCACTAGATTAGAAGGGATTGAGATTGTCATAATTGAGATGGGAAAAGGGCAGAATATACGTCCTACTTGAAAGCAACATTCATCACGGAGTATGTAGTCCCTTCTTTGTACTTTTGCCTTATTAGAGGAACACTGCAAGTAATTCTCTAAGACAGGCATAGTCCCACAGTTGGTTCTGACTTCACAGCCAAAATGTAAAGCATGTGCACTTTTCTTTTATGCTTCATTTAATATGCCAAAAATATGTGGTTTGCATACAGACACTTAGGCATAAGTAACTGCTTAATCCACTTGCCAATAAGATACAAATGGTTATCATGCTAAAAATATGCTTACAGAGGAATTAGCAGTGGCTTAGCAGACTAATTCCAACACTGCATATGAAATAGTTTGTTGCTACAGTATATCACTGCACACATTCGAGCACCTTTGACATACTGCTACTAAATCCCCAGACAGGATTCTTAACATTGCTGGGAAAGAGCAAGCAACCAATAGAAAGGTCCCAAATGAATCAAACGATAAATAAATAAATAGATAGATAAATAAATAAACAATATATGTCTACACTCAATTAATTAATATTGGATCCAGTTGCAAGTTTATTTTCATATAAACTTCTTGGACACATTTTGAAGCTGACCTCTGGGTATGGGAGTCAGAAGAAATAGCATGTTCGCTTTACAGTCTAGAGAAGACGGACAAAACTGAAAGGATCATGTAACAGTTATACACATGCTAGTGTCTGTCAAAATCTCTTCTGCGGGCAATATCAAGCTTTTCTACTAAGCTTTTTTATTAACTTTTAAGAGCCGTGGCATGGCTTTGATTTTAGATGATGCAAATGACAATACAAAATTTTTGCTATAAAAGGAGAAATCCACAGGATTCACTTAGATGTGCGCAAGCAACTTGCTTTTTTTGTTAATATTCTACAGATTGTCTCTGAATATACATTAGAAGACCAGTGGAATTCAGCCTTTTTTGGAGATGTAAGTATTTTTAGTTGGACAAAGTCATGAGTTAATTTCAAAGTGGAAGTCTATTAAGCAAAGTTATTCGGCACAGTTAAGGCATGGGTATATTCTTGGCTCATCACCAGGAGCATTGTATTACCCTAAAAAAATATATAAAGCAAGAATAGAAACATCATTTAAAAGAAAAAGATGGAGGGGAGGTTAGAAAATTGCAGAAAAAAACTTCTAAACATTTTTTTTCAAATGCTGTCTAAATTCTGAAATTATGTTAAAAGTTGCAAAAGATATCCTCAGGCAGTGCAAATGATTAGGTGGGAGATACTTACTTGCGTGCCTCGCCCTGTGCTTGAGAGGTCTGTGATCCCTTTCAGAGTGCTGGTCGTCTTCTCCCTGCTCTGTGCCTTCTGATGAGATTGCAAAGGAGAGGAGGGAAGGAGGTGCTTCTGACTGCCCTCCTTCCACTTGAGAATCAACACACCCCCTTTCAGCTAGAGACCTGGGTGCTTCCTTCTCCCTCTCCGAACAGTCTAGGATCACCTCCACCCTGGGGAGAGATGGAGCTGCACCTTGGATCCTTTTGACCTCTTTGCCACTAGAAAACTGGACTACTTTGCTTGACCACTGGATGTTGCCCTCTTTCACACCCAGGGGAATTGCAATTACAGGGCTAGTCCCATCTTGTACACTGGGTCCTCTTCCTGAAGGGGTGCATTTTTCTGCCCCTGAGAGAGTCACAGCAGGAGCATTGGTGCCCTTGTGTGCATCATTTGAGAGGGACAACTGCAGCTCAACCATAGTACCTGGCCTTCTTTCTTCTGTCTTCCCTCTGAGAGCAGCCTCATCTGTCACAAGCACTTTGGAGGTGCCTATCACTTTAGGAGTAATTCTGTTGCTTTGTGTGGTCTCTTGTTTTGTTTCAGAAAAATGTATGTTGCTTTCTTCTTCTCCCTGGTGAGTCTCACTGTATATCTCTGTGATGCATAAATCTCCATGGGGTATCTCTTTCGCTGTGTTAATTTGCAGTGTAGTACTCTCCCTATAGTCCTCATTCTTTATGTCCTGGTGCTTTCCATTTTCTCTTTCAGCAGTCAAGGTTTCATTTATTCCATTGGAGGATCTGCACATACATAAACAAGTAAGACAAGAAATTAAGCTGCTGTAAGCACAGCAATTGTAAGTACAGTTACAAAAGCAATTTCTGTATAGTATATTTTCCCCTGTATTAATTGTGATACCTGCTAGTACGTCCATTTAAGCAGAAGAATTTTCACAGAATGTAGAGGTCTTAAATTGAAGCATCTTTGCGTCTTTCAGAATTCTTCAACTTAACATTCAGTAAAAGGGAAATTACACTACTGCGGTAGAACTATGAATTAATTCTGTCTTTCTGCAACATTGGATTATATCATTCCTAACATCAGTATGCTTTCACAGACACATTTCTGCTATAGTGTTTCCAGACAAATGCTGCTGAGAATTCTGGGACAATACTTCCTCATATTTCACATGTGCATGAGAAAATTAACTTTGCATGACACCAGAAGAGTGGTTAATTTTTGACTCTGGGGCTACTACTGCAACTGTTTTAGGCACCATCCTCACATACAGTTCTTGTTCCAAATATCTTACTCTCTAGGGAGTAGATAAGTAGTGGGTGAGGATGAGAGGGAGGAGAATAAATACTTAAAATACACATTCAAAGAATTCCTGTGAGGATCATCATCCTTATATATCATGGAATAATTAAAACATTCTGGGCCTGTTCCACTTATCTATTGAAAAAGGGTAGCAAACCCATACAATATTTCCTAGTTATTAAAAAAATACATATTCTAACTGGTAAATGTTACTTTAAATTCCTGAAGCCTTCTGTATATCTCAGTGTAGCTCCCTTTTTAAAACTATTCATTGTCCTGGCTCAGTTAGGCTGTTTCACTGGTGTTAGGACTCCTAGTGTACTCTCTAGCTTCTTCTTTCAGTACTCTGGGCCGTATTAACTACTATTAATTTGAGAGGAAGCCTTTTCTATACAGTAAGACTGCAGCATGTTATTAAAGCTTTCTGTTGACTAGAAGGTAGCAAAGAACTTTTTCAAATGAGGAAAGTGGTAGGTACTCTCAGTAAAATATTAATATCAAGTATTGTGAAGATTTCTGAAATCAAAAGCGGGTCCCAAGTATCCTGAAACTTTGGAATCCCCTACAAAGAAAGGCTGAAAGAAGCAACAGAAGAAATAAATCTGTCAGTGCACTGAAGAAACTTCATTATCATTTGGTTTTCTAAATATGCAGCCACACTCTTTCTAGCAGTCTGGGACTGCCTCAAATAGCACAAATCATGTAATGTCCATTAAACCACATATGGAACTACATAAAGGTCAGACAGATTTTAATTTAGGGAGCTCCTTGTGAGTGCTGCTGGATTCCATCATATTATGCTATTTGGATGATCAATCGTACTGCTCTTAAGTACAGATAAATTACAGAAATCTGTAAACATTTCCTTGTAAGATATGAGACTAGGGGCTGGAACAGCTAAATGTTAGCCTTTATTGGTAGCTGAGTGATTGTGTGTATGTTTGAGAGAAAGACTTCCACCTTAAAAGGCCCTTGCTACTTATGGATATACTTCTACTCTATATAGACATAAATGTGTATCCATGTGTCAAGAGGCAGAGTACTGGGTCTGATCTCTTTTTTGTCATTTAAGATTCTGTTTTGTCAAATTATTATTTTTGTTTCAGGTCTTTCCAGCTCACTGCAGGAGCAACACCCCTGGTGTAGTTCCAGGAAGGAAGCAGAACTCAAGGAGACAGCGCAGGGTTTGTCTCAGTCGTGTTTTACTCCCTACATGGTGCATTTCATTTTGGTATGCACTGAGCACACTCCCTACTCCCTCCTAGAAATTTTCTTTCCAGACTCAGCAGTAGCCCAAGAGTTGCTAAAACTGATGTGATATTTTCCGGATATATCTGTTCAGCATTTGTCAGGAAGGTCAGTAAAATGTCCCCCCACGTGGTATCTGGAGAGTGCCTGCCCTGCAGGGTGTCTCTTTCCTCTCATCCTGTAAACCAAAGATCTTGTGGATACTGCTGTTCAGTAACTGACTGTGGTTTACAGGGGATTGGGAGAACTTTTTGTAGACATCAAATGGCAAGTAGCATTTTAAAACTGAATTTAAAAGCCTAATTTTCCTCCCACTAAGCTTAGTAAGAGCAGAATTTGGCTAACAATGAATGTCTATGAAAACCTCATCCTTCATGCAAGTAGTTCAGGAACAGTCAGAAGCTTCCCAAGGAGAAATATTCTTCCCTGCCAGCTTGGATGTAAAGATCACTACTGTAACACCACTTTAATTAGGCATTATTCTTTCCTCATGATTTCCAGTTTTTCTTGAGATAGCTGCTTACAAATGGCTACTCAGGAAAAGAAGGATTTGCTTCTCATTGCTCTCAGAGGATGCTAAGACACTTCCTGAAAAATCCTTCTGGTGATAGTACTGAGAGGAAGTACTACCCACACTACAAACAAAGGAAGTGGCAGGGAAAGAGAAGTGCTTCAGTTAATTCCCCCATACCCTGGAAAATACTGACAGTAGGGGCTGGCAGTTGGGGAAAATGAGCTGATGAGAAGAATGATTCAAAGATTCTCATGGTGAATTCCTTTAGACCATTTTGGTCACTTTCAGTGTGGAGCAACTGCAATTTTCTTAAAATTTCTAAAACAGACGGTTTCATTCCATGAAACACTGAATTATGTGGTCTAAGCACTGTTTTTGTTCTGATTTTCAGGAAATGTCTTGCCATTCACCATACATTCAGGCAGGGGCAATGGAAGATGTGCTGTCACCTTCAGCTAGAGCGAACTGTGGTCTTCAGACCAACTGAAATACCAGTTACAGAGCAGCAACAGGCAGGAGTCAAAGCATAGGGAGCTATTTCTATGGCTGCAAAGAAGACAGCTGGTCAGCCACAAATACAATTTTTACAAGTACAATTCCAGTAGTCATGTTAAGAATTGAAAACGTAAGAATACAGATATTACATGAGGAGCATTCAGATGGTACACTGATGAACTAGAAACGAGCTATGGACTACGGAGAAGGTAAGATGTAATCCTCAGCTATTACTCTTCCCCCCTTCACATCGATTCATTACTCACCCCAAGATGACAAGCATAGACAGGCCATGCAAAATGTCTGTTATAAATAAAATGAATACTCCTTGAAAGCATCTTGTTTTGGAGGCAGATTGTAACTTTGAACTACTAGACACTTTAGGAAAGCTTGTTTGAGCAGGTTGCAGAAACCACAGAGGAATTTCACATGCTGTTTAGACATCCCTGGTAACCAGAGACAAGTGCCTTTTTTTGCACCAGAGTCCTTTCAGAGCCTTTCAGAGCCTTTCCAGTGACACTGCTCTGTTAGCTGTTGTAATGAATCCTGAGCCTTTCTGTCCTCCTGCTCATGCCTGTGGGAGAGCAGACACAGGGAACTGTAGTAGCTCAGGGGGGAGCCATAATTCCTTAAAAGGAGAGTGCTCAGGTCTTTTCTTCCTCTTTCTTCTTGCTCACACTGAGGGCAATTCAGAGTTCATCTTGTCCAAATTCAAAAAGTCTGGGGAGAATATGCTTACAGTAGGTGGTTTTGAACCCAAGATTGCATGCATTACACTGATGACAACCACAGAACAGTCATTAGAATAGACTGATGTGCTGTGAGCAGTAATGCTGCCTTGCTTGCAAATTTACATGAAAGTTCTCTACTCTGAGAAGCTCAAAGTATTTTCAAAGAAAACTGAAATTCACTATTGCTATTTAATAAATGGAGAAGCTGAGACCCAGAGAGCTGTAAGTGACTTGCCCCACCTCATCTACTGAAGTGTTAACAGCTACAGAAATAGAATTCATGATTTCCAGACCCTCTCCCCTTCCTGACTGCTGACACATTTTACCACCCAAGAAGACCGTTTGCCATGTCATCATCAAGGCATATCTGTGTAACACACTTTCTCCATCTATACAGCCTTTGCCTTTTGTAAACCTCACTTCCCTATCTATGGGGAATAACAACACTTCACTACTTCAAAGGAGTGGAAAGAATAGCTTAAGACTCTGCAGTATGCAGTTACGGTAGTGGACACCTTGTAAGTATTAAGAATACTTAATGATAAATAAAAACTTTACATTTGGAGACTGTGCTTTTAATTCTGTGCCTGAACTCTGCTATTTGAATTATATGCATTCAGATCAAATACTCTGTCTTCCTTCCCTTTTCCATACAGACAAGCAGAGTTACAGACATAAATAAGAGGACTATCAGAAGCTCACAGTATATGTCGCAAAGTGAGTGCATTCAAAACCAGCATTTTCCGCATGGTTCACTGAACAGAATTGCATCAAAGCATTCTGAGCATTCTTGTACCTCTTGATAAGCATCTGCAGGACATCAGTCAGGCTTTCCATCAGAACAGTAACTTCAGCATAGGTTAAGTCTCCACAAGGCTTGCCATTGATAGACACCACCTCATCTCCCTCACACAGTCCAGCTTTAGCTGCTTTGCTCTTGCTGCGAACCTACAAGTCAAAAACAAATTCCAAATTGCACAATTAGTGGTCATTTGAAAACAGCAGCAACCATGTACTCAACTTACTTTTGTCTGTACAAAAGAAAAAGGATCAGTGTTACTGATCATAAATTTCTAGTTATACAAATTAATAACTTGTCCCAGTTGAGGTTAATAATGTTCTGGCCAGTATTAACGAATACAAAAACTTCTGCTTTACTGAGCTTGTGAGCTAGATGTCAAATACAATGGAATTTGTTTTAAGAAAATGGAGACATAGAAGTTTGGGACAACAATCAATTTATCAGAGTTTAGCAGAAATGCAAAAAAATTTACTAGTTTCTCCCCAAATGAAACACTACTAGATCTGAAATCTATGCCAAGTTTTTAAAAGAAGAGTATAGCACCTCTGGGCAGAATATCAATATCTACATGCTGTTAGAGCTGTAGGTATAAGACTTCTGGTATACTGGACACTTTTCCTTACATGCCTTACTGTAGATTTAGTTGCCAAACTAAACGTCTGAAGCCCTGGAGATCCTAAATCCATGTTTAGCATCTAAGTGCCCTGATTTATTAAAGTTAAGACACACCTCTTACTTTTTAACCTTCCCTGTTAGGTACTCATTCAAGAATCTTCTGCAGCTTGGTTTTTGGTTTTTCACTTCTTTTTCCACTGGCAGCATGTTATAACTTACCATGGTCTTTGTATAACAAAACCTAGACAGCTCTAACACCACTCGAAGTATGCCATACATTTGACTGCTATTTTTAAAGTGCATATTTGGCAAACAGTGTGTTATATTAACCAGGATGTTTGTAGGAGTCTATTTTAGAATGACACATACACATAAAAGGGCTGTCCTTGGGTTCTTTCTCTCAATCTTCTACTTGTTGGTGTGAATACTTTGGCCTTATACGATATTCAGTTGGTGGGTCGCTGTGTTATCCTTCTTAATTCTTATGGTATTTTCTTAAAAATTTTTAAAGTAGTATAGTTCTACTATGCTCACAACAGCAGAGACAGGCCCCGCTGACTCTAGGAAAGTTACTTCTGATATACATCAGATTTGAGGGTACAATTGTCCCTCAGACCCATGGAATTACCCCAAATTAAGTCACTGCTCTGGTACCTAAGATGTATTTCTGAAGGCAATTTTGAAAAGTTTCTTGAAATCAGGATGATATGTGGAATAAAGAGTGAGACTGCATGTTTTTTCTGTGGTGAGGCCATATATCTTTGTTGTTTCGATGTATACATACCCATATGTCATATTATGGCTTTTAAAGCAGTGAAGAAACAGAAGCCTGTTGCATACAGAAGCCAGTTTCTACCTTGA
The DNA here is from genome assembly GCA_013399435.1 of Arenaria interpres. NCBI lineage: Eukaryota > Metazoa > Chordata > Aves > Charadriiformes > Scolopacidae > Arenaria > Arenaria interpres. The sequence goes on from VXAK01011086.1 coordinate 33,154, forward strand.
GAGTTAACATTTACAAATATGGAGTGGTATTCTGCTTTGTTTATCTTGCCTTAGACAAGAGCATAAACATCCTTGTACTTTGCGAAGAAATGACAGTTTAAACAGTGTTTAGAATATTTTGCTTCATATATGCACTAGGATTTGGGTTGAGGTTTTGTTATTGTATTTTTAAATAGGAGGATATGCTATTAAAATTTTACAAGACATCTTAGACCTGAATTTAAATATTTAATAAGGATGCTAGGAAGAATTTAGAATTGCTCTTTTTCCCAAAAAACCATAAATAGTAATTACAGCAACATGTGAACTCTGAAATAAAATTATGTGATACCTAGATTGTGAGAAGACAGCTTATTTCTGTTTCTTTATTGTGTGTCTGAGAATTTGGGGTCAGTTCTGTCATAGGTTGCCATTACAGCTGTCTCAGGAGAGAAACTGTTACCCATTCCATAATTTCAGTGATTTGTGTCAAAAAGCGAAGGTACAAATGTACCATGTTAATAGGTCTACATGAATTGCTAAACAGCACAACCAGTTTCATAATTCTTTGAACAGACCCCATGGTAGCATTCAAAGAAAATAGACAAGAATATTGAATTTCCTTTTAAAGTTCTTGAAAGCACCTCTCATTTTGCTGCCTTGTGAGTTGTCGAAAGATCACAATTGTGAGATATTTGGACAAAAACTCAGCCCCTTCTTTGGCTCGTCATGCAGGAAAAAAATTACTGTAAGTTGCTGTATCTCACTCTGGTAGCGTTTCAGTTCATATAGTGCATTCGAGCAAATTTGCTGTCGCTATTATATATCAAGGTTTATCCACATAAATCAAACCTTTAACATGATTTTGCCATTGCAGGATCACACTGCACATGCTGTAAGTATTAATGGTTCTGACTGTATGGTTTTCCTGGCTGTGTATCAGCCCTTTTCCCAGCATCCCCCAGAGACACCTGTGCCTCCCAAATTTGAACAATGTCCATGCAAAATCACCCCAGTATTATTTTTTTGTGTTTCTGTTGGAGGAATAAAAGGGAGGAGGAAGTACTGACAAAAAATGAGCAAGGGCCAGTTGTATAGTAAATTGTAATAATTTTCTGCTAGGGTAGAAATAGTCCATCATAATTTGTTATTTTAGCCTCAGGATATCACCAGGTTACTCAGCAATATACAGACTGCCTAGCCAGGCAAGCTGTAATTGTTTCTGGTTTTGTTTATTTGTCCTCATTGGAAACCCCAAAAAAATGGACAAATAATTTAATCATCTAAACCAAAATTTTATAGATTTATGAAAAAAAAAACAAACCAAGAAGATTTGTGGAAAGCAGGATCTTCCTCATAAAATATGTTTTTAACGGACAGTTTTCTCTCAAGAGAATCACAGAATCTTCGTGGTTGGAAGGGACCTTTGAGATTGTCTAGCCCAACCACAAAAAACAGCAAAAAACCACCAAAAAAACCCACAAACAGACACAAACCAACAATCTCGGACAGTAGAGCATGCCCTGAAGTGCCATGTCTACACGTTTCTCAAATACCTCCAGGGATGGCAACTCTACCACCTCCCTGTGGCAGGCTGTTCCAGTGCCTGACCACTCTCTCAGTAAAGTAATTCTTCCTAAGTTTGGGCTGAAAAGTAATTCTCCTTAAGTTTTGGCTAAGTTGTGGCTGAAAGCCTTTGACAAGCCCACTGGGAAACAAACACTGCCTTTGTTAGCAGAAATACAACTTGGCCACTCAAGGGTGAAAGAAGAAACCTTTATCCAGTTCTTGGGAACTTGCAGGGAAGGCATATTTGGTTGTAAAGCAGAAGATAACTCTTCCAAAACTAGTGATCGCTCTTGCTGTATAATGCAGCCCAGGCTTCCTCAGTGACATGTTTCTCCTGTCTTCTTTGGAGTGAAGTTTTCTTTAGGAAGGAAAAGTGTTTTTTCCTGTAAAATCTGTGAATGGGATCTCACTACTAGAAAAAGCGTGTTTGTAAAGATTTCCTTAGTTTTTCAATGCTTGCATTACTGGTATAACACAACGAAGCCGAGACTGTAGTGTTAGTGCTGAACCTCTCAAGACACCAGCTGCTCCTGGGGCATATTGAAGCATTTTAGCCCACTTTGCCCCTCTGCTGTCTATGTTGCTTATCTGCTCCCCCTCAGTCAGGACTATTCCTTTTTATTTTTCAGGTTATATATCATGTGCTCTTTAGAATGTTTCGGTTTTCTTCCAATCACAAAATTTCCAATGAAATGGCAATGGAAATATTTACTCTGATTTCCAAAGGTTTTAAGGCAATCATTGTACAAGGTGTATTGACATCGCAGCAGTACTGGCCTTAGTCAATGCTGTTCATTCTCTGCCCATAAGGAGTTTTAGATTTCTGAATTTTTAACAGCATTAAAACTTCGAATATAAATAGTTTTACATAAAGACTTCACATTATTCTGAGCCATTTGTTATAATATTCTCTAGTTTAAGTTTAGATTGCTATTGCTAGAGGGTGTGAAGAACAGTGCTAGATTCCTTGGACAATTTACCTAAGTATGTAATTTCTTTTTGTTCCCAGATTACTCCTGTATGCAGAATTTCTCACTGTCAGGAGTGCCCCATGCTGCTTAAAATGTCAAGTGCTGAGCAATTCCTCATCTCCACTGAGATGTTAATCTTAGTGGAAACTTCGTTTGTGAAGAACTTTTTCTAATTGCTGGCTGTTATCTGAGCACCACGGAGGAGCCCGGACCACTGAGAGCAGGGCAGCATGAGCCCACACAAGAAGCAGCAGCACTGTTCCCTGGGACAGAAGGTCACAGGGGCTGGTGGAAGGCTCCTCACCCACTCACTTGGCACCTACTCACAAGCAGCTGCTGCAACAAGGGACTGGGGGCTGTTCAGAGTCTCTCCAGGAGGGTCTGTGAAGACTTAGGCTGGAAGCTGTGTGAGCAAGGTCTGGGTTCTGTGATGCACAAGTTGCAAGATCACATTCCAAAGGCACAGGTACATAGTGGGGGAAAGTGTGGGATAGTAACTCACTATGGGTTGATGGTAGCTGTGGGATGCTGCTGAGGTTGGGGTAGTCATGGGTGCCTGCAGCACATGGCAATTTCAGGCAGTTTCTTAACCAGTGAAAGATGAATAAATTGAGGGATACACAGTGGCTGTACTAGTGTGGGGCAAAGCGGTTGGGGGTTGTAGAGAAACCTAAATCTGCATGCATGTTGTAGTGGTTTTACTTTAGATTAGCTCTAGTCTCTTTCTGTCATTTGCAGACTCCATGCTGGGTCACAAGTATTAGATCTGCTCCTTTGACTTAATCTGAAAGCAGTTTACTTTGTACAACCCAAAACTGTTCCATGCTATGCAACACCATATGGTAAATCAGGATCATGGGGAAATTTGCTTCCAAAAATGTAATCCTGATCAAGCTATAAAGCTGAATTAGATGCACCTGTTACTTGTTGTGGCTGCAAGTGGATGCACAGACAGCAACCGGGGCTCGGTTTACCACCTCATGATCTTGGTTGTGTGTCTGAACTCTATAATAAGCAGATCAGAGAGTTGAGGTATGTTGAACCTGATAACAAGGTCAGTGAGTTAGAGTTTAAAGCGAGGCAAATGGACATGAGGACACTCTACACTCCTGGTCCTCCAATTGTGCAACTAAGAAATTGTCAGGATATTTCATAGTCTTGCTTTGGCAGTGACTTTTGGGAAGGATGATGTTTATCTTAATCTTATTCTGGTGTGCTGCTAGGAGTAAACACCTGTATCTGGGCCATGTGTCTAAGTGGTGTGCTTCAGATGTAGCCTGATTGAGCAATCAGGCTCAATGATTGCTCAGCCTGGCTGAGCAACTGATCTGAGAATATGAGATCCCGAGCATAAGCACAATCCATTTAGCCTAAAGCTTTATCTGTTAATGTAAGACTTCTGTTAAATTAAAATATACATATATTTGCACAGCAATATTCTCAATTTAAAGCAAGCTTTCCAAACCATGAGTTATTCTCAGAATTATTTACTGATCCTTTTTCAGTTTGCCAGCAGCTTTTAAGCAACAGAACAGAAAGTACTGCCACTGGGTGTAGCAGAAATAAACTTCCCTGCTAATTAAGGTCCCTTTGTCATACAGAGAGAGAGTAGTTTCTTTCATTGAGGGGTCACCTCTGGAAGAGTCTGTTCAGTTGAACATCTTGTCTGATTCCTGAACCCACTTCTGAACTCTTGTATCTCCCTCAAGGCCTGAAGCCAGTCTCAGTGAACCTTGTTTACACATGTAAGCCCTCAATGTTAGTCTTGAGTCTTTAATGGCTGGCCTTGTGTTTTGTTATGATGAAACGTGTTGCCCAAAATAACACGGCTTACCAGGCAAATGGGACTTCTGCAGACCAGTTGTCTGTCTTCATTATTGTTTACTACTTTAGTTATGTCAGCTGCAAACTTTACCAGCAGTGACTTTGTGTTTTCATTTAGACTGATGATTAAACATCAGTAACAAAGGGTGAAGGGTGCTTAACAAGGATATGTCCTCTGACTACTGTTATGTCCCTGTAGGGTAATGATTTCCAATTTAAGGTTACTTTCTCAGACCCAACAACTAACCAGCTTTTAAAGTAAACTGTGCCCTTTGATGTCTTGTGGTGACCTATTTTCTCTTAAGAAAAAAATAATCAATCTAGGTCTTCCCATTATACAGAAATTGTGTAATAAATTTTTATTCTAGAAGAAGGTTCTATTTACCTGCCACTTTACATGACTTTCTGCAAGTAACATTAAGATTTTAGTATCTCTCTTCAGGGATTGTCTGGCAGGTAACTGGTTTTGTAGTATGAGGAGGTTTTTAAAGGCCTTTTTTTTTTTTTTCTCTCCCCAGATTATAGCATGTGGTCCTTACATTGGGTTGAGGCAGGAATATGCAACTAGATGGTAAGCATCGTTAAAACCCCTCACTTGGAGTCAGTACATCGTTTCATAGTTGTAAGGACAAGTATCAGTTTTGTCTATTTTTGTTGAGAACTTTTTTTGGATACAGATGTATCTTGTGAATGAAATTAGTGTTATAAGGGGTTTTTTAGTCTTCCAGAAATACTGATTCTTTTATTGTTGGAAAAAATACAGGTGTGAGCATAGAACTGTATGTCTGGTTTCTAAGATACAACTATTCAATTGTATCGTCAGAGAGATGAAAGAGGAAAGAAGCAGAGATAATAGGTATCAGTATGTGAGAAAGGAGAAGTGGGGCTAGGAGTGTGGAGACACTGCCTCTTCTTTCTTGTGTCATAATAGTATTAAAGCAACAAGTGTTTGATGCACTTTTTGTAAATAATATTTTCCTAAAGGAAACAACTTACAATTCCAACATTTGACACCCTGAATACAGATCTGATCTTTCTGAATCTAAAACTTTTTGGATACAGTCAGATACCTTAACTTTAACAGAAAGTAAAATTTAGTTAAAAATCAAAGTTAAATGCACTATATACCAGAAATAACATGGAAGTCAACTGACTTGAATATGTCCTATTCTTGGCCATAAAAGAGCTGCTGATTCAAAGTGATTCAAAAGACAGAGGCAGTGATGAAGTGAACCAAAATCTAAGCAATTAAACAAAGTTGTGTTCTGCTTCACAGAATCACAGAATCGTATGGGGTTGGAAGGGACGTCTGGAGATCATCTAGTCCAACCCTCTGACAAAGTGACAAATGTGCTTGTTGTGCTTGCTGACAAAGTGACAAATAGTACTATATGTGGAAGTACATAAAGTGTATGTGGAACTCAGCTTTGCCAATTCACTAAGTACAACATAGTATTGCCACAATTGAAGGCCTGCCTGCTAGTTGCTGCACTAAATTTAGCTAGCTAATATGTTTCTTTTAAATATGTTTAAGCCAGTATAAATAAGCTAATGTAATCAATACTTAGTTTAATTTTATCAGGCATTAGCTCATACTTTCCAGAAGTTATTTTTCTCATTAATTCGTTAGCTAGGTATTAGTCATGAAGTTCGGGATCAGGGATCAAAGATCAGTGTTTCCTGTAGAGTCTCACATCTTCAGAAAGGGAATTTGAGCCACTCGCAAATTTATCTGAGTAATAGTAGCATAGATTAAGAGTTCCTTGAAAAGTTTTCAAAACCAATAGTTAGGAGGTGTTTCTGCCTAGAGCTCCAGTCTGGGATTTGTGTCCACATAAATTCATTGTAAATACCAGGTTCTGGTCTAAACTAAAGACTCAGCATATATTTTACCATTAAAGTCACTGTGTCCCATTCTTTGGGGAGTGTATGTCAAATTTACACACTAGGACTAGTGAGACCATGCAAATGACTGTTAATTAATTAGGTTAAACAAATATGTTTCTAAGCTATATCCTGAATGCTTTTCCGAGGAGGAAGCTTTGAGTAATGAAGTATCTTTGGCTTGTAAAGTAAGCACAGAAATATTTCCTGTCACCAAATTCTTCCCAGTAGCAGGATAATGATATTGGGAATCTGGCAGTTCTCTCTCACTCTTTTCTGCACTGTTGTAGAGATGGCTTTCATGTCTGCCTGTAAAGCTAATTGTATTTCCAAATGGGTTTTTAAATGAGAAAATACAACATTAGAGAGATCAAACGAGAAAAGAGTTAATATGTTCAGACATATTTTTGTTACTTAATGTTCTTTCATGTCTGATACAATTGTTGAACTATTGAATTAAATCTAAAAGGTCTCACCAGAAGGGGAGGTAGGATGTTACTGTTTGAGTTCATGGGAGTGCTGCCACTGATTATCACCAAGATCCTAATTACAAAAGTTGAACAGTGATATAGTATTAGGGTAGTTTATGGCAAAATATGTGATAGAGGATGCTAACCTACATAAAATGAAGGTACTTTTTAACTTTAAAACCCATTGATCCAGTTGCCTGAAAGGTTTTGGCTTTACTTAACAACTAACAGCTAAAGCAAAACTTTAATCATGGTTTACTCATGCAAAAGTTCATGGGACATTCTTGAAGAGGAGTGATCATCTAGTTACTGCTTTTTATTTTGTTTTACTTTGTTTAACTCTGATTCCAGTCAGTTGTCCTGTTGCACTGTAAATGTTAAGTCACATTTCTTGAACGTACTGGTTTAGTTTGGTAACTGTTGTCTCCTCCTTCCCAAAATATTCTCCTCATAATATATTCAACAAATGCAGTTTGCTACAACTTCTTATAGATACTGTTGTGGGAGGGTTAAAGAACACGTTTGGCCATTTATATATTGACGGAGCACTTGTGTCATTTGGAACCAGAGAGCAGACTGATCTCAGTGAAAAGAAAAGCCTGCTCAAATTCCCAAAAGGTTTGCCTAATGTACTAGTGTATCATCTTGCTAGCGGTTGCCTTTCTCTGGCAGAAACCCAAAGTTAGCAGCTGAAGAAGGGATGAGATAATGACCTCTGAAATACTGATCTGGTATGCTGGAGACACAGCAGATTTCCCAATAGTGAGCTTGGGTACAGCACTTAAAGTTTGTTATTCATTTTGTACAACACATCTAGTGTATAACCTGACTATGGATTATCCTCTGTGGGGTGTACTGCTGTACACTTGTAGTTGATGTGTAAAAACTAAAATGTTGTGCTGATTTTCTCTTTCACTAGTGCTCCTGGTGAATTGGTGAGCATGTGACAAGGAGAGGAATGATGCCATTGCCTCTCAATATGTGGCTATGCATTATCTGCTCTATTTCCATTCCCCTTTTCTCCTTGCCCTGCTTGAATAGTGACTGGCTATATGCTTCCTGGCTTATTAAGCAAGTTTGATCCCTCTGTGAGCATTGTAGCTACGTTTTCATTTCTTCTTTCCTACTACCACCTGTGCAGAGAGATAATTGAATTGTCAATGTTTCTTCGGGATTGAGAAAGTAATTCATCTTTACTGAGTACTTTAGTATATAGGCAGCATCAAAAGTTTTTTAACTACAGTATAGCTTATGGCCTGGAGAAAAGAATTTCTGTGATGGTACGGTTAAGGGAGAATAATATAGCCTAATACAGAGAAGAAACAAAAATGTCTGTAGTATCTGCTACTGAACAGTTTGAGGCAACATTGGAAGTACTACAGTAGACAGTCCTTGTGGTAAGCATATCCACTGCCTAATCTTGGGCTGAACTCTTGTCACTGATACAGCAGTGGAACTGCTATATACTTGCACAGTTAGTATGGTCTTAAGACCATGCACTAGGTGTTTCCAGGAAAATAAGTGGCACATTTCTTATACCAAAATTGCAATCAAAGGAGAGGTAAATGAAAGGTAAAAAGTGAAAACTCTCATCTGAAAGTACTTATCTTCTGGTGGTGCTAAGATAATAATAGGGTATACGTACGCTGTTACAAAGAGAACAGCATTTCTAGCCTTGACTTGCGGCTGCTGGTAGAAAGCAGCAAAGGTATGTGAGAAGTAACTAAAAATGTAAGCGCTTCCAGACTTGCAATTCAGTTTCTTACACCACTCCCACCCCACCCCCCCCGAAAAAAAAATAAAAAAAAAATCACAGAATCACCATGGTTGGAAGGGACCTCTGAGATCATCGAGTCCAACCTCAAAAAAAACCAAAAACAAAACCAAAACCACAACCAACAACAAAACAAAAACATATATGGAATTCTTTCTTTGTTCCTCTCCGCAAAACAGAGGAAAAGTGGCCATATGCTTTTTCTTTAACTGAAACTAACTTTAACTTTGAGATAATATGATATGAGGTATATTTTAGTCCATTCTGTTGGGTTTGTATCACATCGTGCAGTGCTGTAGAGCAAAGATGTATGGGCTAGCTGCAGAACTAGAAAGTGGGATAATTGTATGAGGAAGATATGAACAGGTATGCCTGAAGCATGCCAGGAACTGCCATTGAAGGCAAATGTGGGGAAAAAGAGAGGAGGCAGAAACAGAGGGTGGGTGCTAGTTTCAGGAGACTGTCTTCAACTCTAAAATACGTGCATACGGCTTTAACTGTAAACTAGAACAAACTGAATACATATACATACTGTTAAGTGGTTTAGGAATGATCAGTTTTAAACTTATCAGGCAAAATCTATTGTGCCATGGCAAGTCCTTTAGAAAAAGCATGTTACATCAATGTGATTACAAGTTTCCGTGACAGAGTTAATCTTGTTGGGAGAGAACTCAAATATTCAATCTTCTGTAATCATTAATTGCTGATTCTTTGAGTCACCATACTGACTCTTCCATGAATATAGTCAGAGCTGATATCAGAACGTATAATTAGTTGTGTTTATCCTCTTAAAACACTGACACGACACTTGATTTTTCTAGGCCTATGACACAGAGCACCATGTTCTGACTTAAGGAAAATCAACACTAGCTAACCAGAGGCCTAATGAGACTACTCTCCAAACTTCCGGATGTAACCTAAAAGCGAAACTCTCACTGCTTTTGCAGCAACGTCATGTGTGAAATGTGCTGATGTGGACACTGTTTTCAGTTACAGGTGGCAGTATGGAACTGAGGTTCCAAACTCAGACCAGGATTGGAGGAACAGCCCAAACCCAGGAATTTTTATTGTGATGACTAAGAATGTCAAGTGGCAAATAACACCATTCTTGGAGTGGGTTATGCTGGCAGAGCCCTGGAGCCTAATGTGAGGTTAGTAAGAACGCTTACTGTTTGCTGTGAGAGCAGTGTTCACACTGAGCAATCACTAAATGGGTCCCAAATTTAATAGGTGGTTCCCTTGCTTTGCCTTGCTTTTGTGAAGTTTGTAGTTTTCCTAAGGTTTGTCTCAGGAGAACGGAGGTGAGCTTGTGATTTTCAGCTCTAGCTAGTTTTCCTGTACCTCAGATCTGTAAAATAAGCTACATAATCTCGGGTTAACTAACTTCTGAGGACAAGTTTATGAATGAGGTTTGAGCAGATTTGCAAACCCCAGCTATGACTAATTACAGAGCATGCAGAGCCATTAGGTTGAGTCTGATAATTCACAGTTTTCTGCTGGGACAACTTCTGGCTGCCCTTTGGCACAGGCCTGAGCTATAGTAGAGGGTGCATCATCCCAGGAGCATCACTGGGAGCTTCAGACCACTTTTGGCATCTTCCTTGCTGTCAAAAGTAGCAAGGAAGAAAAGAGAGTCTACTTGAATAAGAGAAAAGATTCTATTACCAGCTGGAAATGTACTCAGTGATGTGATAAGAATGGTGCTGAGATGTGAAAATCTTTCTGTCTTGGTAGGAGGGTGGTGAATTTGGAGGGAAAGATTTTTCTGGAGATCTTTGCACTTTCCTCAGTTTAGTCTTCAAAGCACGTTTGTGTAATTTGGTGGTTTGTCCTACTGCTTGCCTTTCAGACTAAGTGATGTTTGCAGGGGGGCACAAGGGGTGTGGGGAGATTTTGGGGTGGGAGGGGGAAGTTGTGAGGGGGACGACTGGCTTCTCAATTAGTGACATACAGACCATACATCCATCCTACTAACAGGCAAATGAGCCACTAAGCTACTAGTGTGCACTTTATCAAACCCACTCATTCCTAGCTTCATATCCTGTATCAATTACTGTGTCCTGTGTGGCTCCCCTGTCTCATTTTCACTCCATTGGTTATCTGCCCAAATTCTTTTGAAGTAGGGGGACAGGGAGCAGGCAGGGAGGGACGCAGGGTTCTTGTTACAAATCTGGATGTGAGACGACCCATTTAATCCTTAGAGCAAAACTACTCCAGCGACAGTTAAAATGAAATTGTTATTCAGTCTCCTCAGTCTGTTCCCTGAAATGGTATTGTTTATGACAATCCCTTAACATTATGTCATGAGCTTGCAAATATACAAGCATGGCATATGATCATCCTCCTAAAAGGAATAGCAAAGACAGCAAGAAGAAACAAATGCCGTCTTGCAGGTTTCTGTTTCAGTGAGGGCTGTAGCTATCACTGTCAATGATGTCAAGGTTATACTGAAATGTGTGCCCCGTGATGTATTTCTTGCTACTTGCCTCACTGCCGAGGCAGCAATTCAGTCAACACCAGAAAGATCACGAAGAGGTAACTAGAAGCTTTGCCTCAATTCCAGTGGAGAAAGCAGTGGCACTGTGTTGATTATAAGAGCTTTCTGTGTGTACAATGCTCAGCACAATTGGGCCAGATCTCAAATTACGGAGTAGGGGGTCTTTTGGGATTGCATTAGCACAAATGAATCAGATTGTTCAAAGAAACCAAATAGCTCAAGTATCTGGTAAATGCAGCATCTAGATAATATAGGTTTAAAAGTTACTGTATTGTGAACAAATAAAGTGGCCAGTGCCTAATCTTCAAAGGAAAGGACAAAGCTCCAAGTCACTGGAGGAGTATCAGTCAAACAGTGGCCCAAACTCAGTTGAGAGCTCAATACAGGGACTGAGTTCTAGATCCTGTTATTTGCCATCATCTTTAGCTGGACTGTTCAACTAAATAAAACTTACAGTTAGACTAAAGAAAATCATCCTCTGTGAAAGCTGGATTTCACATTAAACTCCACCATGTGTTTCTCTCTTGAACTATTTTTATTTATTTCACTTCTCAAAATAAATCAGCTAGACTTAAGCTTCTCTACTTCCCTGGAAAGCTCTCTAATGACCAAATTTCAGAATTGCCTATTTCACTGTTTCTCCCAATTTTCACTATTCCCTGACATTTCTCTACTTGCGTGATTCCTCATGTCTTAGACAGTTTATGGATAAATTTATGTTTGCTAATGATTTTAGCCATGACAGTTTCAGATAAATTTCTTAGGACTCACTATTTAAACAAACAACAACCAAAAAAAAAGCATGCAAACTCGGTTATCGGTCTTCTAATTTACATAGCATCCCTCACACTTAGCGTGTGATGTTTTGAAAAAACCATTTAAGACTGAAGGCGATATCAGGCCAGCACATCTTGCTGGTTAGAAAGTCAAGCTCTGCCAAACCAGGTGAATGTTTTGTGAATGCCAGTGTATCCGTTCATGTGGAGGCCTTCCAGTGTCACCTGGAGAGCTGTCCTGGACAGTTCCTTTTTAGTGACTCATCAGGGAATTTGGATGTTCAGAAGCCTCACCTCTCCCTGGTGACTCAAATAAGGCTGGCCAGGAAAGCAGCAATGAATCCTCAGGGAGTGGATCCCCACCAAGGATATGTGTGACTGCCAAGGGAGGTCAGTGGTCTACTTCTGGTTTGCTTGACAAACAGAGGAGATAAGGTTTCTGTGCTTATGCTGGAGGCCCTAATGAGTGGAAAATGGTGGCTGGAGACTCTCAAGAGATGTTTCTGAAGCCTCCAAGGAACTAGGAGACAAAAGTATTCCCTCTGTGGGTTTTGCTACTCACCTGGTAACAATACTGAAGAAGTTACCTAGACCTGTGCTTTTAATCGAACAGTCTGTCATGAAGATTTCCTTATCTGAGTCTCAATTTTTTTAGGCTTAGAATATATTCAGAATTTTTCCCTTAGTTTAATTCAGTCAAGCTTTAAAATGGTCATAGTTGAATCAATGCAAACCATGAATGCGAATCGTCATATAAAATTCTTCCTTTTTTCAGTGGCTAAGTCTGAAATGGCTTTAAACCAAAATAATTATAAAATAAATAGGAATAAGCATGTCTATTGCAGATTTACCCTGTCACCCCCTCAGTCCTTTCTTGTGTAGGCAGTCCTTGGGCCCATTTGTCAATTTGTGCATGTTTATAAAATTGACATTGAGATTAGTATTCATGAGCTGCCTTTCAGCTGTTAAATAAAATACTGTGTAAGACTATATATCAGAATTCCAGTGTGGGGCCAACCAGAGTAAAAATGAAGTATCTTGCAAGTAGAGCATGAGACTTGCCCTGGAACTGAAGGCTGAAAAATCCTCTCTTAAGGTAGGCTAGAATCATACACCATGTCCTCATTTGGATTTTAACATCAGTACTCAATCAGTATTTGTTAATTTGGAAGTAACAGTACTTTCAATTTCATGTTAAATATACTGCCAGGGGAATATTACAGTGATGGGAGAATAACTTTTTTGGCATGGCAAGTGGATAGTTGTAGTACAAACATTGAAGAAATACTGTTTTTTTCAGAGTGTAACTGTGGAAGCTGAGACAGATTTCTGCCTCCCACGTCAATAGTCCATCTGTGGCTGTTGCCCTTAGTTGTGTCTGAGCAAGTCTGACACAGAGGTGCTGAGCTCTACTTAATACCCCTGGACTTAGTGCTCTGAAGAATTGGACCGCCTATTCTTACAGTCTCAAATTCAGGCATGCTGGCAGAGTTGGCTTTTTCTGTCCCTTACTTTAGTAAGAGCAAGCATCTTCAAAAGCTAGACTAAGAGGATTTGTGTTCCCCCTGCCCTTTCCTTTCTGTGTATTCCCAAGAGGAATGTCTGCCTGAGAACTGGAAACACAGCCACACTGACATGTGAGATTTCTGTTTGCTAGTTTTCATCTGTCCTTCTGTCCTCAGTGCAAGTGTTGGGCTTAACTCAGGGTATCTTGCCCAGTCAGGCAGTCTGGGAAAGGCTGGCAGTTGTGTATGAGGGAGAGGGGGGAAAGAAAGGGTGTTATTTTTGCAGAGCTGTAAATCCAGCACCTTTTGCCAGTGCTGCATTCTTTTTTTATTGCTTGTTTCTAAGAAGCTATTGCTGCAACAGCGCTGGCTGCAAACAGGATCTCATTTACTCAAAGTTCATGACAGGACGGGTTGTGCATTTTGCACATTTGCGGGACACTTGTAAAGGAAATACAGAGCGCACTTTCCAAAAGCTTCAGCTTGAAATGCAACAGTTTCCATGCTGCCTGGAGCTTCAATGTCAAAGAGATTTCTATTTTTAGAGAGAGATTCTACTGAAAGAGCTATATAAGGCTGTGCTGGAAGACCACTACTTTTCTATAATCTATGAGAATACTTTTTACTTAGGGGGTGAAAAAAAATTCTGGGTAAAACTGGAAATCATAAAGATACTCTGACTTGGGTGTCTTTTAGGGGGTGAGGGAACTGGGATGAGAACTGAAGATGCAGTGTTTGGTTTTTAATACTCTAATTTCTCACACATTCTTAAAACAATTACTTTAGCCATTAAAAACATCAGAGAGGGCTCTTTATCACAAGTGATGATGCAAGAGAGAGTTCTAACCACAGTTTGGTGCCAAAAGACAACTTACTATGCTAGCAGGTGAAAATAAAGGGAAAACCCAACAAACTACTGTCATGTCCTTCATGCAAAACTAGGTAAAACTTGATGTTACAGATTCAGTCTTTCCATCCACAGTTTTCTTAGTTATCCAGAGTACAAAATGCACCTACAGAAGATCGGGTGCTGCAGAAAAACAATCAGATAAAGTGGTTGGGTGGGGTAAGAATGGTAGTCATAGTTAATGGCAGAAGAACGGAGCAGTGTCTGGAATGCTAGCTTGCTAGGGAGCCTTCTTCTGAAGCTTATATTTTCCTCATACAAAATCATCCAGCAAACACATAATTCTGTTATCCTTAATCCCTATTTTTATATTAGTAGATAGTCAAAAGGTCTGAACAGAATTGGTCAAACCTGTGTTCTCAATTAACTTTCTCGATGTCATTTCTGCTGCACTTTTAAGAGGAACTGTTTGGCTTCCAGGGAATAATTTGTCTGTGAAGCATTGGAGACTTTCTGGTCTGGTTGAACTTTCAGAGGCAGCCCAAGTAATATTGGTTTTAACAGCTGTTGCCAGTGTTAGCACAGGAGTTGGGGCCAATGTGGTTTTGCTTGAGTAAGGACTTGATGAGGTAACAGAGCTAAATTAAGGACACTGGGTCCATTTCTGCTGTAGTCTAACACCGCTCCTGTGATGAATTCTAAATTGGAGGCAGGACTGAACTGATGCTGGTCTTAATTTGTCTTGGGTTTCTACTTCTGTTTTTATGTTGTCTAGGTAGCTGTGACATAGCCTGTTTGTCTTCAGGTGAATAAAATTATGAACAGCTAGACAATTTGAATTAGGGCTGAAAAAACACAGCAACTGGAAGTGATGTCTGCATTCCAGTAACATAAGGAAAGACAGCAGCCTTGTGTCATGCAGAAGATAAGACAGGACAGACTAGACAGTGGCAAAGCAGAAGCATAGGCAGCAATTGCTGAATAGGTTGAACTAGGGCAATTCCTTCGTCCATCCACCCAATTCACTGAAGGAATAGCAGGAGAAATAACATTTGACATTTGTTATTCAGAAGAAATAGAATTTTTGACATTGAAATGTGCATTTGGAATGCTTTTGAATACACAGACATAGCAGTCCCGGCTTATTATTATAAGTACCAGAAGCAGTTCAAGTATTTTGGGGAACTGCTGCTCTAGCCAAACTATTGTGCACACTGGTACCTTTGCAGATTTATTGGTGAAATCAGCTTTATATACTAACTATGCTGCTTTTGAATATAGGGCAGGAACAGAGCAGTTGGATGGCACTACTGGCATTTGTCATGTTGTAAGTACAGGGACTGCACCTAAAGGAAGTAAATTAGAAAGAGATCTGTTAGCTGAAGAGCGGGAGGTGAACTGTCCCAGCTCCCCGCGCCTTTAAACAAAGCAACAGTGCCCCGTAGTGGCAAATGGGCAAGAATTCGATGGCTGGTTTTAGTGAAAAGGTGCCAGAACAGTGTTCTGTTCCTTTGTCATTAGAACATCTAGCAGCTGGATGTGAGCTATAAACATTTTAAGGTAATTGAAGGAATTGTAAGGGATTAATATAATAAACTTAGGGAACTTGGTCATAACTCTACGATATGGTTCTGCTAAAGGCCTTTTGCAATGTCATATTCGTTCCTGCAGTAGCACCACAGAAACCAGCTCCTCATCCTTCCCAGTCTGTGTTAAAGAACCTAACTCTACTTCGAGTCAAAACTTTCTTCTTCCTGTCTCTTAACGAAGTGCTTCTATACCTTCTTGTGCCTCATTGAGAAAGCACCCAAGAAATCTTCTTATGGCAGTGCTCTTCCTTCCTAAATGTCATCAGTGCTGCTGACTTACTCTGCAGCAAAGACGTGTTCCTAATTTGATCCACTTTGCAGCTGTCTCAGGCAGGAATCCCAGGCTGCCTCTCCCCAGTTCCTGAACAGTTTCCTTCTGGGATTAAACAAATGTCTACGCTGTTTCCTGAACAAGTAACTGGTTTAGATTTTAGAGATGAATTTTTACTTTTGTTGGCTCTGCATTCAGATGGCAGTGGACTTTATCCTTGTAGTTTTTATTAATAAACCTAGCAATTTTATGATATTGAAAAGACAGTTGTTAAAATATTGTACATCTGGTCAGTTAGTTGTCTTAAGGTATTCTCAATTAACTTTGTCAGTGTGATTTCCGCTGAACGTTTCATGCTCTACTTGTAAGATACCGTTCTGCACTTGTGTTTATTTTGTTGGCTGTCGTACAGAAAGAGATTAGAACTGGTAATTGCTAAATAAATGAAAACCACCATTTGATCAACACTTAACTTTTTAATAGTGACATAAATCAATTACATACGGTATTTCCATTTGTAAAATGGAAATACAAATACATTAATATACAGATGCCTAGTCCAAAGCAATAATACAAGCTCTACTGTTAACTTTTGGACCGGAGAAAGGGAAATCTTAACTGAGGTAAGGTATCTTTTTGTTTGTTTATAGCAGGGTAGATAAGTTTGCATCACTTGAACTTTTTCTCCTACATCGGCTGGGTATGTCGAGGGAAAAAGTCAAAAGAGGTGAAAACCAAGGAGTCGTGACTTCAGGCCTGAATTTTAGTCATAATTGATTGATCGTCTAAAATGTTGCGTGCAGGGGTACATATTTGATCATTCAAATTGGCTTATCTTTCTATTTTATTTGCAAACTCTTATTTTATATTAACTTCAAAATTTGATTGAATACTATTAGAAACTGACTCTGCAATTTTTTCTTTAACTTTATTCTAATGTCTAGCTCTCACACACCTCTGGATAAGCATGCTTCTGTTTTCATTGCATAGTATTCTCTAGTCATGTGAAACAATAATGTATTCTGCAAATTAGAAGGAAAAATGTCTTTAAAGGGTATAGTGAGGGAGGTGGAAAGCCCAAGCTGTTCTTTAAGACACTCTGAAAAAAAGCAGCATCTTCTTACGGAAGGAGGAGATTTGTAGGAGATAAAATTAATCAACATCATTATGCTGTAAACAAACACCATCGGTCTTTAAGTCATGATTGTACAATAATTTCTTCAGGCCTCCTCTAAATACCCGAAGGTTAACACAGCAGTACAAAATGCAGAATGTTACAGGAAACAGCTGTAGTGTGTGTGTGTGTGTTTGTGTAAGCCTGAATTTAGTTAAGGATAAAGATTTGTTTGAAAAGTCACTAACTTCCAAAATATTTATAAATTTATTACTAATCCTGAAATCCTTTTGTGTAGTTGTTTTAGAAACATATTTGCCATAGTACTTGTTCTGAGAGTCCAAAACAAGAAGTGAAACAAACTGGGTGAAAGAAATGAGACTGAGGGAAATGCTAAATAATTATTTTTCTATTGGAGTACTTCTAAGTTTGGAAAAAGGAACTGTTTAGGCAATACTTATAATTCTTTTATTATTTATTCAATATTATGATATTTAAGATACTAAAATGGTGGGAACAATGTAATGTGGGCAGACGAGCATTTAAAAACACAAACAAACAAACAAACAAATAACCCCGAAAATGCAATAAGGGTGTTGGTCAATATACAGTCCCCAGCAGGAGTTGTGTATATCCTGTTGTCCAGAAAGGTGAAGCTCAAAACTTTCCACAGTCACTCTGATTTAGCTAACCCCAGTATCAAGGAGTACTACTCAGTTTTTATGAGGCCAGCCTTGCAAGTGTGTTATTCAAGTGTCTTATACTTGGTAGTTTTGCTATAAGCAGACTATAACAGCTCCCTTTCACTTCTCAGGTGTTCACCCTTTCAAAATTCTTGTCTCAGACTAAATAAAGATTTCTGATAATTTCTTGAATAGTATGAACATTTATTTCCAGAAGAGTCTTATGGGGTTTGTATCCTTGATTTTTTTTCCCTCACCCTTCTCCCCTCCAGTGTCTGACTTCAATATTATCTTTAATGACTTCCTTTTGGTAACATGTGTTTGTATGTGATCATATGTGTTTATCATTAAAACTTTATATGTAAACACCATATATAATGAACATCAGGTAAATGTGGGAATTTGTTGGCCTTTCACCCCCTGTTCTTGCTTTCCTATGGAAAAAAAATTCTAATAAAAATTATATTGGATTATCATAAAGCATATATATAAAACCATAGCTGACACTATTAGAATTGTACTTTAACTAGTTTAACTTCCATCTCTAGCTTTATAAAGTTGATGTGGATTTTTAAAGTACAGTAACCATTCTTTTTAATATGTTGGTCGTATTTCTTTAAAGAAAAACTGTACATGAGAACGGCACACACAGTAGATATATTGTTCTGAGATTTTATTGAAGAGTTCACTTTCATGTTCAACCATGCGAATGCTAAATGTTTAGACAGGGCATCAAAATTTCCTAATATGGAGGAAGATATTTTTTATTCTGAGAACAATGTCAGAAGCCATTCAGTAGTGTGTCAGCAGAAATAGCTGGCTACTGTCTGTGTAGCACAATCCTCACAGTGGGGAGTATCCTCTATATGTCTTTGAGAGGACCAAGATAATAATGGTAATAATGGTTGTGTGTAGGTGATCATGGCCATGGCAGCTTTGGCCATAATAGGGTCACTGTGTATAATTTTTTTTTTTTAACATGTCAGTGTATAGTTAGACGTCTGGATGCAAGCCACATGTATGCTATAACTGACAGGAGGACAATAACTGATCTCCACTGGGTTCTTTAGGCTGTCTTGTGTCAAAATAGAAAGTAGTTGAAGTAGCTGATAGTGATGATGAAAAGACCTGAAACTGTCATTCACCAGCAACATGTACAGCTAAGACACAGAGTAATGTCTAGGGAAGAGGCTGTGCATTTCACTAAGAAAGCAAAAACAGTATCTGGAGAGGGAGGAAAGACTGACTGCTACCTGGCAGGGAGCGGGCAGCATTCAATATGAGTGGGTAAAGACTGTTTTCCAAACACAGTCCAAACATGTCTGCTTAAGCAGCAGCATCAGTGAGGACTCTTACAGAATATAGCGTATGATAGTTGCTTAAAATGAAAACTATTTTTACCAAAAATGCACAAAACCAACCCTCAGTGTAGAGTACTTCCTGAAAATTATTAATCAGCTGGTGTTAGCTGTCTCTCTTCCTTAGCAGTTTCTCTCGGCAAGTTACTGTGATCCCCGGAACATCTTAAGCTGCAGTGTATATTTTGAACAGTGAGAAGTGCTTAACAAGCTGTTGAATTGGGATTTGCATATATGCAATGTGAAATTACACTATTCAAACATGCGTGATTATATTGTCACCAGCTGCTATCTTGAAATAAAAATAGACTTGCCCTTTTCACCTGGTTACTGCCCTCGTTACTGTTGTTATACTTCTCATGAGTTCAATGACCCAAGTCCTATTACATTATGCCATTACATCTTAAATACATCAAATATTTATATACAAGTCACAGTTTTTTTTCAGTAAAGTCTATGCTGTACTGAAAATCTTCCTGTATACTAAACCGAGTTCAAAAGCTGCTTGCATTTTTAAAATCTGGATCTGTATATCATGTTGGTCACCACCAGAAGGCCCAAATATCTCTTTGAACAAGCTAGCTTAGGTATTAAAAATAGGATGGTGGAATTCTGTATTGCCATTCAACCTCAAGTTATATTACCTTATAGTAGGGTGAGATATTACACTATTTTAGTGGGTTTTGAAGAGATTGTCTGGAGCTGGAACATGTACTTTCCATTGTATTATATGGGCACACCCAAAGTCTTGGTTTCAGATATCAACATCTGATTAGTTGCCTAGGTACCTTTATACTCAAAGATGACTAAATCTCACTTTAATTAAACACCCATGTTTCATCAAATGAATGTATTGACTAGGTCTTCATTTACTACTAGATCTGGTCAGGGCAGGGTTTTAAGCATTAAATGTTACTGAAGATCCAAGACTCTACATGTCTTAATTTCTTGATAATTACTGATGTCTTTTTACTCCTGTTGCTTGGGTGCACACACATACTGTGCCCTTTCTACAAAGCGGTATAATGTAGTTCAAACATTTAACTTTAATGACATAATATGTTATTTTGATGGCAAACTTTACTATTAGTACAAAGTTTAATTCTACTTTATAACCAGATGAGACTACTATTTTCTTATTACAGGTTTTGCAAGTTGGGTTATGTTACAGCTGGTTTGTTGGGAGAAGTCAAGCTGTTCCCTAATGGCTTTGCTCTCATTTCAAGCAGTAGAGGGCAGTGAGTCCACAACACAGAAAAATAAAAATGTCTCATCATAGGAAAATTATTATTCTCTTTCCTTACAATCACACTTCCTAGTCATGCTCTATCAGAAATAGCCACTGTAGGGGACATGCAAAGTAAATTACAAATCTGTGTAGGTATGATGATGATTTTTTTTTTTTACTTAAAAGGCCCAATAAAGACACAATTAGATAAAATATGATTATTTTTTAAGTAATTGTTACTTGGAGACCAGAATACTGTTTGCTACCCTGCACATGTAGTTTAAAACTATCCTATGAATTTTTAGTTTATGTCTTGATATGTTGCAAAAGGGAACAGAGAAACAAAGGGAACAGAGGGAAAAAGAAAGGGAGGTAAGGCCAAAATTAAAACTCAGGGAAAGCAGTACTGCGGACAGAAAA
>VXAK01011087.1:0-28200 GCA_013399435.1 Arenaria interpres
AAAAAAATCAGCATTCATCTACACTATTTATATATGTAATTCATAATGAGTCAGGAGTAATTGGCTTCTTCGTACTCATAAAATGAAAGCATGAGGTTTCACAAAAAGGCTATGTATAGCCAAATGCATAGAACACCAAATCGTAAACATGTACACTTGAAATTAGAAGGCAACGACTAGGGACTTAGGTTCTGGAGCAGGCTCCTCTACAGAGGGCAAAAAGAAAATTACTTCTAAATCCGAAATCCTTAATTTTATGAAACTGATTATACACCAGGACAGTAAGTGACTACACTTAGTGACATGCAAGGTTTGATCCTAATACATTCAAGGCCCATTTAAATGAAAATAAAATGACAGTAAAGAAAATTCCATTAAGAAAATAACAAGGCTTTAAACTTTGAAATTCTGGTTTCAAATGATTTCCAGTGGAGTAATGTTCTCTTTCTAACATGCAGTTCAGTTATCCATACCTTTCATTTCTACTAGGATTTATAACAAAAAGAAAAAAAAATGCACTTCACATGCATGGTGACTTTATTCTGTGATGGACTTCAAACTATCCAGCATTGCATACAAAGTAGAAATATCATCCAACCCGCAGTTTCAGTCCACCATAAACCACAGACACTTTATGGAAGCTTAAAAAAAGAAAAAAAAAAAACAAAAAACAACAAACCAACTCTTTACACCAAAAAGACCAAGATGATCACCTAGAATAACACTGAAAAATTTAAGCAACTGAACTGCAAAAACTGCTGGTTAAGTCTGTGGGGAATTACTGTTTCAAAAATTCAAGCCAACTATTGCTGGGAACACCTAACTCCTGAAAACATTCCTGTGACACAACATTAGACTGACATGAGGCAATAACCTAATGGTTTGCTGTAGTGAGTGAAGGGAGAAGGGAAGAATAAGTAAACAATGGACATATTCCAGAGGAAGACTGTTGAATAACTGATTACAATTCTAGGGAACAAGACCTAGGAGAACACTGGAGCTATTACACTGGATCCCCATAACTCTTAGAGACATCAGTAGCTCTATTAGGAAAGGTTCATGGGCCAAATCAGTAGCAGACAAACAAACTGTACAAAGAAAAGCTGATTATTAACTAGAACTGAAGGATGTTTGTTCACATGGTTTACTTGCATCACTGAACTGCTACTTCAGGAAAAATCTTTCCAAAGTGAAGCGTTTCAAACAACCAATGTTACAGCATTGAACGTTCCAAAGCAAGCCACCATTTTAAAGCAATTCCCAGAGACAGAGTAAACACCAGACTCACCAAGGAAGTCAGTGCTGAGTCAAAGAGTCAGCACTGAGCACTCAGCCAGCTGAACAGGACAGAAATCAAATATGCACCCATTCTTCTGTGCACCCCATTAAGGTATCTATGAGTCTCATATGTAGGTAAGGCTTGATGGACTGTGCAGTAAATAGCTTTCTTTTACCTTCTCACATTCTTTTTCTCAGACTCCAGCCCTTAGTTAATTCTATTGCAGGCAAACTGACCAGAAAATTGAAATTGGCAGAAAAATGGGACATCTGAATTTCAGGCAAACTTACTTTACTACTATCAGCAGGGCAAGTTTAGTATCACAATAAAAGTTAAAGGATGTGTCACTTGTAAGCAGTAGTCCCATCCATGTCTGAAACAGAGCGCCAATTCTAGATCTCCATTTATACTATGCCATGAGAGGGGGAATCTCAACAACTGATTAATGCTACTAAAAAGTTTGGAAAATTTAACCTCTGCGCACAGCAATATTAACTTTATTCAAATGACAATGCATCTTTCCGTTCATGTACCTTCCTCACAGATCAAATGTCTGGGATACATACTGATGTACACTTAATTCACACGTGGCATTACTACATGCAAGCAGAAGACGACTTCTAAGGAAGAACAAAATCCCAGTTCTCCTACATTACCAGATGGTTGGAGAATCCAACTGTGTATTTAGCTGGCATCCTGGGGGAAGCTGATGCCCTGTGCTGCCTAATAAGCCACCGCCAAAGGTTCCCTCATCAACTGGGGTTGCTGATTTGTGCAGTAAGGCTCCTTTCACCGGGAGATTGCTACAGCAAACATACTCAATCTGATTACCTCTTCTTAGAGTACCACAACGCATTTAGTCTGTGACAACTCAACATTAGTTACACCTGAGGTCACCCAAATTTAGAAGTTAGAAGTGTTTACTCTAAAAATCCAGGTTTGTGTTTGTGTTCTACATGAGCTCCAAACTGGATCTGTGCTTGAAAGCCTCCAAACTCACAGGCCTTCTCAAAGGAGACAGGATGGGAACCATTCAGAATGTCATCACGAGCCTATAGGAAGTAAACAAAGGCATGTCAGGGACATTCAAAGTAACTACTACATCTCTGAAATTCCTTGAAAGCTTGAACACACCCCAAAAATGCAGCAACACACTTTTCTGTTTGAGTATCTTTATTATTCCATTCTGGATTTGTATAATAAAAAAACAAGGGGGTGGTGGTGTAGATAATTATCTGGTGAATATCTAGAGACTTATTGAAACGACAGTTGTAACAACTTTCATCAAAAGAGGACTTGACATCCCATTTCCTGCTGTATATATATTTATACGCACTTTCCTGTATGGACACATACGCATATATACACAGATCTATGTTTGTGTACATATACACAATGTAAAAGCTTTTATCTCACCACCTTCTAATAGCAGGGAAAATTATCTGCATAACTAGTAAGTGAAAACCAGATTACTATTATAGAAATGGCAACAGGAGAAGGCAAACAGCATTTTCCTTCCTTTTGTTTAAATTTAGTGGTCATAGAAGATGATGGATGTTATAGCTTTGACAATAGAAGGCTCATCTATCCCTAGACAAAACAGTGACAGGGCCGTATCAACACACACTGTCATAACAGTAGCCTGAAAGAAATAATCTAAGTGTCAGGAAAACAGCTCAGTGTGACAGAGTCTTCTAAAATACTTGAAAAATGTAATGCAGTCTTACAAGCAATGACATTTTTATCTTTTGTCTCAGTTTTAAAATGTAATTTAGAGCAATCCCATTTGAGTCAGCTGCAAGTTTATCAGGTGAACATTCCACTTTTTTTTTTTTTTTTACTCTAAAAAAACCCCAAACTTTAAACAAAGTTTAAAAACCTTTTTTTTTTAGACTACATTATAGGCAACTGCACTGGAGCCTTCAGCTCAGTAGTATCTTTTGCATAAAGATATTCACTTTGCTAAGGTATGTATTGTACCTCTAACAGTGTGGGGAACCTACTTAGGTAGACTCCCATAATATTACATGATATTGCCCATTTTGAACAGGAAGTCTGTCTGCCTTGTGAACTGCCTGGGTTGAACACTGGAAAGGGAGTGCGGAAGCAGCTCTCTCATAGCTCAGGCAGAAGAGAAAAGAGATGAGAAGCAGAAAGCTGGCTGCAAGAGTGACCTGAGATTCCACATTACAGAGAAAGCATCACCTATAGAAGAGAGTGGGGAGAAGAACTAAAAATAACAACTTAAAAGACTAAAGACATGCCTGGATTTTAAGGAAACCAGGACAAGGATGTGAAAGTCAGTGGATTTTGGTTGAACGTCTATTATAATTGGGTTGAAAGTATATGATTAAAACAAATCAGCAAAGCCTCAGTATCATCACGTGTTCTTAGAGAGATACCCAAAAAAGTAAAATCAAAGTACATCCAAGAACTGGAATTCTAGAAGATGGAGTACTTCAGCAACAAAATTTTTCTTATTAACTTATGCAGGTTTCCTCAGACAAGTTAGAACCCGTACTTCTGGTCAACATACTGTACCTGAACATAAAGTAAATTAAGCTGAACAGGATCTCTTGAGTCTACGTTCTGGTCTGAATAAAAGAACTTTCGTCTTAACAGTAGTGTTTCATTTTCATCGACTCCTTGTTCCCTAAATGTTCGGCTGTGATCTAGCCAGTTTACTGTAACAGAACCACAGACAGGCACATTGTTAAATACCTAGTGTTGCCCGTGTAAGCAGCTGTTGTGGAAATCATGTGATATTTGGCATTTTCTCTGGAGGGGAAAACTCAGAAAAAAAAAGTTGCTTTCATTTCTATTTCCAGTCATCGCTGTTGATGGTTGCTACAAATGAGAACTGAACAGTAGCACTGCTGAGAAACAAGAGTTTACTATAGCATAAAACACCATTAATATTGTTGAAGAAACAACTATAGTAACATCACGTGACAGAGCCCTGGAACAGGCTGCCCAGGGAGGTTGTGGAGTCCCCTTCTTTGGAGATTTTCAAGACCCGCCTGGATGCAGTCCTGAGCAAGATGCTCTAGCTCTGGGCAATCCTGCTTCGGCAGGGGAGTTGGACTAGATGATCTCTATGGTCCCTTCCAACTCCAAAAAATTCAGTGAAATTCAGTGAAACATTTTAATACTAAATTTAGATTTTCAAACCTTCATTGCAAAATTACTTAAAAGTTTACCACATTTTCCCCTAAAACCAATTGTTCTGTTTACTTTTCTTACCTCTGAATACAATTTTAAAATATCTTCCTGCCAGTCACAATTAATCATAGAAGAAAAAATAGTTCTCTTGACTTCTCATGACACAAAAATCAAACATTGTCCTAGTTCTTCAGTAAACTCCATTTACACTAAAAATTTATACTTTCAAAGACAAAAGTACTTTTTGATGGCTTTCAATAGGTATCAATATTTAAATATCTAACTTTAATGAAGGGAATAAAATGGTCATTACAGAAATGACCCTTTACACTTAAGTTACAACTCTCCTACCAAAAAAGTAACAAAAACCACCTCAAAATATCTACTAACTCTCACGGAAAGTTACAGAAGAAAGAGAAGAAAGCACCATAACAACTTGTCCATTTAACTAATTTAAAAAGTACTCAGTAGCAGACATTGTATATGAAGACACAAAATACAGGCAGGGATCAACTGAGACACACTGAAGAACCAAAAAATGTATTCCTCTATGGTTTTCTTGTACTATACCACGGAAAGCTAGTAATCAATGAATTATCCTGGAATACACTACTCACAATCATCATCTGTATGAAGCTTTGCCTTCAGTTTTTCCATTTTTCTTTCATCACGCAACAATGTCCTGTCTTTCTTAAGTGTTCCAGTACTCTCCTCTTTCTTCTCTTCGATGCTTTCCTGGATTAAGGAATATTCCTCATAATTTGTTATTCCTGGAATTATACATAAATTCAGGGTTTGTAACAGTAAAGATTTAATACATTTTAGGATGGGTGAAATATTTTTTTCCATATATTAGAACACCAATGGTTCATTTCAAGTACAGTAAAGAAATTCCAGATGAAATGCTAAAACAGTGTATGGAGAAGGAGATCCCAAGAGTAAGTCACAACTTCTGCATTCAAGACATCTCTCCAATATCTGGCATAATCATTTAAATACATCATTCCTTTATCATATGCTGCATTTGCCACTTTCAGAAAGATAGTGGTTTTTTTATCTACCAAGAGAAGCTACCAGTTTGAAAACATGATGGAATTTAAAAGAGCAGTAAATTCCAGAATGGAGACACACCATAATAAATTTTCTTTCATGGATGCCTGCAATTGCTTTGTGAGAACTGAGCAAATTCAGCTTGTCCACAATGTGCAAAAGAAATGTGGCAGAGCAGACTGAGGAACAGAAACCATGTGAAACGTGGGGTTTTTTGAAAGTTTTAAAACTCAAGCCTTCCTATGAGTTTTACATGAAACTGAATCAAAACTCAGTTCAAAACATTTAGCATAAGTGCTAAGTTGCTCTTATTTCTTTGAACTGCTTGTTTTTTCCCCACTGTTTGGTAAATCATGTTTATGTTATACAGTAAAGCAAATTAAATGCTCACCTATATGACCGCATTCATGAAAACATGTCAAACTAATTTTTCAAGTAAAGTAGTTACACGGCGCATTAGGACCCAGCATAGAAACACTCAAACAAAATTGAAACAGATTAATTTAAATTTAGCTTAATTCACTTTCCAAGTAAATTAATCTAAATCAAATTAAGGCCACTTTAATTCTAAATGAGAATTAAGCTAAGGTTTAAGATGATTTAAACTAATCCATGTTGGATGCATGTTTATAGTAAATATGGATTAGTTTTCCAAAATGTCTCTATGTAGATAAATACAAAGCCAGACTATAACCAATATGACACATTTTTGACCAGCTGCTCTGGATGGTTTCCATATGTCATTTCACAAATGATATTGTACTGTGATCAACTCTCTATCAAAACAACATAGAGCCCTAAGTTCAGGTATATTTCAAGGTTAATTGTATTTATCTTTTATCCCATTAAAATTCAGTATAAATTTAGTTCTAATTCTCTACTACATAGCAGGAAAGCATATGTAAAAGGTAACATAATAAAAAATTTGTAACTGTACTGTCAGGTAACTTTCAACTGCTAAATACTGAAGTTGAAGGATATAGCTAACTCTCTACCGACTTCCATAAAACCTGGACAACAGATTTCAAAAAAGTGTCCAGTGATTGTTAACTGATAACAAATTTAATTTTTTTTTAAACATATGTGACAATTTCTACCCAGTAATACACATAACACCCTAAAAGTGAAGATATGGCAGAAAAACAAATTCTTAAGTATGTGAGTCCCCAAAACTTACCTATCCTGCTGCAAATGGTAACCAGCAATTCACCAACTGTTTTGGAATCATCCACCATGACAGTTTTCACTGAACCATCCAACATACGTATTTTTTGAGGCCTCTGTTTCTTTTTGTACTCCAATATATCCTAAGAAGTAAACAATACTGTTTCTAAATGCTTTTGGAAGCCACTAAGAGCCAACCCACTAACTTAGATGCCGAAAACAGCATTCCCTCCCCTAGCCCCAAGCCGAGTTTTTCCTTTGTTATAATATAGGCAAATTTATTCACGTAGCAAACTTGAGAAGTGGCTACTTTTAGTTCCGCCAACGTCATTTTTCAAGAACATGTCCTAGCTGGCAAAAACCTAGACATGGCAGGATAGACTAAAGCACCTTTGTGCTGCAAAAACTAGTTTAGCATTTTAAAAGGATAGAAATGCCTTCTGGTTGTAAGCAAGCTGGCCATAATGTGAACAAGCATGACCTCATCATCTTTAGTACAAAACAAACCTACACTATAATGCAAGGTCACCTCAAATATAAAGCTTATTACAAAACTTTTCCTTTTTTTTCCTCTTTCTGTTAATCGTTCTGTGAAGACACTATTGGCCACAGTAGCTTACAGTCATAGCCAGACACGGAAACAAACTAACTACCAGCAAGGCAGAGAAGCAGGCCCATTTCAGGAACAGACTCAAGAGCCTCCTACCCTTCCAAATGCTAAACATTCTTCTCACTACTTGGGAAACAAGTTTTTTAAAAACGTATTTATGAATGAAGCAACAGACTTGCACCATACCCCATTTCTCAGCATATAATAATCCAGTGTTCTTCCAGCCTCCAGCCATATACCTTTTCGAGGATCTTCATCTGACAAGAACAATCCATAGTCAGAGGCTGCGGAACAGAAGAAAAGGAGACTCATTAAAAAAATATCAAATCTAATAAAGCCAACACATTTTTTTTCAAGGTTATTCAAGCTTCAGGGTTAAGCTTCCATTACACTTCCCTTCCACTCAATGAACTTGGATAGAAAATTTTTTCTGTGCTTCAAAAAATATTTAGCTTAGCAGCAGACAGCATGGTAGATCAGGCTTTATAGAAAACTTGAACAAAAGCTTCACTAAGCAAGAACACGTCACATGTCCTGTGTAATTTCTGTTATATTTGTCATTATTTCCCTCAATCTTTTTTAAATGCTTATAGATCCTACCTTGGAACTGACTAACCAAAGATACAAGCAGTTTGGGCTAAACCATAGTATACTATTTTAAGCAGTAGTTCTATTAAAAATAAATATAGTCTGCTTTCAACCCTTCAGATATTGAGTTTATGCTAAACTTCAGAATCTTTTTTGAAGATGCTTCAGATTTAGACATTTAAAAAATACAAGGCTTCTAGAATTATAACCATATAAAAAATCTCAGGAAAAACTTGCATCTATTGCAGACTAAACATATGCCAATTAGATTCTTTCAGAATCAAAAGTAAATGATAAAACTCATTTCTGTTCATCACTCAACTTCATAAACGTTTTTTGAAGTTCATAATAGCACTACAATCACATATAAAGGAAAATCCCTATTGTATAATCTGAAAAGAGTTCCTAGGTTTTCTATGCGGTTCCGGTGTTCAGGGATATTTATTTCTCAACTTCTCTGAATTTAACAGCTGTTCAAAATAGCTGCCTTGAGAGATCACTATGGTAAAAATGCACATCTTGCATCTGAAAAATTGAATCTGTACAACTAGACTTCCTAAGGACTCCTGCATAGGAGAAGCATTTCTAAGTAATG
The DNA here is from genome assembly GCA_013399435.1 of Arenaria interpres. NCBI lineage: Eukaryota > Metazoa > Chordata > Aves > Charadriiformes > Scolopacidae > Arenaria > Arenaria interpres. The sequence continues at coordinate 8,449 of VXAK01011087.1, forward strand.
GTAATATTGTCCGTTACTCATAAGTTTTTCTAACAGTGCAGACAAGATTTTCAAAACAGCTCTAAAGGTTGAGAGCTGCAAATAAAACTCAATAAACTATCGAAGAATTACATTCCAATGGCATTACATATAGTACAAACAAAGGATTCTGAAGAATCTGGATTTGACAACTTTGACTACATTTAAACCAAAGTTTTTGTCCAAGTGATGACACATTTCACAGTCTGCACTCATCTCATTTGCTCAACAGGTACAGAGACAGTTAAATTTGACTAACATGAAGCAGTGTTCTGAATATGGTATGCACAACATGGTGATGCTTTCACTTATTAATCAGTTTCAAACATTTCCCTTTCCACATTTTTGAGATGTCCAGCCATTCTTTTGCAATTCCTGTTGTTCCTTCTTCTGCTGAGGCAAAAAAATAAGTTGGCCCAGATTTTAATGGGAAGCATTACCACAAACATTACTTTAGAAAGATAATACCACAAAAAGTGCTCTCCAGGCAGGGAAAAAAATCATCTTCCAGGCAAACAAGCAATTTATTTAAGAAGTCAAAGTTCCACAAAAAAGTATCCTTTGTAGAAAAACCTCTTTCAGAACACAAGGAAGAAAAATCTGTTTGCACTTTGTGCCTTTCACTCCAGAGCCTTATGATTCAAATAAAAAAACAAACCCTCCAACCTGAAAAATAAATGAAGGAACAGAATAGTGCAAAAAAACCCCCAAGGGTCTGTGTTTATTTTCAATTCAACCAATGAATTGACTAAGGACAAATACAGGGACTCACCTTGCCCTGTTTGAGCCTCTGGCACTCGTTCACGAATAACTCTGCAGGCATCATACACTGCAGTGGATGGTTCAAACTGCATCGTCTTCACTACATTGCATTGGCGGACACAGATCTTCAAGGAAAGAGCTACCATGGTGTCAAGTCACTTGCAAGTTCCTACTAAAGTATCTGAAAAAGTAATAATGGTATTATTGCTTAGTATTGTCCATTTAATACTTTAATACACTCAACTTTCCATTTAAAAAAAGAGAAGAAATCGGTTCAATAGAATTATATGTATTCAAATACAGTTCTGTATAAAGTCTCATTAGCTTCATCAAGCTAGAAACTAACCAAAACACGTATTTTTCTTGGTATATTGGAAACTGATTTTCAAAAAACTTGTGTACACATAGTTAAGTGTTGAGAATTCCCCTGAGGTTTAATAAACGGTGCATAAGAAAACAATACACTTACTGGGTATATTGCCAACTTCTTTATTACTGACAGAAAATTATTTTTCTCCCACCAAACCTTTTTATTAGCCCATTTAGATTAGCTGGTAATTGACTGCTTAGAATAACTACTTAAATTGAGGCAGGATTTTCTTAGTACATAATTTCTCCTCTCTGAAGATTCTGAAGTGTGAAACACTGTCTTGTGCTATTTTTCATTTTAGTTCTATTTCAGAAACTTCACTGGACTTGAAACCATTTGTCTACAGAAACAGGAAGGTACAGATATTTTTTTTTTGTTTGTTTCATTTTGTAGGTAGTCTGGGTTTTGTCTCAAGTGTCTTCCCTTCCTGTCATAACACTCCAAACCACTCTTCCATCATTAGGCTTTCCATAGTGATCTCCAAGAAGTCTTTGTAACTGAAGTCCTTTCTGCATAAATACAGAATCTACTAGAACCCCCAAATCCTTTCTTCATAAATTCATGTATGTGTATTTTAAATAGGAGGATGGGAGATTCTATGAGCTACTGCCACTGAGGACAATTTGAGCAGGACAAATTCTAATAGCTAAACAAAAAATTAAACCCCAATTGTGCACCATTTTACAGCCTAGATACTTGGTACTGTGTGACAAAATCACTTTAACGAATAGGAAAGAAGCAGCATTTACATTTCATCAATGCATCGATGATCGCATCAGTGATTGTATCCCTTCTCCAAGGCACAGACAGACGACAAATAATTTCTCTGCCAATAACATTTAGGAGTAGCTCTGGCTCTAAGATGTCATCCTCCCCCATATTTTTGTGGCAACCCATCCATCTGCCTCTCAAAAGCAAATCATCCTACTTCAGATTTTTTAGTACTTCCAAGACCAGTCACTACCAGTATGAAATGCTAGATATGATAAGACTATCAGACAAAGGAAAAGGGGTGAATGAGCAAAAAACATACAATAAGCATTAATTTGCACAGCTCAGTGCTTTCCTAATCTATCAGTGTCTGACAATCAATCAACCTGTATTTTGAACCAATCACTCCAGGCAGAGGTTTGATAAACAAATGAAAATCTCTCCCTACTACCAAATACTACTTCCGAAAACCCATCCAAAAGGTCTTTACATTTCAGAAGTAATTGTTCTGTATAAGCAGAAGCACAAAATAAATGCAAGACAAAATATAAATCTCTGCAGTATTTTCACAGAGATTCACCATAACTGGGTTCAGTTTAGCACTTTATCATTTGTACATAAGCAAACATCAGAGCATTACAAAAAGAAAAATATCCTAAGAAACCACAGATTGGAACAGTTCTTCACTATCCAGAATGGCCCAGGAAGAATAATTGTTTTCATGTGTACTTATACAAACTGTTAAAAAAGGCAGCACACTAATCAGCTGGAAAAGAGACAGATCAGTTTGGAAAACAGTCTGACCAAGTTGATCAGGAGAAAACTGTTCTAATTCACAGGTGACCTCTGAAACCTGTCTGTCAGCTTCCCTTTTGGTAAGGTGAGCCACAATCCCTGCTCCCTTTGTTCGGTCAATGGGTTAGAGCACCGCCATTATACTGAAACCCTCTGAACTCTCTCCTATTTTCTACTCCTCTTAAAAGAGGACATGCTATGAAGTAACACCAGAGAACAGGTATATTCTAGATGAAGCTTTCTTCTCCTCTTTGCTTTCTACTGAACCTGAAGGTAAGAATTGAAGCCACATACATCATATCTGCAGATACTTCATCTGATTATCTTGTCTATTAAAAGGCAGAATGAATACTGACCTTTTCCTATCAAACGTCCCATGAACAAGCTGCAGTCTTAACTTTTGGTAGGAATGACTTTGGTTAAAGGGAAACAGTTGTTCAGAAAAAAAATGCAAGCACATTCAAGAATCATCTTCGAAAAAATAACTTAAGTAGAGGCATGAAAAGAGGTCTCCTCTCTTCTGCTAACATATAAAAAAGTAATACAGATGACTGAATTTCTATTCTCTGATGCAAAAGCAAAGTGAATATAATACAGTTGCAGACACATTGCAGCACTGTTGGAAAGATCAAATTAAACCTTTTTTACCATAGAAAATAGGATCCACCTGAAAAATCTTTGTGTGTAATGAAATGATTGACAACTTTCTGGAATAGAATACTAGACAAGTCACTGACTAGTCATAAATTAGCACCTGACTTAAAGTTTCATGCCATAAAAATCCTGTATTACCAGCACTGACAGTAGTGGGTCTCGTGTAAGTTACGGTAATGTAATATTATGCTTCCTATGTATAGCTGAATCTTTTAATATTGTAGAAAATAACATTTTATTTTAAACTGAAAGGTCAGAAGGTTATGGCATGAAAATACACACAGTTACTTGCAAATAGAAAAATCTACTTAATCTTTTAGTTAACTCTTTTATATGTAACACTAAAAAAGGGCACTAATTCACATCAAGGGACAACAAAATTCATTCCAGTGTCTAATCTGGATGGTCTAATCTGTCTAATCTGAATGGAGAAAAAGGAGCAAAGAAAAACCAAATGGTGAAGGCTGACGATGAAACTTTAATTTGAAAAATTCAAAAAGAAGCAAGCAACAGATTAAAATATTCTGGTAAAATTATTGTGATTTTGTGGTTTTTACTGCTGCTTTTACTAGGCTAGCATAAATTTAGCAAACCAAAGCATTCAGATAAACTTGATTTCATCTGTGAGACCCAGAACAGAGTCAGTCAAAACTTGAAAGTAGTTTCGCCAGTACAGCATTGTGTCACACACTTAAGTTTAAAAACAAGCAGAGGTCCCATTTCTTAAAACTTAGACAAAAAAAAAAAGTTATTTTAAAAAGCATTAAGTAGTTTGTCCTCCTGTTAATATTTGCACTTTGTGATCATGCACCACAGAAACCATAAAAAGATCTGTGTTGGAAGGAACCTCAAGAGGCAGCCTAATCTACTCCCTTACACTGTGAGACGATGCATCCCTATGCTGCCCCTGCCAGATGCTTATCTAGTCTGTTCTGACAAAGCTCCTTTGAAATGGAGTCCACAACATCTACAGGGAAGCTACTCCATTTTCATTTTTTCTTTTTACTACTACTACATTTTGGGTGGTTCTTCTTCACCTACCCAAGTTTTCAACCTAGGTCCTCCACTCTGCAAAAGAAACTTTTTTCCCTGTCCTACATAAACTAACACAGCAAATTGATTCCTGTCATCTTTAACACAATTCTACGAGTTGGGAACCTGTTACTGTGTCCTCTCAACACCCCTCCTTTTTTTCAGGGTCAAATTCAGCTCCTTACATCAGCGGTCTAGTCTCTAACTCAGTGCTCTTGCTTTCAGAGACAGAAAGGATGCCTTTTTCAAAGATAGCATAAGATAAGAATCCATGAGTTATCAGCTTCCTCCAACACTGTGTTCTCAAACTTTAGAGAAAGGTTTTCATCTGCCTCCTCCAAATTACCCTCAGGCTCTAAACCTCCCAACTTGGCTTTCAGTAATAACCAGGACAGGCAGTTTCCATCTCCTGGGTAACAGCCAAAATAGGACAGCTGTTTTTTCTCAAAAGAACTAAGAACTTGGTCAAGAAAAAGGGCTTAGATCACCGAGAAAAACAAGGGAAAAATACCTTCTGTGTTCCCTTTATCTTCTATACATTGATTCACGCCACATTTAAATATTTCTCTGTGCAGGTAATGGACTCTTTCTCCTCCCCAATGTCACTCAGCCTTTGGAATGGCTAACCAGAAGTCAGAGTGTTCCTGGACATAAAGAGGATTTTGGAAAGAATGGTTTGCCTGGTACTAAGTCTAATGCTCTGCAAGTAATGAAGTAGGTAATATGTAAATCAGACTGTGATTGATCTGTACTTGCAAAGCCTGGAGACTGAAGTAATAAATTATGGATGTGGAAGGTTTGGGAGAGGAAGCAGAAGCTCCAAGCTCTTAAAAAATCCACAGATCATCTGTAAGAGAACCCAGTGCCTGCAAGCACCTATCTGGAGTGGGCTAGTCAAGGTCTCATGTTGGACCATCCCAGTGCCCAGCTTCCAGGAAATCCCAAAACAAGATTATAACCAGGGGTTGAATCAAAATGAGCAGGCCTCTGTGTGCCCACAGAGATACCTTGCAAACAAGCAAAAATATGTCAAACATATAAACCCCAAGATATTATCAAATACTGAAAACTAAGACATAGGAATGAGGCACTATTAAGGTTCTTTAGAGCAAAGTAACTTCAAGTTGGAGGAACGCCTGACATTCCACCACTGCAGTTCAGCAACGGTGTAACCACAGCAGCAACCAGCTCCCTTTCAGCTCCAGAAGTTAACGGTCCCTCTCACAGCTGCCAAGACTCCTGTTTGTATAATCACTTTCTCAACCAATTCTGACAGTTTGTTTTTTGGGTTTTTTTGGGTTTTTTTTGTGTTGGCCATTGCATTTTTGAAGAATCTTTCCTTTACTTTTTGACAGAATTGGGTTATGGAATGACACACATGATTTGCGAGAGCATCCAAGGCAGTAGTACTCTCCAGCACAGGAGAAGGAGCAACATGTGGTAAGGAATGGTCACTGTACCCCGGGAAGACAGATCTCGCAGCATACACCTGTATTTCCATTTGCACAGCCTTAGACAATTCTCAATTAAAGGTACTGTATCCTTCCCGAAAGCTCCCTGCATAGACACATTCTCACAACAGCTAGAGCTGGGATGCTGTTACTGTTAAGTTATAATAGGTCTGGGCTTAGAAGCAGATACATACTCAATGAACAGTTAGATTATTTTTCTTTAACAAAAAGCTATGTCTCTGAATATTGATGAGGACAGAAGTTTGCATCACATAATACCAACAGGAATCAACTGTCATCAAACTAAAAGCATACAATAAACCAGGGGAAGAATGGCTTACCAAATGCACGGGAGAATGAAATTTAGAGGGGAGACCAGTTAGTGAATACTGATTTGTGGGATCATTCACAAAACCACCTGGCTTTATTTATACCATTCCTACCCTAATATCTGTGGGGTCTGACAGCTGATGGGGCCAGGATGTTACCTGTACATTTTGAACTAGACTTCTAAGCAAACAAAGAATGCAAAATCTCAGCTTACTATTACCTCTGCTTAATGCTATGAGGATATAAACACTTCTTTGCCTTCTATTTCACACCCTTGCCAATAAAGAGTTTGAAGTAAAATACAACCCAGAAATATCTGCATTTCTAAACTAGGCAAATATAGAACAGCTAACACTGACACCATCGAATATGGACTACGCCTACCCAGTTAAAGGAAAGTTGCCACTGCCAGTGCTATGGTTAAAAGCAAAGCTCTGCTATGATTTAGTAGAGGTCTGTTTCCCTGGAGATATTTCTTAACTGGTTCATTCAGGCTTGAGCAAACACAAATCTAGGTCATGAGACCGTCAAAGTCTAAAAACCTGCATGTCTACATGCTAGTATAGGCAAAGCTATGTATTTTTATACTAGATTAACTTTGTAAGAAAATCCAGTGGGAAAAGAGTTCTCTATTCTTTTCGGTACTCCCACCACCTAACTGATGGCACAGGGCACCAGGAAAACATGACGTTTTCTGTTGTTCGTGACAGTTGAACATCTAATTCTATTCCAACATAGCAAATACTTGTTTAGTAGACTGGCACCTGGTAAGACCTCATTAAGCAATAGACACTCAAAAATACAAACCCAGTTGTACTCATAGCTATATTTGATGTTTCCAAGATTCTGAACGCAAATGAAAGTGTCATCCTTCAAAATCAAGGATGATGGACCCAAAAAGCATGTGAGCGGGCAGATGATTGCACAGGCATGGAGGATAACGACACACATTCTGCTACAAACTTACAATGGCATTTAAACTAGTCGGTTTTTGCTGCTGTTGGAATCTTACATGCTTGTCATACGAAAGATCGCACTGTTTCCTTCCAAGTAAGATCACCCTCCACTGCTGTCAATTTGTAACTCATTTATACCACAGTGCTCTCAAAGGTGCTTAAAGGGTGCTATTAATGTTTTCCTAGAACACTAGGTTGATTCTCCACCAGAACATCGTATAGGAGCTGAACGATCATCCGTGGGTCGTACGCCTGAAACATACGTCTGTATGTCATAGCAAGGCCTACATCATCAACTCCTCGATGGACAAGACACCGAAGATACCATTGCTGGTCAGCTGCTTTGTCATTTCACTGAGAGCAGTGTAGAGAGGTGCTTCAGGGACAACTATCACTGATGGTGCAAACATCCCACTTTTAAACACTGGACTGGAACTTGTGTCTTGTCAGTAAGTTTAGAAGGGAGCAGTATACACTCTTGTGGTGACCAGAAAGGAAGAAAATAATTAAAAAAAAAAAACAACCTCAATTTCCCTCTAATTAGTTCAAAGATGAAGGCAAGAGCAGTAAATGAATAGAGTGAAAGTTGATGTTCTACACAGGCAATGAGTACAGAGATATCAGCTTAGGGGAGTCCAAAAGTAGTCTGACAAACTCAGGCATGGCATGGTATCTGGGGTGGCTCGTCAGAACTCTTCAAGCTTGAACAAGCCAGCACAAAAAGCGCAATCCTTCCTTCCATCAGTTATGATGGCCTCTTACATGAGGACCTTCTTATATGAAGGCCTCTTATGATAACCAAGTTTATGGTTAAAATCTTCAAAAATCTCAGGAAAAATTCACAACATTAATCTGTTGCGTGCAATGCTGAATCTTAAAAACAACCCACTTGAAAAACAGTAAAATGAAGGTGAAGTAGGGCAAGCTTTGAAAGGCTACTGTGAAAGTAGGTTTTAATCATTATTAAGCATTAATCATAGCATTCACAGTTCACACACAGTTGTACAGGAACAGCATCTATTTGCTAAGAACCCAGAAAGGAAGTACCCTCAATCAGAATTATATAAGCGACTAAAATATCTGAGTCTAATTAAGCGTTGTTTATAGGACAGTCAGCTTATTAGCAATTCAACTACAGTTTGCTTTTTAAGTCAAAAGGCACATTTGCAAACTAATTTGCTTGCATGTATCTTCAAAAGGAAGTATGAATTACAAGGGACGACAGGAGGAATGTCATTGTTCCAAGCAGAGCTGAAGTAGCTTTTAGATAACAGAACCAAAGAGCTCAACTGGAACCAGTCCTAACATAGAAGTCATTAGCCTCAGGAGCAGAAGCCTCCAATATGGCAGTCAATGACTCAACTCTTTGAAGAGGCCTTCCAGGCTTCTGTTCTTATTTTGTAAGAACACTGCAGGAGAAAGCTGAAGACAGGGAACATGAGTTTCTGTAGAAATCAGAAGTGAGTCAACAACCTTTTACTTGGTTCCCCTCCAGATGAAATGATTCTGTTGTAGAGACAGAATCTCTACATTTAAGACAGTCCTTGGGAGGATGGTGAGAAAGATGTTCACAGATCCTAGGAGTATAAATAAAACAGTATCCAAGATACAGAAGACATTTTTGTTTGGTGTGGGTTTGTTTGGTGTTTTATTTTGGGTTTGGGTTGTTTTGGTTGGTTTACAACCTGGGGAGGTTATCATTTGGGGTTTTTTGTCGGGTTTGTTGTTGGAGGCCTTTTGCATTATTTTTTTTTAACTGAAGAGAACTGCTTGTAAGGCTAATCTAGGTCTATCATAAAAGCTGCAACTTATTTACAGTTGGATATATACTTAAACAACTTCAAATATATTTTCTGGTTTCTGGTAATTTAAGAGCACATAGGTAAATTATAGGATAAGAAGAATAAACGAAGTTTACAAATGCTTTATTTTCTGTGGAAGAGTTAAGCTGATATAAAAACAATTTTCCAAAGCAGCAGATTTGAGTATTCTAAATCACACCAAAAACAGTAATAGGCTGAACTGGAGAAGTGGGTTGTTAAATCTAGGCTTGCACAGTTCGGAATATTCACATTCTTTTCAACTGCTGAAATGCTATAATGTTTTGAAGGAAAATTTTTAAGCTTTTATGTCTAGGTTTACAACCTTTGAGCACCCTTCAATGCTTTTTTTTTTTTTTTCACTGAATTAATTCAAAGCCGCAATTCAAAGCTCTGAACTATGCCTGCCATTCTTGGCAACAGCCCCAAAGTAGGATGCAATAAACCACTCAGAGCTGTTAATATAGTCATTAAATGACACAGCTATGGTATGACCTCTTGGGTTCACCTACTGTGATCTAGATATTACTTTGCATTTCCCTTTTTTTTTTTTTTTAAAGTGACATTTGTAGGCAGGGGTTGGAAAATGTTGAGTTTTGTACAGTAACACCCTCTACCCATTCAAAAAAAAATCACGGAATCTTTTTCTTCATGTACAGAAACAGTATTGCTAAGTTCCAGAAAAGAGTGTCATGGTAAATCATATAAGAATTCTTCTGTAGTTTTCCTCCCACCCTCCTGAACATCTCCTTATGCCACTCTGGACCTTTTAGATCATTTCCTTTAAAGAGAGTGGTGGTCAACAGTTACTTCCTACATACTTTGCTCAATTACCTACCTTAGGGAACACAATGACAATTAATAGTCTGCTCAAGTGTCTTACAAGCTTGATAAAAAGCCATCTAATTTGTTATGGAAGCTGAAACTGCATAAAATAAAAACCACTTAGCTACTGAAATCTCTGAAATAAATCCATACTGATTGTTTTGATCAGCATCATCATGCAGAATTAGATGGGGTAGACAAGTCTTTAGAAACAGCTTTGCTACACAGAATGAGAAAATTATCAAGGCTCAAGTAAAATTATTTTTGCCAACTCTGTGATGGCGTTTATGTGGAATAGTTCTTTGCTCTCATTGATTTGATGTGAAACGATGGACTTAACAGGCACTGAAATTGCTTTCAGTAGGGTTTGATCAGTTTATCCCAATAATCAGTTAGTACAATCATTTAAAGCAGTTCACTAAAACAGGAAGTGAGGCAGAAAAAAGTAAACATTTATAAAATGTTATTTTAATTAATGTAACTGTAGTCTAGCAATTCAGCATTCCACCTATTTAAGTAAGCTTAGAAGAACTTGAAGGAGAGCTATACAAAACATGCTGACAATCAAACCATCATCTCCACTGTGAACTTCATCTGCTCATCCACAATCTTCACAAATTTATGATAAAGGCGAAAGAATTCCTGACTTGGAAAATCTTTATTTCTTGAAGGCCCCTTTGGAAAGCAGGATGCTTGGCAAAGAGCTCAGTCATTCAGTGAAAATTTAGGTTGACAGCCTGGACACTGATTGTCATTTATACTAAGCAAAGCACGGCAAAGCAGGTCCCAGTTAGAAAGTTATAGCTACTCTCCAGGCAAGCTAACTCTAACCTTCTCTGTTCAAGTACACAGACTGTGCTAAAAGTCATTCTATGTTAAAACAGCCATATATAGAAAGATGAAGCGCACTTGAAAACTGTATGGTTCAACATGAATCCAAGTGCTCGAGCTACAATTTTTATTTAAACTTCAGTATCTACTGAGCTTGTCAGGAATACAAACAACAGCAAAAATCAGTCATAGGAAACATTCATTACCAGTGTCTTTCTTTAGTCTTAAGATAGTGATTAAAAAAAAAAACAACAAATAAAAAAGGCAGCAAAGGGGACATCAAATGCTATCTGTCTTTCCCCACCAGGATGTAAGTCCAGAACTTGTCATGTCAGTAAAAATGCCTCCCATCCCAAATGCTCAGTATGCAACCTAACACTGACTTCCATAATACACTACATCTATGTAAATACAAACCAGCAGCAGATACTGATGCTTCCTGTCTTCTTGTTAAACCCTGCCATTATGTGCCTGTTGTAGCAGATACTTAATAGTTACAATAGTAAAACATGGGTCCAAAAGTAAAGAAAAGTGTATCTTGCTGATAGCCCACTGTGAAAAGTCACCAAAAACTGAGGAATAGGTAAGTATGTCCAGTAAAAACAAAATCTTAGGGTTTACTCTGAGTTAAATACGATATGATCGTTCAAGAAGATACTACATCGAAATACAGGATTAAATAAAATCATAATTAAGAATCAGACAGTACTAGAAAGCACAAAAGCATTCACTGCACTGCGGCTTGAAGAGTACTCCATACCCCGAAGGTAAAAAGCTCACAACTACTGGATAAGGAAGGAAATTACAGGTTGGTGTATGAAAATTTCTGAACAAGTTTAAGCTTCAGAAAGACCTAAATCTGAGGATTCAGGAGTCCTCTGACCAGGACTAAATGCCAAAGCAGCTGCTACTCCTACAACCGAGACAGAAAGGAAGGGATCATAAAACACTGCTGCACTTTTATCAGGGTGTAACAGTGCGCGCAAACATTACATGTCAATTAGATTATAGTGAGCCTCGCTCACTGCCAACTGTGTGCTAATCTAAGGCCAAACCTCCTCCTACATCAAATGTGTGCAGAGACAGACTCTGGCAGTAATCTTACTGAAAAGCTCAAAGTCAACTTGGCAGACTTCAAATTGTTGAGCCTGAATTCAGATATTCCATTATTTTTCTTAGCAAAGCCTATTTCAAGATAATGATTCTTATGTCTTGTAACTATTAGATCTCGTAAATGTCTTAAAATGTTTTATTCACACAGAGCAGGAATATACCAGAGATACGCTATATATGGAAGAACACACTCATTCTACATAGATATATGTATGTATATATGAACAGATGCATATGAACACACACACACACTTGCGCATACACAACTGAAAAGAGAGGACGTTAGATAGGCTAGGATTTGAGACATAGGCATAAACTCATAACAACAACAAAAACGCATTGAACTCCAGCTACCACCATCATTTAAAATGTGCCAATTACTAAAAGGATTTCGAAGTACATTCTCCACAGAAGCCATCCCTCCAGAAAACCCAGTTTAAGTCAGAATAAAATTACCTACCAGGACCTCCTCCACCTCAGCTGATGGTCAACAGCATTGATGGGGAATGCAGTTTAGCGGGGAAATTCATAGATGAAACAGGAACACAAAGGAATAAACAGCATCTTGGACCATTACAGATCATTTCTATTTAATTCCAGTATTCTGCACTAAATATAGCCTCCTAAAAGATTTAAGCCACCACCCTTTGCAATTACAAAAAAAGACCAGAGGGCAACAAAAAAAGTTACTGCATAAAAAAGAGAGAGGAGCTTGTTTTCGAAGTGCGGGTGGGAAAAATAATCTGTCATTGTCACTGCCTCTGTTGATTATAGTCAGCAGCAAATGGGAAATCAATCCGAGATCCAATTTACAGCTACAGATACCATTTCCTAGGTAAAGACAGATAGGGCTTCAACTTGTTTTAGCTGGGATCAACCTTTCACAGTTATCATTTTGGCTACCTAGGAGAATACTCACCAAGTAGCCCTCTCCAAGACTGAAGGGTTTTTTTACTTCATGGGAATCAGAGGAATGTCTTAAATGCAGATAGTCACAAGTGTTTGAAGTGGTCCTGCAATTCAAGCAACTAAGCTGCAAATCAGGGACAGGCAATGACTTACTCTCCCAGTAGGCTTTCTACCTGCAAAAAGATTTTCCATTTAAAAGGGTCTTAAGCTAAGGAAGGCTACAGTAAGTAGGGCAACAAGATTTCCCAGTTGGAAATTTCACAGATTCACCAATGATGCTAAATATACAGTCTGAAAATATCTCCTCCTCAGACCACATACTTAAAGGAAAATAATCATAACAATATTACTTTGTGTCAACTTATTTAAAAGATCTAAAAGCAATACCTGAATTTCTCTTTTTTACTACAATAAATTATAATTAATGTTTCTCATTTCCCAGTTCCAGTGGAGAGTTCAGTGTTGATTTCCACAGGCAACATTACAATGCCAAATTGATTTAGTTTTCTTTTTTATATAATGTCTAGGCCGTTCCCAGCTCCTGCTCCTATGCCAAAGCTTTCTTTTTTACTGCTGACCTCCACAGTGAGTTTCAGGCAATCCCGAAAACAAATCCAACAAAGATAAGACAAAAATTAAGGCAAAACTTGGATAAACAACAACATAGGAGACAGCTGTGCAGGGACAGTCATTCTTTCCATCACTGTGTAAAACCTCTCCAGATTAAAGTAGCTACAGAATCATGGAATTCTGTCACAACATATAGACTCAACTTGCCAGCCAGGAAATGGACCTCGTCTGGAACCAGCACTTCTCTTCAGAAAAAGAGAAAACTGTTTACAAGGCCCTGATGTCACACATCAAATTTTCTGGAGTTTTTTAAGTGTTTAAATTATGTTTGAAAACAATCCCTGGCTTAAAGGAACAATAAGTCCAATAGAATCCCTAAATCTAAGCTGCTATAAATGTTGTGAAAATTCAACAGTTATAAACCTGTATTTCAAAATAGAGTATGTTATAATATCATCGCCCTAACTTCATATAAAAAAACATGGAGGGGTATATTTCTAAACAGAAATCCGTATCTATCCTTACGTGTTCTCATCAAGGTTTTCTTCTGCCCATAGTGGAAAGCACTGGATTTTTTCAAGCACACTATTTCTGTAGCAAAGCACAATATATATGGGCTTTATATATATATATATATAAAAGAGATTATGCCAATATTTAATAAAGATCTGTTAACTATTTTGGTATCTATTACTACCTGAAAAGGAACAAATAAACCACAACTGTAGAAACACAGAACATGTTCACAATCAAACTATTAAAGAACTCCACTTTATTTAAAATAAATATGTGTGTTAGTAAAAAGGTATTAAAGTGACTAACATGGTAAATAACATGTTTAATGATATACCAAGTCTCAGATTTAGAAGTACTACTTGGCTTTGATATATTATTTATATTTTTAAGTGCATGCATGCTAACACACTAATATTACATAAATACAGCATATTTGTGTATGTATGATACAAGCACATGCACGCATACATCCCTGAAAATCATCATGGCTTTTAAGCATTGTGTATCATTGAGAAAGTTTCCAATTGAAAAGGGATTGAAGAGAAACCACTTTTTCCTAATACGTTGTCTAGTACAATGAGTGGACTCAGGGTCAAAGCGCTTCTCCTACTCTTTGCCCCTCCACTATCATCACTAACTGAATGGCTGACTACTTCAGCTGTAAATTTCAGACCTCAACAACATGCATCAAGCATTTAAAATATAACTCCTGATAGTTACTGCAGGCTCAGCATCATTAATCAACTCCAGTTGCAAGGGAATGCTTATTGGATTGCTCATATTATATATTTACAGTCTGATTAATAATGCAATACCTGAATAATTCGAAGTAATCCTATCCATGGACTAGCAGCAGAAGGATATAGAGAAAATATTCAATGGAAAAATTTGAAATAAAACTTCAGTATAATTGCTGATACTAGTGGCATTAACCCACTGGTTTTTTTGAGGGGCAGGGGTGCTACTACCACTGTTAATAAAAGAAATGCCACAAATCACTGATTTTACAAGATATAGATCTATTTAGAATTAAGCATTGTGCTAAATCTTATATTACTTACCTGAATCACGTACAGCATTATTAAAACCTACACTAGAAATCTTTTGCATTAACACCTGATTAATTGACCTACTTTTTCAAGACTTCCACATACCTCTCACTCTTACAGAAATGTTCCATTATAAGGAATAGTCCTTTTATGCAGTTGTATTTTATTTGCTTGTGCAACTCCAATTCTTTCCCTCTAAGATGCACCTTACTGTAACAACTAGGCAAGACAGGAGTGAAATGTTTCCTTGTGTAACACTTTTCTTGCTAACCCCATACCACTATTTCCCAGCCCACACCCTATTTTGCATTAAAACATCAGATAGATTTCCTCACAATTCCAAGTTCTATTTACATCCTGTTCTCTTGGAATAAAGCATACACTTCATTCAAAACACTGAAAAAAGGCATCAAAATACTGAAATCAAATATTGACAAATTCATCAAGCAAGCCTGGTGTTCAAAGTAGGGATCCATCCAGCTTTGGCAGGAATCTCAGTTTTCCTGGTGTTTCCTACTTGCTTGTTATGTGCTGTTGTACAACTATTCTTCACCGAAGTGCCCGTTTCTTGGGGAAAACACACTGCAGCAGTTACTTTAAGTGCTTGACACTATTAACAAAAGCTGAAAGTAACATCCTGTTTTGGGTTTAGGTCACTGTTCAGGAAAAGAGACTTGGATGCTGCCATTCATTTGCTTAGATCATCTTCCCCTGGGAATCTCTGCTTCCCCACTCATTCTTTGTCAGAACCAGCACAGGCCTTCAACAATGTCTTCTTCCACCAGCCATTTACCCAGCACTTTACTTGAAGTACATGAAACTAAGTTTAAATTACATATGAGTTTCTCACATTCAAGAAGACAGTTATGTTTTCCTGAGCCTCAATAATCTTTACACTGGAAACACAGAAAGTTGAATGGGAAATTTCAAAGGGAAGTTTGTTACACACTGCTGCTTTAATTTCACTGAATTTTTTTGGAGTTGGAAGGGACCATAGAGATCATCTAGTCCAACTCCCCTGCCGAAGCAGGATTGCGCAGAGCTAGAGCACGTTACTCAGGACTGCATCCAGGCGGGTCTTGAAAATCTCCAAAGAAGGGCCCTCCACGAACTCCCTGGGCAGCCTGTTCCAGGGCTCTGTCACCCTCACCGTGAAAAAGTTTTTCCTCATGTTTGAGTGGAACATCTTATGTTCCAACTTATGCCCGTTACCCCTCGTCCTCTCACTGGCAGTCATTCCACTAGTGATTATGCTTACTTTCTGCTACTACAGGGATATTGTTCCATCAGTTAACCAAGATCCTGTGTGAAGAGGTCACTAAATTTCTTGAGCACAAATTTATTCTCCTACCATTCGCTTACATATCCAACAGCCAGCAGCACTGACATATTGCTGACAGAAAGGAGGGAAATCATTGTGGACTTTGAGAGATTCATTCCTGAATCAGGCCAGCACGAATGAACTGAAAACGTTTCCTGAGGGAAATCTCCGTTCACAGTGAAGAAACCAAGAACATTCACAGAAGCACCTGTTTTGTTTGATTAGTAAGTAGTTACCAATCCAGTTCAATCAGTTATAAAGCTAGACAAAATTAGTTTAAGTACACAAATAAATAATACTTTTTAAAAGGTTTCTAAAATCAAATGCTAATTTAGATCTTTAGCTGTTATTTGATACCACAGCTGGTAACAGTGATCTGACAGCAGCATCAGTGAAATGAGGTAAATGGAGACATCATGAAAGAGAACTTAATGCAATGTTAATTCTTAAAAATACAATAGTTATAAGGTTATAACTGACAGGCTTGATTATAAGAACGCTCTATAAATATTTAGCTCCAACTGTATAAAAACAAAACACTGCTGCTAACCATCTAGCCTTAAGATTTGTACCTATGATGAAACACGTACCCTAAATAACTATTTACTCTTTAGTGATTTTACTTCATTTAACCTTGTCCTTAGACATCTGATACAAGCTGACATGCAGCTTTAATTATAAGGCTGCTTTGAAAGTTCACTAAAGACATTTTTCAAACATGGAGAATAGCAGGACAAAATTCCATTAGCGACCTTTCAGTATTACAAGCACCATTTCCAGATGAGCAGTCAAAGCCAGAGACACATTTAGAACAGTGATGTGTACAAGGTCAAAATAACTCCAAGAGATTAAGAATCTGGAGCAAGATTTATCAACATTTTGCCCAAAGCAAGTTGTACCACTTTGTGACATTCTCTTCTCAAAACACTACAGTATAGAAATGTTAATGTATCTGTGCAGCTATTCCAGCAATAATTTTTTCCTCTGTTCTTTTTGCCACCTCTTACATTTATTAAGATGAGACAAAGTCAAGTCATCTTCTCAGCTATTTGTTCTCATACCAATGAAAGGCACGGCCCTTTTTCCTAAGGCTTAGAGAACTCATTTGTTACATGATCATATTCTCCAGTCTCCCTGGAAACTGTTTAAAAATAGCCAATAGCTGTAATGGTCAGGTTAGTCTCCTGGCTGCTAATTGCAATGTTTACTTGGAGCTTCGATATTCATGCATCACAGTTATGTTTCAGCTTGATTTCTCTCTTCACCACCACAGTCACAGCTGTATACATTTTATGCATTCTCTAAACAAAATATTACACTAGTATATACAGGCAGAAAAGTTTTTAATTGCTGTAGGAGTTTTTATGTCATTATATGCTTCACACAAAATTAAACAGAACCTTACCTCAAAATTAAACTTCATTTAATAGAAAAGAAGCTTTTCTCAAAGTACTGCTTGACCATGTGGAATGCTTCCAGTAACCAGGTCTGTAACAAAAGATACAAACAAGTTAGTTACTTATCCTCAGTCTATTAATTTCTAGTTTTAAAGAACCTTCTGCCAACACGCTGGAAAGGAAGCAACTCAGGAAGTTGTAAGTTTCCTTTTCTCTTTGGGAGTCAGAATTCGCATTGCCAAAAAGAATAGCTTTAAGTTCAACAAAATAAAATTCAATCCAGGCTTCCAAATTACTCACACTTAAAATGTCATAATAAGTGAACTCTGAGTATATATATATATATGTATATATACACGCACACCNTCTATTTTCCATTAACTGTGTTTTTCTATGGTTTACAGTCTCTGTGTTGAGTAGCTTAGTAGAAAATATTGCAGCCCAAGCCTCTCTAGGCAATTTCCCTTCACAATGAACCTCCTTCTTAAAGTATGATAGCAGAAAAATCAAAGTAGAACTAATCGTTCTGTTTTGTTTTTAAAGGATGGCAGAAAGTTTATGTCAAGCTTTTTGGTTCTTTTTTTTTTTTTCCTAGTTAGTTGTTAGTTTTTACTCTAAACAAAAGCTCATACAACATATAGGTTTATAACACTCCTCTCATGAAGACTGCCAAATCAGTTTGAACACCAAAATCAATTGCAATTTATCAATCCTCCTCCCCAGTACTATGAAATAAACACCACCACCTCTTTAAGTATCTTCAAGTTTACAAGATTGACCACTTCTAGAGGCACAGATGTACACACACACTACATAACAAGGAATGCCTCTTAGGTGAGGAAAGCCTATAGCAACAAAATTCTTGCAAATTTTAACCAACCAAAGCCAGCAAAAACATTTCCAACAGAATAAAACCATCATAGGGTGTTTTGCTTGTTTAAGTTGGTTAGAAAAATTATTTATTTTTTCCCCATTCAGTGGACTTTTAAGTAACATCAGCTTTATGCCAACACAACTATTAACTGCAGGTTAATAGATTTACTAGGTCAGAATAAATGCAGTTTATGTTAGGACAATTATTTTAGCATCCTGCAGGATCATCTGCACATGCATTACAATTAACAGTTTGCTACTTTGAAATTTAGCCCCTTAATCAAAACTCATTCAACTTTTCAACACATACCACGTCTTCAGCAATGCACAAAGAATGTACAATTAAGTTTAATCTAAACGCATGCCACCAGCCTGCGCCTCATGGGTTTTCTGCTAAAATTTAAGGTTAGGATAAAAGCAAGTTCAGTACACAGAATGTCTGCATACCTAATGCATTTCTTAGGTGGCTATAACAGCATATAAGGGATTTATCTGTAATTAAAGTATTTCTATTACAGTAACATGCCCAAGTCCTGTTCAGTACAGCCCAGGAATTTGCTAGCCACCCTACTTCCTGGAAGCCACTATTTACTCCTCCATACCTGAACATATTATACATTTCTATAATTTGTTTCAAATGCGATTGTGAAGTATTTCAGTCACTTGCAATATTGATACATTTCTTCATTTTCTGTCCTTTGTTGACAAAGGCCTTTCAAATACCCAAGTTCTGAGAGCACCAACCTGGAAGCATCTTTACCTCTAGTCCAAGTCTTCAGCAATTAAGGCTGACGCTGGACTCATACCAAAAACTGAATGTCTACAGAACATGCCACATCTAGGGGACAACAAAACCTGATGTAGCAGAGGATGAAGTGACCATCCCACTACTGCTTCTTTCTAGTCACATCTGACAAAGGTCCCTAAATAAATTTTATGATTCAATACAGCCTGTTGTTTTACCATCATTGTGATTTAAATGGCTGGGAAACTGCTTTGAAATCTGCTCTTTTCAGATGCAGTTCTATAACAGAGCTGTTGCTAAAAGAATAAATAATAAAAATCAGCTGTTGTTTTCAAGCTATAAGCTAAATATGGTGAATTGGAAATGTATTTTTCTGTAGTTTATTTGGAGGGTTTATCTGTAAGTGTTGATCAGAAACATGACTGGGAAGGAAGGACATGAAGGAACAAGGGAAGAAACAAAACAATGCATTTGCACATACTACCAGAGCAACCTAATAAGTAGAATACCATGTTTCAAAATTACAACTTCATTTAAAGTAACAGATTTTTCAGTTATCTGAATATTCAATAGTAGAAAAATGAATGTATCTTGTGGAGCCTGAGAAAAACAAAAATTGCTTATACTAGGTTAGATTTAAGACTAGCTTGAAGAAATGTGACTGGGGAAAGAACATTTTTCAAGTCAGTTAATTACTGCTGAAG